>ML682038.1:7487430-7645347 GCA_007922195.1 Podocnemis expansa | reverse complement strand
GGGGGGGGGAATGCCCCGACACGCCCCCTGCCGGCGCGTCAGGCCGGGGATTCCGGCCCACGCTTACTCCGGCCCCGGCAGCGGCGGGCTGCAGCCGCGCGCCGGGGCCGCGCCTCCAGGTTGGGGGGCAGCAGGGGCTTTAAAGCCTCTGGGGTGAAGTGCCCCGCTGCCCGCTCCTGGTGGGTGCTTGCAGGGGGCTGCATGCGCCCGCCAGGTGAGGCGCGGTGCCTGCAGTCCCCTTCAGGCACCGGCGGCGTGTGGCGCAGCCCCACGCCCCTCCCCACAGCCCGTGTACACCCCTCAGCACCCTGGCCAGGGTGCTGAGGGGTCAGCCCTTCCTCCCAGGGTGCTTAGCACCCTGGGAGGAGGGGCACATGTTGTCTTGGAACACTTTGTTCCGAAACAACATGTCCGAACAGGGCTGTTTCGAAACCTCTGTTTCGAAACAACTCTGTTTCGACAGGTAACGAGGTTTAAGTTATTTCGCAAAGACCACGGCCATTTCGAAAGAAGCGGTTTGCTTCTTTCGAAATGGCTGTGCGTCGTGTGTCCATGGCACTCCTTATTTCGAAACAACCTCTGTTGTTTCGAAATAAGGAGTGTGTGTGGTCATACCCTAGGTTGGGTATGACTAGAGACATGGGCTGGTTCAGTCACTACAAAAGGTGATTTTTCCCCCTTTAACCTTCCCGCCTTCTAATCTATTATTCCACACTGTGTGACTACAAACAATGTACTTGTTTTGCTGAAATAATTCTGAATTCACTTTGTGACTTACCAGTCTCTGCATTTATACTTCCCCTTTCATACTTCGTATGCTCTATTTCATGCATCTGATGAACTAGGATTCTACTCAAGAAAGTTCATGTGATAAATGTATTAGTCTTTAATGGTGCTACAGAACTCTTTTCTAGTAGAACCCCCTGCCCCCCATATTTTTACTAAATAACATAACTTTTTCCCCTTCCTTTATGAAAGCCCTTACACACCCTTGAAAGGTGAGCAGTTACAGCACACAGGTAGCCCATCTTTGTGTTCATTTATTCAAAAAATGATTGTTTAAGCCAATTACTGATCAATTACTACTTAAGAAAAAACACTTTGTTTTTCCAAGCAAGGTCCTGATATATGTCCTTATCCTCAGCCCTAGGACACAATTCAAAAATTCTTCCTCTTTTTCCATTGATCCAAACTTTGTCATTTCTCTTCTAAATTTTTCTGTAATAGGCTTTTGAATTCCTGTTTACTCAAGAGTATTCCTATGTCTGTGTCTTTAAATTTCTTATTGCGGTTTTTTTTTGTTTTGCTGAAATGGACTAACATGGCTACCCCTCTGGAATTTAACTGCTTTGTCCACTATTTCGTTGCCCGTTATTCTGATATGTGGAGGGATTCAGACTAATGCTACATGCATCCTCATCCATACTAACTTTATTATTCGAAATATAATTCTGTTGATTAAATTGTTTGTACACACAGAGACACCCTTTTTTATTGCCATAAGGCCTGATAACTGAGTCCAGAAAAATGCCTGCTACTGCTAGACATACAGCCTCGATCCAGTTTCAGCTCTTAACTGCTTGCCTTCCTTTTTTAAGTTGTCTCCAAAACAGGCATGGCAGGATGTAGCTAATTAAAAAGGGCAAGCTAACACCTGGCTTCCTGACCCTGCAAGGAGAGCAAGGCCACCTTCTTACAATTATTCATGTAATTTAAAGTGCGTGGTCCTTTTCAGTTTACTTTTTAATTTTTGTTCTGTGTTTTCATGACAGTTTTTCCATGTTTTTATATTTTATAAATATTATTTTGGTGCCCAGCTGAAGAAGAATTAGACATCCAAAAGCACTTAAGTGTGATTTTTAAAAAAATACATTATCACCATATCACCATTATCGATATGACCTCCACCATACTTGTTAGCATTTGATAATGAGAGGAAAACAAAATCCTCTTTGCCTACAGAAAAGTCTAGAGTAGATGCTCAGGTACTCTATCCAAATTTTTAGTCTGTTTCATTGCTACAGAGAGTTTTTATAGTAACTATAATTTCCCTAATGCTATAAAGACTTAAGCATGTGCGTATGTTTAGACATACGAGTAGCCACATTTACTTCAATAAACAAATGCTTAAGTCTAAAGGATTACGGTCACGATTTTCTAAGCCGTCATTGCAGGAGTAACCATGGTATTCCATTATGACAGAATTACCTTTTGCTAAACCAGCAGCATCACCAGTAAAAGTATTTATAACAGCATTTACATATAGGCTTGAAGTGACTTTCTAATGTTAATAATCTTTGTACAGAAAACTGGTTCAAAGAGAAAATAACACTGTTGCTACAGAGGAAGAGTTGTGTCTAGTACTTCTGTCCCTGTACATGTCCAATTATAAAATCACAGAAATGAAGGAGTGGATGGAACCTCCAGAAGTCTAGTCCAGTGTTTCTCAACAACCAGTCCATGGACTGGCACCAGTCCCTGAGGTCTCCCTGACACAGTAGAGTAAGCCAGTCCCTGCTTTGAAAAAGGTTGGAAAACACTGATTTAATTCATTCTCTTCCCATATTGCAGCAGGACTAAGTATACAAAGACTAGCCATAGAAGGCATTTGATTAACTTGTTCTGAAAAACCTCAAATGACAGGGATTCCACAACCTTTCTTGGGAATCTGTTGCAGTACTTACTACCCTTACAGGTGGGGAGATTTTCCTAATTTCTAATCTAAATATCACCTTGTTGCCAATTTATGGGAGAATTTTTGTAGCTACTTTAGTAGATTTAGTTGAAGTTGATCTTACTTTGAGCAGAGGGGTTGGACTAGATGACCTCCTGAGGTCCCTTCCAACCCTATTCATCTGTGAGTCTATAGTTTACCTAGAAAAACATCTTTTGACTTCAAAGAGAGCTTCACATTCGGAGCATCTGCAGGACCAACCTACATAGTATTAAATTATCTGATCTGATATTGTATCCCTACCATGTATGAGTAACAATTTTAGATCTCATTGGTTTGAAGTAAATCACAACTTCTCTGTGGGCTGTGAAGATACTCAGCAGAATGGAACTGGTGGGGGTACATTGCACAAGGTGGTCAGATGTGGGAGCATGCCAATGTAACTCATCTTCAATGTGTTAGAGTTTCTTCCCTCAAAGTTAAACACATGCTTAAGTACTTCAATGCACTGAGGCCTTAACATTAGAGCACATAGTATTAATAGGCTGTGATGATGTTAGTTACACAGGGATTGTTCTCTTTTACATATGATGGAGGAGAGTCTGTGGGGCTGGTAGAAATGCAGATTCATGCATCAAGCAAAAATCTCTTGAGGAGTGCAGCACATACTATTCCATTCCTGAGTCCAGCAGAGGGAAGAATTACTTCCTCCACCTTCAGTTCCTCCTGGTCCAACCTATGGTACATAGGCTTGGTGCAGGCTACAGGATTTGTCTAACATTAAGTGGAGAAGTAATTTGCGTTAATGATTTTGAATTGAAGAAATCTTTTTCCTCCATATAGAGACTATGTCCACACTTAGGCAGTAAAATCGATTTAAGTTAAATCAAGCTAATAAAATCGCTATAAAAATCATTAAATTGATTTAAGTTAAATCAATTTAATGTGTGCCTGCTAGAAATTCAAATCAAATGAGCATGTCCATAGATGGGACTTGGGAGTTCAATTCAGAAGAGGGGCAACAGGGATGTGTGGCAACATGACCCCCTAGAAGGGCCATATCCCCACTCACTATATAGACAAAGGAGCACACCCTGGGAAGGAAAAGGGCAAAAGTGTTAAATCAAAATAACAGTTAAATTGAAATAACATGTCCACAGTGTTATTTTGAAATAACAGTTTCAATTTAACCCTCATTTAGATATAATACTAGGTTTTATTATATTGAAATGACTTTCATTATTTCAAAATCAGGAGCTCCTTATTTTGAAATAAGGAAATGTAGGGTGGACATGCAATCTTGTAGGGTGGACATGCAAGGTGTTCCGAAACAACATTTGAAGGGCTGCCCCCTCAGCACCCTGGCCAGGGTGCTGAGGGGTGTCCCCTGGCCAGCAGAGGGGGGCTGCAGGCACCAGCGGGGTTCAGCGCTGAGCTGTGTTGAACCCCGCCGGTGCCTGCAGCCCCCTCCCCAAGCGAAATAGCATGTTCACACTGTGAACTTGCTATTTCGTTTCCCGCCTTTTTCCTTATTTCGAAATAACTTTTTGTTAATTCGGCATAAGTTATTTTGAAATAAGGTGTTATTTCGATATAAGTTGTTTCAAAACAACTTATATCGAAATAACCCTCTGTGTGTGAACACAGTCGTTGTTTCAAAACAGTTGTTTCGAAATAATGGTGTTGTTTCAAAACAACATGTCCAAACAGCCTTATTTCGAAATAACCATTTTGAAATAACAGCCATTTTTAAATGAATCAGGTTTAAGCTATTTAAAAATGATGGTTCTTATTTCGAAATGACAGATCCCGTCATTTTGAAATAAGAAAACATCGTGTGGACCTAATCTCTTTTATTTCGAAGTAACCAGTGTTATTTCAAAATAAAAGAGATGTGTAGACATACCCTATTAGTCTTATTTAGGCACAGGCAATACTTCAGCCATGCACAGCTGTTGGAATAGTAGTAAAGCAAGAAGGTCAAGCATCTGTTACAGACATAAACTGTGCAATGGTACTAACTGCCTACAGTCATGTGGCTGGTTTAGCCAATCACAAGACTTAAATTTCAGACCCTTTATTATAGCAGCTACTTCTATTTTACCTCCTCTTTTCAGGCTCTGCAGACATACCAGACTGATCCTGCCATGAGAAGGATGCTAAATCAGCTGTATTTCTACATCATGCCAGTGTTCAATGTGGATGGATATCATTTTAGCTGGACCAACGTAAGCAGTTTTGTTAATGTTTCTGAAAACATATTGGGCCTCGTCTACACTGGAAAGGTTTGTCAACAGTAGTTACATCAGTGATCAAAAAACAGCTCACACCTGTCCACACAACAATCATTGTGCCACCAAAATGTGTCCACACTTGCTGCTGCAGTATTGACAATGAGAACAGTGTACTGTGGGCAGCTATCCCACTGTGCAGCTCACTGCCTTCTACTGCTAAGAATTGTGGGAAGGCAGAGAAGAGAATGGGTGCTGGCTCAACATCCCTTGATCCAGGGGCGTCGCTGGGGCAGGGAGGGACCCGGGCCACGAGCCCAACCCCGCCCGCAGCCGGAAGGCCATGGCCCGTGGCCAGAGATAGGGCCAGGGGAGGCCAAGCTGACGCAAGCAGCTAGGCCACTGTGTGGCCCGGCCCAGCCAGGCCAGAAGCGGCCGCTGGAGGCCGGGCCCATGTAGGCAGCCCCGGATTCCTGGCCAGGGATGGGGCCACCGTGGCTGCAGCTGCCGGTGGCCAGGCCCCCAATCCCCAGCAGGGGACAGGGCCGCTGCAGTCGGCTGGCTGGGCCCTGGATCTCCGGTCAGAGATGGGGCCGCTGCGGCCGCAGGCGGCCAGCCAGGCCCTGTCCCCAGCCAGGGATCGGGGGCCTGGCCACCCACAGCCAAGGCTGCAGGCCTGGCCTCCAGTGGCCGCTTCTGGCCTGGCCCTGCTGCGGCCTCGCTGCCCGCAGCGGCACGGCCTCCCCCTGGCCAGGGGCAGGGCTTGCCGGGTGGCCAGCCAGGCCCCGGATCCCCAGCCAAGGACGGGGCTGCCACGGCCAGCTCAGGATTGGGCCCCGGATCCCCGGCCCGATTGAGCCGGAGATCCAGGGCACTGGCGTTGGGACTCGGGGCATGTGCCCCGGTGTGCCCAACACCAGCGATGCCACTGCCTTGATCCATTGTGTTTCCATCCCATCATTCTTTGCACTGCCAGCTGTCTTGCATGCCATTTTTTAGTGGCTACCCGTATCCTGTGTACCTACCATCCCTATCTCAAAAGATAATCCTGCACTGCTCTCCACTGTTGCTTTCATCATTCTGAACAGATCATGGCTGGTTGCACAGTATATCATGAGCTCCAAATCTGAATAGGAAACCTAGCAGCCTGACCCGCTGAGTGACATGCAGATAAACAGCACAACATTACTGTTTTCATTCATGGAGCATCTGCACATACGGAACCACTTCTTTTAGGCATGTAAGACAAGCTCTGAGTGGTGGCATCCTTCATCCTGCACATCTGGGATGATGAGCATCAGTTGTAGAACTTCCAAATGCACAACACCACTCTTGTGGAAATCTGCACAGAGGTCACCGCTGCCCTGTGGCCAGAGCCATAATCCTGGTACTAGCACTTGGTCGCTAATCAGTTTGGAGTTAGCAAGTCCACTGTTGGAGCTGTGTTACTGCAAGCATAGCCATTGATCACATTCTGCTGTGAAGGACTGTAACTCTGGGCAATGTGCATGAAATAGTGGATTGCTTCATGGCAATGGAATTCTCTGACTGCGGCAGGGTGATATATGACATGCATATCCCAAGGTTGGCCCATGACCTTCTCACAAGAGAGTCCATATATAGAAAAAACTGATTTTCTGTGACACTGCAGAAGCTTGTAGATTACCTTGGGTGTTTCATTGACATCAGTGCACCTTGGTCAGGAAAGGTGTATGACATTCATTTCTTCAGGAACACTGACCTGTATAGGAAGCTACAAGCAAGGACTTTCTTCCCAAACCTAAAAATTCCAATCAGTGATGTTGAGCTGCCCATAGTGATCCTTGAAGACTACCCACTAATGCCATGGCTCATGAATCCTTATACAGGCAACCTGGATAGCAGCAAGGAGCGCAAGTTGGGCGTGCTCACTAAATTAGCATAACACTTACTAACTGACAACGGTGCGGGGGAGGTGTTGGAAAATTTAGGGGAGTATAGGGGAGAGTGTTAGGGAAATCCTGGCCTCCAAGTCCAATACCTCATCCACAATGACTTCA
This sequence comes from Podocnemis expansa, assembly GCA_007922195.1. Taxonomy (NCBI): domain Eukaryota; kingdom Metazoa; phylum Chordata; order Testudines; family Podocnemididae; genus Podocnemis; species Podocnemis expansa. The sequence goes on along the minus strand of ML682038.1, from coordinate 7,638,403 downwards.
TCAGGTTTGAGTCTGGTATCCTGGGGCCACAGAGGTATCCATAGATGTCTTGGGGATAGCTGTAGAGTCGCCACTGAAGATGGGTTCCAGCTCTTGGTAAAAGTGACAGCTCATTGACTCAGCACTAGAGCAATGGTTTGCCTTCCGGGCCTTCTGGTAGCTCTGCCACAGTTCCTTGATTTTCATTCAGCACTGAAGTGTAACCCGTTCAGTGGCCTTTTCTGCTATGGCCTGAGAAATCTGGCTGTAGATACCAAAGTTCCTTCAGCTGGAACAGAGTTGGACTGGTATGACAGGCTCTCCCCAAATGTTGATCAGCTCCAGTGTGCTCCAAGTGGAGGCACCATGGTCAGGTAGAAAGATGAGACCACAGTTTTTCATGCTAACCAAACAGGAAATGGAATTTCAAAACTTTCCAAGATTTTAAAGAGAGAGGGGTGGGTGACTGCAGAGCAGGAGAGTTCAAAGAGATGGCCAATGGGGTCAGGACTGCCATTGCGGGACACTTCCAGGGCCCTTTACTGCAACAGAACCATATAGTAGTGTTTACACTGAGTTTTTCAATAGAAGTGTGGCAAAAAAAGCTCTACACCTCTCATCAAGGTGGTTTTATTTTGTCAAAAAAGAAAAAACGCACGGCAGTTGTGTTGGTGAGGTATGGTGTATGATTGTAGTGTGTACACCACAACTGTTTCATCAAAAAAGTTGAGATTTTAAAAAAAACCATCTAGTGTAGACCAGTGCTTAAGACCAAAAAGATGGAATGTCTGTATGGGAAGTCTCATATGAATGTTATAATAACCCAATCCAGGTCTTTATTGTATGTGACCTAGGGATATAATTTACTTGTAAGAAAGTTGAAATGCTCTACAAAGCATCTTTAACATAGATGATTTGTTATGTGTACACAGCTGTTTTATCAACATGTTCAATTTTCATTTTAAAAATTATAACTAGGATCGATTTTGGAGAAAAACAAGATCAAAGAACTCACAGTTTCGTTGCTATGGTGTAGATGCTAATCGTAACTGGAAAGTGAAATGGTGTGGTAAGTCTAGCAATAACTTGAATGTGGACAACAGCATCATCCTGAATTAACTATTCAAAGCACTGAGCAGATTAATTTATTATACAGTGGCAGTAGCTTCTAGTCTCCATAGTTAAGATTGAAACTAGGTTCCTGTTATACTATAGCCTTGATTGTGAAGGTTCCTCCTAGCTTTTCAAAAGAGAAACCAATTTTTCTGAATTTTAGATGCCACATCAAGTAGATTTTCTCTTGGAAGTCTGGAAAAAGTGGAGAAAAGTTATAATGTTAGGAGCATGCATTAACTGCTTTGCACTTATTCAGTGATGGAAAACAGATACACGTGCAGTTTAAGAAGCCACCTAAGCCAGGTTTACACTTACTTTATATTGCTAGAATGAGCTGGTGCACAGTGGTTAATCTCGTTCATGGTGTTTTCTGAAATAAGCTGTTTTTGCTGTGTTTTTTTTTTAAATCCTTAACTCTTTTTATTTATGTTTCCAAAATGATTTGGCTTAGAGCAGAGGTGTCACACTCACAGCCTGTGGGCCAGCTCTGGCCTGCCAAGGGGGCCAATCCAGCCTGCAGAGCTGTTGCCTGGGCTGTGCCTGGAAGCTGTCTGCAGCAGAGAACTCCAAAGACAGGTTCCCAGTACAGCAGGGCGTGCTTCTGACTCACTTGCACGATCCAGGTCACAGCACAGGGAAACAAAGGAAGCACTCTAGCTAATCCTGGCTCAGCTCTGCTGTGGTCTGCCAACCAATCATAATCTCAGTCACAGCAGGTTAGGCTGGCTCTGGAGAGCCACTGCACTGCCCCCCATGCCAACTGTTCACTGTCAGTCAGTTGACATCCTCATTTGATTGACAGCACATTGTACAAATCACAAACAAAAGAGGAAGAAGTGGCTAGGACCCATGTGGGAACAAGCCAATCAAAGACCAGCCAGGACTGAGCCAGCCAAAGGCCAGCATTTTAACTCACTGACAGTGAGTGAGCAGGGAGGGGGAGAGGCAGGAGCCCACTCTGGTTGCCTGTGACTAAGACTGAATTTTTTGCCTGCCACCAGGAGGTAGGGGAAGGGGAAGTGTGGTGGGGTCTAGGAGCCAGCATGAGGAAGGGAGGCCCACAGGGCAGGGGAAAGGGAAGGTGTCAGAGAGCCTGCAGTGTTGGAGAGGGAAAAGGGGAGCCAATGCCACTCTGAACATGGAGGGGGAAAAGGTTCGGGAACCCATGAGGCCTTGTGGCCTCTGACAGATGTCCTGCCTTCCAGTGTGGTCCACCACATTGAATGAGTTTGACACTTCTGGCTTAGTCTTCATTTTTTTCTGGCCTTGCTGAGAGGAAGCATATTTTAGTATTTTAAGGTGGTTATTAGTGGAGGATTGTAAAAGAAGTGAAGCACTGCTTTTAATTGTATAGAAATGAATTTTAAACTCTGTTTAAAACTCTCTGTAATTTTGCAAATTTTATGGACAAAAGCAAATTTAGATAAGCAGCATTAAATGATTGTCAAGGCAAGTGAGGAAGAATAGAACTAACATTAGAAAAGACACTAAAATACCAGTAAGCATTTGTAAAATACACTTGCAATTTTTGACACCATCCAGTGCATATTATGAGGATTTAAATCTTTAAATTTTATACTATTTTTATATTTCCATTCCTCTCCTCCCATACCGCCTATCTTAATAATAATTCTCTTTTTGCCATCTCACTGTCTCCAAACCAGTTCCATTCCTTTACTTACCACTTTTGTCCTACACTAGAACCTAGACATGTGGGCCCATGTCCCAAGCTGCAATAAAGGGTGCTCAAGAGGGATGACGGAAAGGTCATTTTTGTGTTCCTTGATTTTGGACAAACCTGTGCTGTTCCCTGAAGCAGTTTAGAGCAACTTTAAGGCTATTCTGAGGCATGATTGCACGGAGACACTCAGGAATATTAATTCAAATTAACCAAATGTGTGAATTTTAATTTGGTTAGTTAAACTGCATTCAACCATTGTGTGGATGCTCTTATTCAAATTTAAAATGACCTTAATTTGGTTTATCTTAATTCATTTTGGAAGTGAATTAAGATAAACTGAATTAAAAACACTTCAAATTCTAAGGGCTTGTCTACACATGAGAATTATAATGCACTAAGCCATTTTACCGTGTGTTAACAAGTCCACCGTCTACACCGGAATTCCCTTTATTGAGCACTAAGAGCCCTCCTACTCCAGAATAATAAAACCTTATGAGTGAGAGGAGTAACAGCTATTCCAGAACAGTTCTCGCAAACTATGGAGTATGTATACATAGCATAATATTTAATGTGCATTTACAAGCCTCTGGAAATGTCCCAGAGTGCCAATCAAGGCCACACTGGGAAATGGAGCTGTCATACTTGTCAATTTACCTGCTCTCTAACAGAGCAGGTAAATTGACAAGTCATGGTAATGGAATGTCAATGACAAGTAATGGAATATCTAATAGAGCAATGAAATTGACATGGGGGCTGCCCTGGGAATTGAAACTGCTGGGGGGTCCCATGTCCCTGGTGGTGGGGCAGGCAGGAAGAGGGAGCCTGTCATACGTGGGCTCCCTGCAGTTCTCTCTGCAGCAGCTGAGATATTGACCTCTCAGCTCCCTCACACAGCCTCATTTGCCATTGGAAGTGATCCTAGTCTGGACACACTCCAACAGCAAAAAGATAGCTGTGTGGATGCACAATTGTTCAGTAACTAAACCACATGTATTATAATACAATGACTTATTGCAGAACAATCTTCTAGTGTAAACATGACCTTAGTAAGAGCATCCAAACAGGGATGTAATGTGGTTTAACTAATCCACTTTAAAGTTTAATTCAGATTCGTTTTCCTGAGCATCCCTTGTGTAGAAAAGCCCTAGATTTCACTGGCTACCGGTCATTCCAAAGGACTTTTTTGCCATCCTGGGATAACTGAGAGCTTGTTGACACTTGAAACACTTCACCAGCATATCTGTAGTGCTGCAGCTCTGCCACTGTTGCATTTCAGTGGAGACACTACGTACATTGGCAGGAGGGGTTCTCCCAATTAGCCTATATAATATACCTTTCAGATGGACAGCAGCTTGGTCAATAGAAGAATTCTTCTATCACCACAGTACTGCCTACATTGGGACTTAGGTCAACTTAACTACATCCATCAGAGATTTTTCTCACTCATGAGAGATTAACTAGCTTGATCTAATTTTCTAGTATAGGTCACTCCTCAATTAGAACCCTTAACTACTCAGTCCACAGTCTGCAGGGGAGCTTAGTGGATGGGAGTGTTGTTATAGGAGCCACTGCAACAGGCCAGTACAACTTGAGAATCCTCCATGTAGGGGAGAGAGATTCCCAGTTCTGAAGCCCCCAGATTTAAGGCATAAGTGCAATGCTGAGCTAATCCAAAGATCCAGCTCCTGCTGTTGCATCATTCTTTGCTTTAATTTATGACCACCAGCCACAGAAATTTTGAAAAACAAACATGTGCACAAAGGAATTTATTGCTTGCACAATGCAGTGGATGGTTCTCTTGTTAAGTCCTTGGAAGAATATTTTATTGTTTCTTATAAGTCTGCCCTTAATACCTACACTTTTTTTTTTAGTCCCCAATTAATCTCTCAAGTTCCCTTCACTCTCTGGGCCCTCACCTCTGCATTTAAATACAAATGCATGTTCCTTGGATAGTGGAAGATGTTTGTCTTTTCCTATGGAAAATAGATGTATTGTCCTATAACAACGAGGTCTAGACTGCTTTGTATATTATGACTTATTTGTTGAGTTCCTGCAATGTTCTGTACCCTGAGGGAAAAAGCCTGAACAAACCATGCTCATACGCTTATGAGTTTATAGTCTCAGAAATTAATTTTTATTCTCCATGTTCATTCAGTTCTGCTCTTTGCACCACAAAAGAGACTGCTCTCCAATAAGACCCCAGTCCACCCCAGAATAGACTTCTATCTGAAGAGTAATTATTAATCTTCAGAACATCTCTTTGAAGAAAATATTTTTTGGAAACAGACTGCCAGAAGTTAAATAATTTGCCCAATGATGAACAGCAATCAGGCAGTAATAGAGACGGGACTAGAACTCCAAAGTTCCTTACTCCAAGTCCCATGCTTAGTCATCTCAATGCATGCAGCTGAAGTAGAGATGAAGGAGGATTATCATATTTTCATGGTTATATGGGCCTGATCTATTTAAAGTTCTGCACTGTAAATTCTTACACGTTAAATTAAAAAACTTAACTGAATCAGTTGTGTTTACAGCTGTCAGGAAGGGTTTGAAGTTCATACTGGTGCCTCTGGGAAGGTATGTTGTGAGCACAAGTCCTATTTTTATGTATGCCTGTCCCAGCATGACACCCAAATGGCTGAATAATGGTAGGTTACTTACCAGTACCTGTCCTTCTTTGAGATGGGCTGTTTGCATATATTCAGTATTAGGTGTCTACGTGCCGCAGCACACAATTGGTCAGAAGCTTTTTGCCTTAGCCTGTCAAAGCAGGGTCAGCGGCCGACATCCACTCTGGTCACTCCCATGGCTATATATCGGCCCTGACCCTGAGCCTCCCCAGTCCACTTAAAGCAGCCAACTCCAGATAGTGGGGGCAGTGGGGGGCCCCTGAATGTATGCAACCAGCTTATCTCGAACAAGGACTGTGACTAGTAAGTAACCCACCGTTCTTCTTCGAGCACTGCTCAGATACATTCAATATTAGGTGACTACTAGCTGTACCATGGACAGTGGGCAGAGTTGGAGATTTCCACCTTCAGCATGGCTACCCCTTTAAGGCAAGCCCCAAACCTGGAAGAGCACCTGAGAGTAAGCATTTTGCTTACATGGAGGGGATAGCTTATAACTCTTTGGAGCCCCAGAGAATGCTGAGCGAGGGAAACCCGAGAGAAGCTGTGTGTCACCATGAGTTGGGCTGGGAAGTGTAGTGTTGGCTATGCCAAGCCTAGGAAGTCTCCAACCCTGGGAACTGAGGGAGAGAGAAAGAGAATTGAAGAGCTAGAGGCTTTTTTGCCACTAAGCGCCAGTGCCACTCCTCTCACTTGCTCAACAAGAACTTCCCAAGAATAGCATAGAAAGGAAGTGAGAGACCTTTTCCAAATGTTGGCATGGATACTGCCCAGGTTATCCCATGTACACCGGGAAAAAGAGGTAAATTGGCCTATATTAACAGGGCCCTTCCCACTGCTTTAGAAGAGCCTGTGGCTAATCATACAATGAGCACACTGTCATGAGACAGGGAGCTTCCACTGGTGAGACCTTCGACAGAAAGAGAGAAATCTGCCAGCTGTGGAGGAAGGGGGTGTAAACTCCTGAAGCTACTAAAAACTTCAGGCCCCAAGCTCAAGCTATAACAGTAGAACTACAGATAGAAGGAGGTTGCAAGGGTGGGCCGACTACTGCAAGTCAGGAGACTGACCTACACCTCCATGGAGGGAGTTGGACAGAGGTCTCCCCTACCCCATCTTGGGGGGATATGGGAGGGTGGTACCATGGCCCCCACATGTCACTATGATGGGTGAGAAAAACCCCGATGAAGGGATTTTGTGAGGTCACCTTGGCGAGACGGTGCCTCAGGACGCTAATGAGGTAACCTTGGAGACCTAGGGCTTTATAGGCATCAGTCTGAAAACTCCCAGAAATGGATGCTTTCTCAGTTTCCTTGTACGTTGGGGGAGTCATGTACTGCACTGTCCCATGATGCTAAGATGAGGGTGAGGGTGGGAAATTTGCAGCTCCAAGGGTAATTCCCTTAGGAACCCTGTAAGCAAGCATATGATAGATCCCTTCTCTAAGGTAGATGCAGTCCTGAAGTATCAAAAAGGAATACAGGAAAAGAACCCCAAGAAAAAACAGGGAAGGTAAGGGTATCTGGGGCAGGAAAAACTTTGTCTCCACACCCCTCTCCGTCCAATCGGAGCGTAGAAGTGTATCCCAGGACATAGAGGTCCGGCTTAACAGTACCAAGGGTCCAAGAGCAGGGAAGAAAAAACCCCACAAGTGGCTCAAAGTTGGCCTTTGCTTGCATTCAAATTCCCGTGCCTCACAAGAAGGGGAGAACCGAGTACATTAGGGAGTGACCAGTCTCCTTAGGTCCCTGAGCAAGCCCAAGGGGCTTGAGGTTCGTAAACACCTCTATAAGTTGAGAAAGAAGTAGTCCTGGGTTGAAGGGCATAAGCCGGAGGACTTAAGTGAAACAAGCTATAACCAGGGCAGGAGCCGGTAATGAAGTGTACAGGGGGCATCCCGGGAAATTTCCTAGGAATGGGTAGACAGCTTATCCATTGGCTCCTCACCCTAGTCAGAGAAAGAGAGGGATCCAGTGTCTCCGTATACCAAGAAGCTTCAAGAGAGGGTAAAAACCTCTCTCTCTCTCTCTCTCTCTCTCCTTAAATTGATACTCAAAGGTCGATATTGCCCCTGTAAGCCTAAAGGGGGTGGAACAGAGGATGAAGCCATCAAGGGATCCCTTCCTCATGTGAGGAGGAGAAGTGGGGGAGAGTTAGGGGTATGCCTGAGGAGATGGGAAGGTAACTGTATTGACCATGCTTAGTCGAGGTGCATATGTCATAAGCGTTAAAGGGAAAAACACCCCCCCCCCATGATTGGACACACTTACTCGGAACTCAGTGGGGGAGCAAACCAGATGGGAAGAGTCTTTTCGTGGTCAAACTACTTCTATTCTGCTTCTAGCTGAGGGGAGGACTCCTTCCCATCAAGCCCCTGTGGGTGTCCCCTGGGAAGAGAGAGAAGTGGGGGATCAGGATAGACAGGAGGACTGAGAAGGCTCCAAGGTTTAGTCCTTTAACTGAAGCCAAGGGAATAATCTCCTGCTGGAGGGCAGGGGTAGTGGGGTGAGCTTACCAGCCGGGTATATCATAAGAGAGTGAAGTACCATAAAAGTGTCCATACTTTTCAAATCATAGGGAAAAGGAAACAGCCCCCCTCAGGGCTCTCATTAGGAGACCTCACTGAAAGGGAGGGAGTGACGACTCTGAGGTGCCGACTGAACGGTGCTGTAATTCAGCCTTTGTTTCCCGCTAACCTGAGGAGTTTGCAGGTCGGAAAAAAAGGAGATAAGGTATGTGAACGCATGTCCTGCTAGGCAAAAAAACAACGCCCAATGCTCACCTAAAAGATGGTGAAAAGTGGCCCCCCTGGATCTGTGAAAGTGATTTGGGCTATCTGAGTCGTGATTGCAAAAATACATTCTTGCAGTAGTGGGAGGAACATCTAGATTATTAGCTTAGGAGTCCCACCACAGGGCTATAGGGCGTTATGAGGGGCCCCTTGTGCTCTGCAGGTTTAACTCCTGGATCAAGAGGGTGAGCTGTGACTTCCTGGTTGGGCCCCTGTTCTTAACTTGGCCTTCTTAATTATTGCTGATCCATGCTGTGGTGAGGGTTGTGAGGGTAGGTTTCTGAGATTCCCAACAGTGGGGGATGTGAAGCTGTGAGAAAAGGAAGAAGGATGGAACAATAGGGCGCTTTGAAAGGGCAACCTTCACTCACCCTTGAAGGAGGCTGTAAAGCCAGAATGAGCCCAAGGTGGTAGAAGGAGCGATTTGACATGAGCAGCCCAATTAGTCTGCAGGTGTTCAGCTGCGAGGCCAGCGAATGCCATGAAAATGGGAGTCTCTACTTATAAAGATGGGTCTAGGATCAGTTAGCCCGCTCTAACATAGGGTGGAGGTAATGAGGAAAAACAAAGAAAGTCTTTTCCCACCCCTTCCTAGGTTGTAGAACCCTCTACTAGTTTCTGAGGAAGGTTGACAAGAACAGTATGACAGCGGCGAGAATCATGATGTACACTGGGGTGGTTGATGTCAGTGGGCCTGGTAATCTAAGGGGAAGGACCCCGTGGGAGTAGGAGTTCCAGATCCCCAAGGGGCTGACCTAATTCCTCACCTTCAGGAGAGGGTTGACGTTCCCTATGATGGTGTGGGCTGGGGGAACAACTGGGTGTTTAGGAAAGGAGCATGCCCAAAGATCAGAGGTCCAATCTGGGGTCCCTAGTGCTGCCTAACAGCAGGTCCGTGTCCTCCACAAATAAGGACCGTTCCTCACAGGGAAGGTCCTAGATGGCCTGTTGGGTGTCATGAGGCAGGCCTACCTCCTGAAGCCACGCCATGCACTTCAATACAGTAGCCGAGTCTTCCTCCCAGCTTGCTGCATCTGAGGCATCCCAAGCAGCTAGGAGCGAGTCCCAGGATGCCAGCGAGCCTTCTTTGCGGAGGGTCTCAAAATCTTTCCTATGCTCCCAGGGAAGTAGGTCTCTGAATCTGAAGAGTCCCATATGTCCACAGTGTATCTAGCCACCAGCGCTTGGTAGCTATATGGAGCTGGAAGGCTGAGGTTGAGTACATTTTCCTGCCTAGGACTTCCAGCTGTCTAGCCCCCCTGGATCTTGGCATGGGATCTGGGGTGTGTTGTATTCCATGCCCAAGGGCAGCTTTGACCATGCTGGGGCTCGGACTCAGGTGGTGGACAAGGAAGGGAAAACCCGCTGGAGGGACCTGATATTTGTGTGATGCTATGTCCAACACCAGGGAAGTAGAGGAGGAACATTGCCAGCAGAACTTGGCAATGTCGTGCACGCTAGGGTGCAGTGGCACTGCTATAGCGTCCAGAGGTGATGATAAGCTGAGATCAAATAGAGGATCTTGATCTCCCCCGATGTTTTCAGCCTCCAACTCTGTGTGGGCAGATACCTGGCACAGCAGATCAAAGTGTGCAATGGTGTCCTTTCTATACGACCCTAGCTTGGGGTTCAGTTCCCTATCCAGGTTAATAGATGCGGGCTCTTCAGTTCTGCTTGGAACCCTCTGTGATGGGACTTCTTTCGGCACCAACCATTCATGAGGATGGTACCGATAGGTGCTCGGTGCCGGTGACCTTCTGCCCTGTCTGCTGCTTCTGGAGGGGGTAAACCTCTTCCAGACTCAGGAAGCAGGAGCTTTCTTCTGATTAAGGTGGTACAGCACTGGGCTGAACCGACAGCACCAGCAATGTTGTAGCGTTGTGGCACCGGGGAGAAGCGGAGCATGATCTATGGCACTTTAGAGTCCTGCCTGGTGTGGTACCACCCAGTGATTTTATGGGAGCTTCCTCTTGCGGTGCCGGAGGGCTCAGCACTGAAGTAGGAGCTGGAGAATGGTGCCATTCAGCAGGAGTCCACTTCCCTGAGAGGAAGGCAGGCTTTCCTCTCTGCTTAGGGGCCTTCAGATGGTTGGGCGTAGGCAAAAGCAGACAGGCCTTTCCTGCCTCAAAAGTCTCCAGGGTGGTTGGGATCTGCACCATGTTGCATCCCCGGTGCCAAGAAGGGCCTGGATTGGCGTAAGCGCTTTGGCACTGATGTCAGTGCGGATTGCATTTTCTGCTCCCAAGGGGGACAGCGCTGAGAGGGCTCCAGTGCCGACCCAGCACGTGGTGCCAGCGCCAAAGGCAACCCTGGTTCTTCAGGGGTAGGCTGCTGCACTTGGTCTAAGGCCAATGCATGGCGCCTTTGCTCCCTGTCTTTGATCATCCTCAGCTTAAAGGACTTACAGATGGAGCAGTCAGTGGCCTGGTGAGACTCACCCAGACACCAAAGGCATTCCTCGTGGGGGTCATCTCACAGGAAGGCCTTGCTGCAAGAAGCATAGGGTTTGAAGCCTGGCATCTCTAGTGGCTGTTGGGAGCAGTCTTCTGGCTCCAAACTCACACATTTCATAGAAGTGCTGGTTCTCAGTGGAACAATATCCACAAACATGTGCTCTAGCTTAAAAAGGAGGCTCATACAAGGAAGTAACAGCAGGCACTTGTGTTCGCAAGGACAGGGCTGTTCTGAAACCATCACTGAGGGCAGAAAAAGGAACTGGGGAGGGTCAGGGTTGGGGCCGTACATATAGCCATGGGAGTGGCCAGAGGGGGTGTTGGCTGCCTACTCTGCTCTGACAGGTTAGGGCATAAAGCTTCCAACCAATCGTGTGCTGCAGCACATAGATACCTAATACTGAATGTGTCCGAGCAGCACTCGAAGAAGAACCAGGAGTTTCTTCTTTGAGTTAGGTGACACTGCTATGCCTTCCTCTTTTAGTGTAGCAATATTGTAATGTATCAGTGATCTTAGTAAATTTTACTTTGCAGACTGTGGCTCATGTGAAACGCATGTGAATTTGTTTGATGAGTATGAAGTGGGCATCCAAAGTCAGCATTAGACACTGCAAGAGTTTTAAAATATAGAGTATATAATTTGCAAGATCTTTAGGACAGGAACCATCTTCTTATGTGTGTGAACAGCATCTAACATAATGGTGTACTCATCCTCTTATAATTCCCCTCAGTGCTATTTATAGTGCAAATAAATAATATTCCAAAAAAACACCACTAGGCAAGCACTTAGGAACAAACCCTCATCTCATAAGCCAAACAATTAAAAGTGCTTTACTCACATGTAGCATAGGGAACTGGGAGTTAGGGGCAGAATTTCCACCTAAGGCCTCTCACATAGTTGGCCAGTGTAGAAGATTACTTCATGCTGGCAGAAGGAGCAGATGCAAGAAAGTTTGAGGTTTGTGCTGTGCCTTGTCTCAACTTCAGTCCCATACCAATGCTTCTGTACAAAAATGAGCTCTATTCATCCCAACACTTCTGCTCTGTGAGAACTCAGCATTTCCTGTTTATTTTGGGCCTCACACATCTGCAGTGTGTTCTAGAGGATTTGGCTATTGAGGAAAAAAAAGCACAGGCTACAAAATTTGGGCAGATAGTTGACATTTACTGTCTCCATTTTCTCCCTGTGACTGTAGGTTTGACTCTTGACAGTAGCTGACATTTACTGCATTTCTTTTTTCCCTTCTTTCCGTCTGTAATTTAAGAACCTTCAGTATGGAAACCTTTAATGAGCTTGCATGTTGCCAGGATCCAAAGGGGTAGCAATGTTAATCTAGTTCACCAAAATGAACAAGAGGTCCTGTGGCACATTTAAAGACTAAGGCTACGTCTACACTGAACATTTCAATTCGAATTCTGAATTCAAATTGACCAATTTGAATCTAATTCAAATTCAGTCAATTGAATTTACATGGCCACACTAGAAAATCCAATTCGAATTGGCATGTCCATGAACAGGACTAGCTAGTTCGACTTCAGTAGGGGGCGCTATTGCATAGGGAAAAATCAAACTGTAGCTAATTCAAACTACCAGTGAATTTGAACTGACATGGCCGCACAATGTCAATTCAAATTACTCACTTCGAATTGACCCTGACTTGGATTGAGTGCCTTAGTTCGAATTGAGGAAAGTGGGCATGTCCATGCACTTATCTGAATTCGAAACGATGACAATCAATTCGAATTCACATGTAAGTATAGGAATAGTCTAACAGATGTATTTATCATATGAGCTTTCATGGGAATGGGATTTTCTCCCACAAAAGCTCATGCAATAAATAAATCTGTTAATCTTTACAAGTGCCACAGGACTCCTTATTTGTTTTAGTGAGCTTTCATTCCTTCAAAAGACATCTTCAGCATAAGAAGAGAACTCATAAAAACCGGAAGGCAACTGCCACATCACTACACACTGAACAAGTCAGAACGTTCATTCTTCACAGCAAACTGACTTTCACTGTTTCAAGAAGAATTATAAGGATATAGAACCTTATGACTTACCCTGTTTATTAGTGGAGATAAGTGAATCATGAAAATAAATTAACACTGTAACTAGATGTGAAAGATAAAGAAAGTGTGAACTCTTGGGACTCTGGAAAATAGCTCTATCTTGTAACTCTAGTATATGACAAGACATTGAGCCAGAATGCTCCTGGGATTTAGATGACTGGGGCTATGTCTACATCTACGTGCTTAGTTTAGACTTGCTTAGCCCAAACTAAACAGTTCAAAGTTAGATCAAATTAACCACAGTTTTTTAGTTTGTACTAACTTTTTAGTTCAAACTAGCCACAGTTTTTTTCAGTTCAAACTAACATTTTAGTTCAAACTGAAAAAGCATGGCTAGTTTGAACTAAAAGTTAGGTTGAACTAAAAAAATGCGGTTAGTTTGAACTACCTGCTAGTTTGAATGTATTTAGTTCAAACTAGCATGACTACATCATGCTAGTTTGAACTCAAGTTCAAACTAAGCAGTTAGTTTGAACTTATCATTCGAACTAACTAGTTCGAACTAAGCTTTTTTTTTTTGTTCGAACTAGGCAAAGCCTAGTATAGACAGGGAGCAAATTTCTCTGGATTAAGCCTTCTTAGTCAGGACTAATCTGCTAGTGTAGATATAGCCTCAGTGGCCATCTGTTCTGCAGAGAGGATGCCATCTGCCCTCACCATAACCACTACATATCCATGTTTTCTTAATCATAGATATCTTTTCAAATCTCTACACGTGATCTTAGAGTTGTACCCTAATTTTTTAATCTGCAATTGAGGCTGATAGTTTTCTTCATCTTTCCTATAACCACATTTTAGGTTTCATATGAAGGAGTTTGCAAAACCACGGTTTCCTTCCACTTACAGTGAAAGACATTTCCCATACAAAAGAGTTCCAAAGGGGTAGCCGTGTTAGTCTAGTTCAACAAAATAAAGCAAGAAGTCTTGTGGCACTTAAAGACTAACAAATTTATTTATTGCATGAGCTGTCATGGAAGAAATATCCCACTTTGTCAGACGCTTAGAAGATGGGGGAACTTTACAGTAAGTTCGCCTATCTAATAAGTGTCTGACAAAGTGGGGATTTTCTCCCACAAAAGCTCATGCAATAAATACATTTGTTAGTCTTTAAGTGCCACAGGACTCCTTGTTTGTCATACAAAAGAGATTTATGAAAACAGTGCTTAAAACCTTGGTGGGAGCCAGGAGTATGGTATTGTTCTGCAGCTCTCTGTTAAAATGTGTAGTTTTCATGTGAAAACAGGCTTTTTTTCTTCTTCAAGCACTGCTCACATGATTCAGTTACAGGTGTATACATGCCACAGCGCATGGTAGCTCAGAAAGTCTTTTAGCCTAGCCTGTCAGGTTAGGGCATGTGGCCAGTGCCTCCTCAGTGCTGCAGCTGCGGCTATATAGGTGAGCATGACCCTGACCCTCCCAGTTTCTTCTTTCCACCCTCAGCGACAGTACCAGAACAGCCGAAACTTGTGAAAGCAAGTGCCTGTCCTTGTTCGTCCATGATAACAGTGCTGGGGTTTAAGCCTTGTCCGTCATGCTGCAAAGCCTTCCTGATCAATAACACCCATGAGAAATGTCTCATGTGCCTCAGTGAGTCGCACCTCATGGAGAGTTGCTCCGTCTACAAGTCCTTCAAGCAAAGGCCACGCAAAGACAGGGAGTGGAGGTTGCACAACCTTGCCCAAGATTGGGCATCTCACCCAGCACCCGATACACCTCATGTGCTGAACGCTTTGCTGGCCCCGCATGTGAATTCTGCACCGGAACCTGTCCAGCGCCACTCTCTGGCTCAAAATACAAAGCAGTGATTGGCATCTGATTCGGCACTGGTACGGCGCCTCCTTGCACTGCCCCTGGACACCCCTCCTTAGGAGTTGGGACCACGGTACCTTTCAATATTGTCGACACCAGAGGCCCTCACAGCGCCGTAGGCCCTGCTCCAGGCACCGGCTCTGGTACCGGCCAAGAAAGCCAGGTCCAAGGACAAACTGGCACTTTCAGCAAAGGAGTGGACGAGAGGCTCAGTACCACTCCCAATTTTGGCGCCATCAAGCCCTCCACCAGTACCACAGAATGGTACCAAAGACTATTCAGACAACCACTCTTCTCGGCACTCATCCCGTGAGCCCTTGGTACCATGCTCCCAGGCTTCAAGACGGCAGAGGTCTAACTCGTCCTTGCTGACCTCTTCTTGCTCCACTCCTTGGTACCCTGGATCTCCAAAGGCTATGGAACAGAACCCCAGTACAGGTGGGTGAGCGGGCAAGCGGCGCCAGAAGCGTTCTCCAACATCCTCAACAAGAGGAGGTGTGGCCCTGGCAACCCCTGTGTGGGAGCTACAACAGAGCTCCACACGTGGTGATTGGAGGCCATTGGGCACAGAGAAGGAAAGGGGCTGCTCCCGCTCCCGTCAACCCACAGCCCTAGGCTCCTCCAATGACCGGTCACAGGAATGGCTGGATTGGATGGCTGACGATGACCCTGTCTCCCAGCACCTGTTGGCACTGTCATCAACCTGAATGCTTGACTCTTCAGACCTATCTGATGACAAACCCAACCCAGATTCCACCCAGTGCAGTAGATCATGGGTCCCATCGTCCACTTCCACGGACAAGGTTACCTTTCAAAGACCCCTGGCATACAGGGACGACCCTCACACACAAAGCAGGAGCTGCTTCATCATATAGCAGCAAACCTCAACTTGGGTTTGGGGGTGGTCAAGGAGGAATGTGACACCCTTTTTGACATGGGTGATGCCACCCACCTGGCAAAGGTTTCTGTTCCCCTCCATGAAGGGGTATACAGTATTGCGAGGGCACAATGGCAGACCCCATCATCAATCCCTCCTATGTCCAAAGTGGCAGACCAGAGGTACCATGTTCCCTCTGATAAGTTTGTGTTCCTCTTCCATCACCCTGACCACGGTCTCGGGTGGTGGATGCAGTTAACCAGAAGGAAGGGCAGGGCCAACTGGGCTCTACCCCTAAGAACAAGGGTGCAAAGAAAACTTGACTTATTTGACAGGAAGGTTTATTCCACCTCTGCATTATAGCCGCACATCACCAGTCACCAAACCCTCATGGGGAGGTATGTATTCAACCTCTGGAGGACTTTGGAGAGCTTCTGTGATTGCGTCCCTAAGGATCACCTGAGGGACTTTGAAGCATTGGTGGGGGAAGGGGTCTTGGCCTCTAGAGATGCCCTCATGACCTCCTGGGATGCATCTGACACAGCCTCACATAACATGGCCTCTGCTGTGGCTATGAGTTGAGCAGCCCAGCTTCCAGGCTCAGGCCTGTCCCAGCAGATGTAAGTGATTGTACAGAAGTTGCAACTAGTGTGGTAGCTAGCACCTCTACTTAATATACAGAAGGTCCTGGGTTCAAGCCCTAGGGGGTTGGACTTGATGCTCTCATGAGTTCCCTTCTAACCCTATGCTTCTATTCTCAAAAAAAAAAAAAAAATGACTTACCATTCAAAGGCCCTTCCCCCTTTCCTGAGTCATGGGATGAAGGACTCTAGGGCCACGCTTAACTCCCTAGGCATGTACATGCCACCACCTGTTAGGTGTTCCTCCTGGTCTCAGCAGCTGGTGCAGCAACAACCACATCCTTTACAACAGCAGACCCAGATTCAGGGCTCCCGTTCCCAGTCCTGCCAATACAGGGGTCTGGATAAGGATAAGATCTGCCCGGGTAGGGGCCAAAACTCCCAGACTTCCCAGGCGGATTGTCAAGGACAAGGTACCACTCATTCAGTGGGACAGAAGCATCGCTTTTGACAGTCAGCCCAAGGGCAGCCGGACCACAGCCTCGACCCTAACCTTTGCCAACTGTTTGGCCAGGTACTCTCATCACTGGGCCAAAATCACAACCAACCAGTGGATGCTGGACACAGTTTCAAAAGTGTATCTCATATAATTCTGGTTCACACCTTGGGACAGAAAACCACCCCCTCGCCTGAATCTTGGAAGCTGGGATCTAGACCTAATGCTCAAGAGGGTGCAAAAAACTCCTCTCTCTCAGGGCCATAAAGAAGGTCCCAAGACTGGAGAAGGGAAAGGGGTTTTATTTCTGCTACTTTCTAGTTCCCATGCCAAATGGAGATCTGAGACCCATCCTAGACCTCAGAGCTCTAAACAAGCATATAAAGAAAATAAAGTTCTGTATGCTTTCCCTATCACAGATTGTCCCAACTCTGGATTTCGGGGATTGGTTCACAGCCCTCAAGCTAAAGGACGCTTACTTTCACATAGCAATACACCCCTACCACAGAAGGTTTCTAAGGTTCATGGTGGGGGGAAGACATTTCCAGTTCACATCAGTCCCTTTTGGGCTCTCCTTGGCCCCCAGGGTGTTCACAAAATGCATGGAAGAAGTCGTTGCACACCTGCGATGGCAGGGTATAAAGATATACCCTTGCCTGGATGACTGGCTAATAAAAGGGAGATCAAAAGCCCAGGTCGAACACAGCATCAAGGTAGTGAGTCAACTGTGCAGGTACCTGGGACTTTGCATAAATCAAGAAAAATCAAAATTCTCCCCATGCCAGGAAATAGAGTTCATAGGAGCCCTCCTAGACTCCCAAAAATGGAGGGCTTCCCTGCCCCCCTCAAGATTTTGGTCCATTTGCACCATTATTGTGGAACTGCAGGACTCCCAGGTAACCACAGCCCAATGCTGTCTTCAGCTCCGCTGGCACATGGCGGCCTCCACTTCAATGATGAGGCCGGCCCTCCTGAGAATGAGACTGTTCCAGATCTGGCTGTCCACAGTGTTCCACCCACAGAGGCACCCCCTGTACAAGGTACTGTCCGTCCCCCGTGATATCCTGGGGACACTGGAGATCTGGACAGATCCCCTCTTTGCCATGGAGGGAATCCCCTTCAAGGTATCAGACCCTGCGGTGACCCTTATCACCAACACCTCTGACTTGGGGTGCGGAGCCCACATATCAGGGAGACTTTCCACCCAGACATTTGTCCTCCAGGGACAGACCCCTTCACATAAATGTTAAGGATCTGCAGGCTATCAGATTAGCCTGCAGAACCTTTCTGGACAAGATAAAAGGCAAAACAGTCCAGATCCTAACGGACAACACCACAGCCATGTTCTACACAAACCAGTGGGGGTTGTCCATTCCCCAGCTCTCTGCTTGGAGACAACCAAATTCTGGGAACTAGCCCTGAGGTACAATTTTACCCTGATGGCAGCCCACCTGCCTAGGGTGGACAACAAGCTAGCAGACTCACTCAGCAGAACCCCTTTAGCCCACCACGAGTGGTCCCTTCACAACACTGTGGTATCCCACCTAGTCAACAGATGGGGAACACCCCAAGTGGACCTATTTGTTACATGACAGAGCCACAAATGTCATCGCTTCTGCTCCCTCAGGGGTCGGGAGGAGGATTCACTCATGGACACCTTCCTCCTCCGTTGGTCGGGACCCCTGCTGTATGCCTTACCTCCAATCCCATTGATGTACAGTGTTCTCTTGAAGGTAAAGAGGGACGGAGCACACGTGATATTAATAGATCCAGATTGGCACAGACAGCACTGGTACTTGATCCTACAGGACCTGTCCATAGATGCAGCTCTCCACCTTCCCCTGTGGGCGGACCTCCTAACACAGAATCCGGGACACCTGTGGCATCCAAACCCTGGTCTCCTGCACCTGATGGCCTGGAGACTCCATGGCTAAGTGAGCAGGAAAGACTGTGCTCAGATAGGGTCAAGAGGGTACTAATCAATAGTAGGAGACCCTCCATTAGAGCCACCTCTACAGCCAAATGAAAATGCTTTTCCCACTGGACAGTAGGTAAAGGAGCTATGCCCACATCAGCACCTATACACTTAATGATTGATTACCTGCTAGACCTCAGGGATAAGGGCCTCTCCCTTTCCTCACTGACAGTCTATCTGGCTGCAATTTTGACATTCCATGAGAAGGTGGAGGGCGTTCCTGTCTTCTCCCACCCTACCTCCACAAGATTCCTGAAGGTATTCGAAAGAGTCTTCCCACAGCACTGTGAGCCTGTTCCACAATGGGACCTTAACATGGTGCTCCGTAGCCCAACGGAGCCTCCTTATGAACCCTTGGATTCATGCACACTGCTAGTCCTGGCATGGAAAGTGGCCTTCTTGGTAGCAATTACCTCAGCCAGAAGGGTATCCAAACTGAAGGCCCTTTCTTCAGAACCTCCATATATGATGTTTTTCCCTGATAAGGTGATGCTCCACCCACATCCATCTTTCCTTCCTAAGGTGGTCTCTCCTTTTCACCTTAATCAGGCCATTTGCGTACCAGTGTTCTCCCCAGACCCTCAGGTTACTGAGAACCAGAGGAAGTGGCACACCCTGGACATTAAAAGGGTGCTTTTAAAATATATCAAACACGCATGCCCATTCCACAGAACTTCCCAACTATTCTTGGCGGTTGCGGAACATAAAAGAGGGTGTCCAGTGTTGTTACAGTGCATTTCCAACTGGATAGTGAACTGCATTAAAGACTGCTACAGAAGGTTGAATATGGCCCTCCTAGGGAATGTCAGGGCTCATTCAGCCAGGGCCCAGGTTTCGTCAGTGGCCTTCCTTGCCCACATCCCAATCCAGGAGATCTGCAGGGCAGCTACGTGGTCAATGCATACCTTCATCACGCACTATGCTATTGTCCAACAGGCCAGAGAGGATGCTGCATTGGACAGAACTGTACTCAGTGTGGGTAAGCTGTAACTCCTCCCACCATCCTTGGGTATGGCTAGCAGTCACCTGTAACTGAATAATGTGAGCAGCGCTTAAGGAAGAACGGTAGGTTACCGATGTAACTGTCCTTCTTCAAGATGGGCTGCTCATACATTCAGATCCCTCCCATCATCCCTGCTAACCAGAGTTGGCGTAAAGAAGGGACTGGGAGGGTCAGGGTCACAGTCACTTACATAGCCATGGTTGCGGCACTGAGGAAGTGTTGGCCACATGCCTGACAGGCTGGGCTAAAAGACTTTCTGAGCTACCATACACTGCGGCATGCATACACCTGTAACTGAACGTATGTGAGCAGCCCATCTCGAAGAAGGACAGTTACATTGGTATCCCACCATTTAGGCTAATCCCAGAACATGAGCTGTGACTGAGAAGCACTCAGCACAGCACAGGGGGAAGGGTGCAGAGGTGACCTTTGCACTTCCTGATTCTGCAGCCTTCATGGTTGCTGGCATAAATTAGGGCAAGCTGAAGGCTGGTGATATAATCATGCGGGGTTCCAAAAGTCTAGAATCACTAGCATTAATGAGATGGTCTTTTTTCCTAACCTCCCTCCACAGGTAGGTGGGGTATCAGGTGTAGGTGCCACTGATTGGGCATTCGTGCCTGGCAGGCTAGTTTTAGGCAAAATCTACGTCCTAATTTTTTTCAAAAACAGACCTTCTGAAGCTACTGAGCCCTGTGTTGATAGTTTTGTTAGGTCTTTTTATTTAAAACAATGTTTTTGCACAACTTTTACAAAACAGGCAATGATAAGACACCATTCCTATTCTGAGTTCTTTACTGAAGGACAATTGTCTTTAAGACAGATCTCCTTTTAGGATACAAAGAGGTAGCTGTGTTAGTCTACTTCAGTATCCTTTTAGGATAATGTATGTCTAGATTCCCCTCTCTAACTGACATTTCAGTAGTGCTTTGACATGAATGAGCCTTTATTGCTAGACAGAAATCTGGACCATAAAGAATGAAAAGAAGGTGTAAGTTAACTCCCTGCTTCCAGATGAACCCATATCTATAGCATAAATTAATTTTAGTGCCTACATTCTGAATGAGCAGCCTGAAAAAGGCTCCTCCTTCACATAGAACCAGGGTAGAAAATAGGATAAAGAGCAGTCTCTGTCTAGTTCTCTGTGTAAGAATAGATTTCATGAGGGAGGCCTGTGATATTTTTGTGGCAAGCATATATGCCTGATGGATAAAAATATATTTTATTACATCAGTTTCTTGGCTATTCACTTCCATTGTGTCTTTTCAGGTGGCAGGCTCACTTCCTGTCAGAAGTAGGACAGCAATTTGTGTGTTGCTTTTTTGGACTTCTCTATACCCACGCAAGTTAAGCCATAATTTTTACCCTGACATACTGTTGTGAGCATTCACTGCTACTTTTTTCCCCCCATAATTTGTAGATGAAGGAGCTTCGTTTCACCCATGTGATGATACATACTGTGGTCCTTTTCCTGAGTCTGAGCCTGAAGTAAAGGCGGTAGCTCACTTTCTTCGCAAACGCCGGAAACAAATCAAAGCCTATCTGTCCTTTCATGCCTACGCTCAGATGCTGCTGTACCCATACTCTTACAAGTATGCAACAATTCCAAATTTCAGCTGTGTGGTAAGTACATTAGTAATTGAGATTACACATCCTTATATACTATTTCTTCTATTGTTTAGCAAGAAGATGCGATTCTCCAGTACTTCATATTTATCAATATTTATTTCAAATCTATTTACAATCATATCACTGGTTACATAACCTTTTTTCTAACTGAATGAATGCTGGCTCACTTAGAATGTGACTGTTTCTTCCACTCATCCCTATAAATTAATTTATAGGATAAATCAGTGGGGTTTTAGTTCATGTTATAATTTATTATCTATTAGTGGAAGCTGTTACTGAATCTCTGTTTAGCTAGGTGAAAGTCTATCCCTATAGGTTTGAAAGAACTAAAAAGGTATATATATTGACAGAAATGAGATGTGGTTGATACTTCAAAATTTAAACTTATGAACAAAATAAAAATATATCAACCTTCATATTTACCACAAAATAAAGCTTCTAGCCCTTAATATTGCAGCCTACTCAGATACTGTTCATCTTTGAGCAATCAGCTAATATTTAAAGTCTAAGCATCATAACTCAAATACTGTTACTCCTTTGAGCAATCAGCTAATATTTAAGGTCTTGCAGGTTGTTTCCTTTAAGAGAAATTGATGAGGGTCTCAAGGGTATTTTTTATGCAATCCTGTTTATTTAAAGCCTGTATTCAGGGAAACAGAACTTTATATGAAATAGGAATGAAACAATTGGGGGCAGTTTCTTTGCATTCAGTTCCAAGCCTATTTCCAATCAGCAGTCTGCTCAAAGAGCTCTCTCGACAAGTTCCAAAGGGGCAGCTGTGTTAGTCTAGTTCAGCAAAAACAAGGGGTCCTGTGGCACTGAAAGACTAACAAATGTATTTACCGCATGAGCTTTCATGAGAGAAAATTCCACTTCATCAGATGCTTTGAAGATGGAGGAACTTAGGGTGTGTCCACACATCCATTTTAAGTTGAAATAACAGTGGTTATTTCAATTTAAGAAGTATTTAGTCCACACGATGTTCTTTTGAATTGAAACGACGAACTCCGTCATTTCGATTCAAGAGACGTTGAATCAAAATAGCTTAAACCTAGTTTAATTCGAAACAGCTGTTGAAGCGGAACGGTCATTTCAAAACAAGGCTGTTCGGACGCCTTGTTACGAAACAACATTGTTCCGAATCAAGGGCTTTGACCTTCCTCCCAGGGTGCTTGGCACCCTAGGAGGAAGACCCACCCCCTTCAGCATCCTGGCCAGGTAGGGAGGGGAGGTGCAGGGGGAACCAGGGGAGCAGCAGGTCGGGGAGCTGGCTATCCCTTGTTGCCAGGGATGCCAGCAGCTGGCTGTCCCCCATCTACCGCCTGGGCGGTCGCCAGCACCCCCGACAATGGGGGACAGCTGGTACCCCCATCCTCTGCCTGGGTGGCAGCCGGCAACCCGAGCAAGCAGGTCGAGTGGGCTCCCCCACCGGCCACGCTGCTAGCTTTGGGGAACTGTGTGTGTGGGGGGAGCCTGGCACCCTGGCTTCCCTGCACCCACTGCCCTGCAACCAGCTGGGCATGCGGGGTGCCCCACAATCCCTCCCCAGCTCCCCCACAAGCAGCGGGGGATGCAGGGCTCAGTGAGATCCCTGCCCTGGGGGCTATTTTCCCCTGCCTGGCTCTCTAGGTGAGAGCCAGGCAGGGGATTGGGTGGCAACATAGCCTTGCCCAGGGGCCATGTTGCCACACCTCCCATGCTGCCCTTCTCCCAAATCGAACTAGCAAGTCCTGTGTCGGGACTTGCTAGTTTGATTTGGTGTTTTCCCTTAATTCGATTTAAGTTAAATTGAATTAAGGACTTTATTTCGAATTAGCTTATTTCAATTTAATTTAAATCAAAATGAGCATGTACGTGTAGACATAGCCTTAAAGAATGGCATTCCCTCATCTTCAAAGCATCTGACAACGTGGAATTTTCTCCCATGAAAGCTCATGCAATAAATACATTTGTTAGTCTTTCAGTGCCACAGGACTCCTTGTTTGTTTTTGCTGAACTAGACTAACATGGCTACCCCTTTGGAACTTTTCAACATACAAGGTATTGAATATAGCTGTTTGAAGTGGAAATCCATCAGCTTCATGAAAACAACTCTCACAGATTCAGACATCATCTTCCTTTTCAAATGCAAACAACTGGAAATTACATCTAATGGACTGAAGGTAAAAAATCCTTTATAATCAACATATTACACAGACTACAGTGAGAGATTATGCTACACACTCTCATAGAAACTAAGAAACCACTTGATCAGCATCCTGTACAGCAAACAGAAGAAAATTAAAAATGAACTCTGAACACTGGAATCTCTCTTACAAAACCAGCTACAAAACATTCTTCCTCGTGGCTGGACTTCACATCCATTCTATAAGTTCCCCCATCTTCAAAGCATCCAACAAAGTGGGATTTTCACCCATGAAAGCTCATGCAGTAAATACATTTGTTAATCTTTAAAAGTGCAATAGGTTCCTGTTTGTTTTTCTCTCTCTTGACTGTCTCTGAAGGCCCCATTACTGGTGCTTCTGTCCACATTCACAGACTACTCCACCAAATACCCACTGATTGCATTTGTATTAAGTCCCCCACAGATTCTACTCACATTGCTGAGTTTCTGACCAGACTTTCACAAGGTCAGTGTTTTGGATCGTCTTCTACTGTTTCAGCTCTCTTACTCCAAACAGGAGCTTAAATGCTCCTAACTTCTACGCTAAATGAAGCATGCTCGCACACACACCAGCTTTGCTTAGGTTTTACCCCTCCTTCACTATAATACAACACAACATAGTACTGGGAGGTCCACCATCGGCAAAGTGCTGCTGCAGGTTGCCCGTGCCATCAACACGGTCCTGCTGCCACACCTTGTCACCCAGGAAGCACTGCAGGATACCATCACCGGCCTCACCGCCCTGGGGTTTCCAAACTGCGGGGGGGGGATACTTGATGCCACCCACATCCCCATGCAAGCCCCACAGCACTGTGCAGCTGAGTACTGGAACAGGAAAGGATACCACTCAGTCATCCTGCAGTCCCTTGTGGCCCACCGAGGCATCTTTCAGAATTGCTATGTTGGATGGCCAGGGAGGGCACATGATGCCAGGGCTCTGTGCAACTCCTCCCTGTACCGGGGCACGGAGGTGGGCACCTTCTCCCCCCCCACAATATCACCATTGGGGAAGTCAAGGTGCCCATCCTCATTGTTGCTGATGCGCCCTATCCCCTCCGCCCCGGCTCATGCACCCATACATGAGACCCCACGACACCAGACAGCAGCTTTTCAATCACCGCGTCAGCCGCTGCTGCCAGGTGGTTGAGTGGGCTTTCGGCAGACTGAAAGCCTGCTGGAGGTGCCTCCTTACATGCCTGCACGTCATTGAGGACAGAATCGCGGAGGTCATCAGCACCTGCGTGGCACTGCATAACCTCTGTGAGCTCCGGGGGAACACTAGCCGCCATGTGGGAGGCCAAGGCAGAGCTCATTGGTGGCTGGTTCCAGCAGCCAGAGGTTTTGGCCCCAAAGGAGCAAGTGCTGCAGAGAGCAAGTGCTATGCAGGAGGCACTGAGAGACCTGTTTGTACAGGAGGATGTTAGGGCCAGGCCTGCCCCACCACATTGCCCGGTCTCCCGTTCTGCCACAGCCAGCCCCCACCCAACCCAATAAACAATCAACTACAACTGTTAGGTGTCAGAACTTTTATTTACAAAAAGAAGGGGGTCGGGGAAGCGTGGGCTTGGGCGACAACAAAGGTTCAGATACTGTGGGGTAGGTGGAGAAATGGGATGTGGGGTGGGGGTTTGGGGACATCAAGATAGGGTGAGGCTATGGGGAAGCCACCCCTGGCCCGCTGTGCCATGGCCTTCCCCGCAGCCACCCCAGGTCCAGGGGCACTGGTGGCAAGGGACACCGGGTGCTGCAATGGAGCTCCCTCACTTTCCAGGGGCACCAGGTGCTGCGCTATGTACCGCAAGCTGGAGGCAGCATCCCTGACGGTGATGGTGATGGCTTCCTGAGCAGCAGCCTGCCCCTCCGTCACCACAACGACACAGTTGTCCACGTCAGCCGCACGCTGGAGCCAGCAGATGGCAGCCTCCTGGCACCTGCCCTGCTCTTGTCACCAGGCCCAGGAATACTTGTCAGCTTGATGGCCCAGCTCCAGCAGGCTGCTCAGGATGTCATCCCGGGTCTGGTGGGCTCTCCTCCTCAGCCTTGTAGTGGTGGGCAGGCTCCCAGGAGTGGGATGCCGGGTGGCCACACGAGCTGCAGGGCAGAAGTGAGAAAAGATAGTGAGTCTCTCAGCCTACTGGCCTTGGCTGTGTGCAGCCTGTCAGCTGCAAACACCTTTGCCCTGACTGCCAGCAGGATTCCCACTCTGTGTGCTGGGTACACTGCACTCAGGGGGCCAACAGGAGTGAACTGTACTCAGCAGACTGTGGCCCAGGAATTCTCTTTAGGCCATGTGACAGTGCTTTAGGCTGCAGGTTCTCTGCCGTGCATGCTGCCACATCTGCCTATTGCCAGCCCCATGATGAGGGACCCCCACCCCGCTTGGACCCTAGACCCTGTCTGCACATGCCTCCCTACCACCTGCATCCATGGGACAGCCTGTGCCCCTCCCCCCCCCCCCCCCGGGCCTGAGCTCTGCTTGTCCCAGGACCCTGTCCCCCCCCGGTACCCATGCCATTGTCAGTCTTGGCCCTGCTTGCCTACGGGGGGTGTGGGGGAACACTCACCAACAGCCACTCCTGATGTCCGCATGGATGTCCCTTCCATTCCAGGTGACTCCTCCGTCTCCCACTCCTGCTCCTCCTTGGGGGTGCTGGCCCTCTCCTCCCAGGCAGGGAACAACTCGGGACTGGCCACTGGTGTGGTCCTGGGCTGGCTGGCGTCACCCACGTCCACAAATGCCTCCATGTCCGAGGGGCCTCCCTCAGGGGACGTCACCAGGGTGCGGGGCTTGCCAGAGTCCACAGGCTGGCAAGGGAGGCTGCTGGGCTTCTGCCTCAGAAAGGCATCAAGCTCCTTGTAAAAGTGGCAGCAGCTGGCCCCTGGAGCTGCCTCACCTCCCGGGCCAGGGCATAGGCCTGCTGGAGGGTTTTCACTTTGGAGTACACCTGTTTGGTGGTGCGCTCATAGCCCTCTGCAGAGAGGGCCTCCACAATGTCCTAGTAGACATCACGGTTTTGGTGTCTTGCTTGGAGCCAGGCACAGATGTCCTCCCTGCCCCATATCTGCAGGAAACAGAGGGTCTCCTCCTGTGACCAAACAGGGGCCCAGCGTTACTCCTGCGCTGCAGCAGCATATGCCTCTGCCATGCTCTCTGCAGCGTCCAGGCACTTGGCACCAGGGTGGCAGGGCACTTCCTGCTTCCTGTGCACCCTGGGAGGAAGAAGGTCAATCCACGCTGGATTCAAAATAGCCATTGTTTCAAAACAACGCAAATGAACAGTGTTGTTTCGAAACAACTTTTGATAATGGCTATTTCGATTCTTCCTAGATTTTACTATTTCAAAATAAGGTTCGTTGTTTCAAAATGAGAGGGCTCGTCATTTCAAAATAACAAAATGTCGTTCAGACATGACATTTTTTAAATCGAAACAATAGTTGTTGTTTCGATTTAAAAGCAACGTGTGGACATTGACATAGTGGCCAAAGACACTCTTACTGATAACCTCCAGTTAGGAGCCAACATCTCTGGACAGTTATGGCTTTTAAACATAAAAGACTCAAAATAAACTTTATTAATGTTCCACTCACATCCTGCCCTTTGCACATCATGAGCTCTTTGAAGTATTTTTTGAAGAGGTCAAAAAACAAAAAGTACTTGTATACTGATGGGCTAGTTCAACACAAGCAGTAAACCTAGTAGAGGAGCATAGTAAAAGGGAAGTCAAGATATTGGTAGTTTTACTGAGGTTCTAATATATGAACAGAAGTGAACCACTGTCAAAAAGCCAGGAGAAGCACTTTGCCATGATGCTTGCTACAGCCAGGGTGAAAGGAATGCTGATTTCCCATCCCCTTGGCTGAAGCAAAACAGCCTGCATTGGTCTCATGGGCCCATGCCAACAAAAGGGGAATGGTGGGTCACTTTGAAAGAACCCACAGTCCTCTTTGGGCCCACAGGCCACAGGTTGGAACCACTAGTATAAGACCTTCTATGTTGTTCTCCTTCCCCTCACAGTAAGTCCTTAGGGAATGTTTCTTCCCTTTCATCTTGGATTGTGTCTTTTTAACTAGAGGCATCTATTTCTAGCTTGCTCCTTCCTTCCCCTTTGGATATCACTTCATTATATTTTCCACGCCTAGGACACCTCAACACCAGCCTCTTTTCCCCAAAGGGAAGAGCCTCCAGTGACTGCCCAACACTGTGGAGTAGGATAACCTGTCCACTGCATTTCCCATTTCCAGTGAACCTTCCCCAGACCTTCAAGGGTACTTTTGTGATAGAGCAGTATTTTTCATCCCTATTCGTACACTAATTTCAGACTTCCTCCTCAAATTATCAGTGGGGTTTTATGAGCTCTAACCAAACCAGAAAGCAAGCTGAAACTGTTTCTACCAAGCCCTTTTACACTTCTGCCTCACCATCATAAAAATGGGGACAAGTTCCTTTCTTTCCCCTGCTTATGTATCTGGCCCAAACCACAGACCTCAGCAAAACCACACTCTGTACATAGACAGTCTCTTTTTATGTGTCCATCCTGCCAGCACAAATAGCAGGTAAGGGTGTGAGTTCCTGTCAATGTTCCCCCGGCTCTCTACACCCTTTCCAGCAATGAGTTCCCCTGACCCACTCTCCTAAAGTGATTGGCCCTCATTCCTGGAGAAGTCCACCTCCACAAACTCATCTCTCAGTTTAAGTTCTACATATAGGATGCCTTCTTGATACCATCTGACCGTACATTCTCAGAAGTCTCTAGAGTAGGGATCTCAAACACATGGCCCTCAGGCCACATGCGGCCCCTAACACTATTACTCGCAGCCTGCAATGACATGATCATTACTGATATTTGAAATATCATTGTATGGCAAGGTTTCAGTGGTGCAGCCCTCAGTCTATTGTACTACTCGTCATGCGGCCCTCGTGATGATTTGAGTCTGAGACCCCTGCTCTAGAGAAACTCCCCACCTCCCAGTCAAAATGTCCATGATTTTCCCCACCATTTGGATGTCCCATCTCAGCCAATGGGTGGCTCAGTTCCTCAGTTTTTTTGGTAAATGACCAGGGCTGGAAACCCCCAGTCCATCTTGTGGCTCAGAATTTTAACCTATACTTATCAGTGGATGGAGCCATCTGATCCAGGTTTGTCAGCATCACCACCTCATAGTCCCATGCCTGCTTGTCATTTAGAGCCAAATGGGCCACTTGCGGGCTTCCCCAGTCAAACTCCAGTGATCAGGTTTATGGTACAACTGCTGTTGCTCAGCACTCTTCTACACAGACTGTCCCTTCCATTACCCAAGTCATTAATAAAAATATTGACTGGGCACCGGACCCGGGAAGGAATCCACAGGATCCATACTCCCCATTTAAAAGTGAACAACTGGTAACTATTCTTTTTGGTATGTGTTTTCCACCAGTCATTCATCTACGTTAAAGCAATTTCATCTAGAAACCATTTCTTACTTTGCTTATGATAACATCTTGATGGATTGTATCAAAAGCTTTACTAATATCAAGAACATCACCTTTTGCTTCCCCTCATCCATTAAGCTAGTACCCCTATCAAAAAAAGGAAGTAGCTTGGTTTGACATGATTCTGTCTTAACACATCCATTCAGGCTATTTCATATCACCTCTAGATGCTTATAAATTGATTGTTTGAACAAATTGTTCAAGTATCTTTCCAGATAACAAAATTCTGTAATTCCCTGGATCCTACTTCTCTACCTTTTTAAAAAGAGGTACCTTTCTTTATATAGTACCTTTTCTAGTTCTCTGGAGCTTCATGTGTTCTCCATATGTTCTTGAAGATAATTGTTCTGAGATTGCTTCAGCTAGTTCCTTAAGTACACGAGGACGAATTTGAGCAATTTGAACTTGTATATATCTAACTTATCTAATTATGCATTAACAAGTTCTTTCCCTTGTGTTAAGCATCTGGTCACATTTAATATTTGTATTTATTAAGACTAATGCCTATTTTGTTTCTAATACCTCAGTCTTTTTGGTGACATCCATTATTAGCCCTCCTTCCCTGGAAAATAGTGGACTACATGTTCATTTTTCCTTTAATTTATTTATAAGATCTCTTCTTATTTACTTTTGTGTCCCTTACTAGGTAACTTATTTGTGCTGAAGTCTTTGTGATTTGTTTGTGTTATTGAACATTGTTTTGTATTCATCCTTAGCAATTCACCCACCTATCCACTTTTTGCAAGATTCCTTTTTGATTTGCAGGTCATCACAGAATTCTTGATGCAGCCATAGTGGCCTCTTGCTATAGTTCCTTCAGTAGAATAGTGTGCTGCTGTATGCTTAGTATTGTCTCTTTGAGAAGCTGCTACCTCTCCTGAAAATATGTTAGTTTAGGTTCCACAGGCTTGTCAAACCTAGTTTTGCATTAGAAGTAAATGTTCTGTAGTTCAAGTTTCAATCCTATTACAGAAATCAGTGCAAACTCTAATGTATTTACTTTTTCCTCCCATGCACAGGAATCTGCTGCTTATAATGCTGTTAATGCTCTACAGTCTGCATATGGTATAAGATACAGATATGGGCCTGCTTCTAGCACTCTGTGTAAGTTACTCAAATGAGCTGGTTTGTTACTTTGACCTTCATATTAATACATGGGGTGGCTTCTCTTCTAACAAGACCAGGAAATCTTATCTAAAGTGAACTTTGAGCCAATTGTGGCAGGTGAGAAAGGCAGAGGGGAATGTGTAGTTGATTAAATCCACTTGCAATGGCAGAAATAAATGCAATAGTTTTTAGTGAGAAAAGGGGAGATGCAAGGAACGTGTCCAATGAGCTGCAGTAAATTTTAGGGTACATAAAGATCAACAGGATATTTAACAGTTAAATCTTGAGATTGACAGAAAAATACTTCGCAGTAAATCTTACCATGCTCTCACTCTCATCCCATGTAATTGACGTGTCATTGCTCATTTAGAAACTGAGTTATCTTCTTAGAAACTGGGTTTCAAATATCCCAGTTTCTGACAGAGAATAAATAATAGCAAACATCTCTATTTAGCAATCTTTTATATAAGGTTTTTATAAAATATATATATTTATATTATATATAAATTTTATACACACACACACACTGAGTTCAAATGCTTAGTTCTTCCCTCAGTGGTAAAGGATCTTTAAAGTTTGAGTTTTAGCCAATGATGTTTGTCAGCTGAATTCTCCAGGCTCGTTAGGAAGAGAAAAGAAGTTCAATGGTGTTCTACACCACACCATTTTTTTTCCACCAGGACCATTTGATTTCATACAAACATATATGAAGACTGAATTTGCTCATTAGGACAGGCTTGAACCAGGAAAATGATTATAAACATAGCAAGATATTTACAAGAAGTTTTCTGCATCTTCTCTGCTACTGTTAAAAATGCCTATGTTTTGCTAAGGCACTTTTCACCTTTTCTCACAACTCACTTTCTCTTTGTTCTTAGTTCTTCTGCAATCATAATTTTGTGTTATAACCATACAATGTATTGCCATATCACAAGTGTAGCGCTGGGACTTTAAGGTTAGAATAATGATGAAGAAAATAGACTATAAAAGAAATTTTTTTATCTATGTATGTAAGACAATTAACATACAGAGACAAGGAAAAGTATGAGGAACACAGCTATTGTGCGAGGTCTATCAGTGTAACTACTATCCCTGCAAATGTTGTTATGCACTAAGTAAACCATGGAAAATAGAGGGGGATGTTTATTTTTTCAAACATCTTTTAAAGGAAAACTTTAGCCTACTTGGTCTTTGTAGGCCCTGATCCTGCATTGTGTTCTTCCATGAAGACCCTGATTTCAATTGAATTCTTCATGAAGGTAAATGAGACCATGCAGAGTAAGGGTCTGTATGGATGAACACTTTTGCAGGAAGAGGCCTTAAACAGTAGTCACCTGGGGACGAGGACATTACTTTCCTCAAAGTTCTGTACCGCAATAAGGACATTATCGGTGTCCTACAAATGAAGCAAGAGAAAAGAGAATGGAAAGAAAAATATTCCTAGAGTGAAAGTCTGTTTAAACTATAAAGACAATTATTAGATTTTTGTCATGTTAACTGAGAGCCTAATGTATGATGCTAAGTGCTCTCCATGGGATACTGGATGCCAGTGAATTTCTGTGAGAGATGAAGGTGCTCAGCATCTTAAAATATAAGGGCCTCAGTTGTAAGTATTCACTAAAGAGGTTTAATTTGAACTAAATTAGTTCCTGTCTACACTAGACTTTCATTAAATCAGATTAAGAAATTCCTTAATTCAACTTAATATAAGCTTAATTTGAATTAATAACTACCTGTTAATTTGAACTAAGACTTAATTTGACTCCTTAGTTTGAACTAAGGACAGAGTAGACCTGCATTAATCCTTAATTCAACTTTATTAAGGTTGAATTAAGAGCAGGTAGGTTGAATTAAAAAAGTGGATTAAGTCAACTTAATATTAAGTCAACTTTGTTAATTCCACTTAATGAGGTCAAGTTTAGTTTGAGTTAAAGTCGAACATATTAGTTCAAATTAACAAATTCAACCTAACTTTTTCTAGTGGAGACATAGTCTAAGAGTCTTAAATACAGTATTATGATAGCAGTAGATTTCTTTAACAGGACAAACACGTCATTAAACCTTTTTTTTCCCTCCCCAGATGTGAGCTCTGGCAGTTCTATGGACTGGGCCTACAAAAATGGCATCCCCTATGCATTTGCATTTGAGCTACGCGACACTGGCCATTTTGGATTTTTGCTTCCTGAGACTCTAATCAAACCCACTTGCACAGAAACAATGTTAGCAATTAAAAATATAACTATGCATTTGTTAAGAAAGTGTCATTGAGAGTTATAGTCAGGATTCAGAACTTACCTAATGTTTTGCATCAGGTGTTTATTAAATAAACAATGTCAAGTAATTGAAATTCTAAATCTGACATTTTTAGACTGTAGCTCACAGCATAAAAATGCGGTAATTATTCTACCATGGAGTGTTGAGAGGTGGAAATCCTTTCAATTTCTATCTACAAAAATCCTTTCAAGTTAAAAAGTCACAGAAGTGGTTTCTTCAGAGCAAAATACTCTCTCCCTATGAGGGATGTATACTAAGGTCTTGATGCTAAGTCATTGAAATGGTGGAATTTTTGCCACTGAATTCAATTGGCAAATGTCCCAGCCCCAGCTACCATTCTTGAGCCAAATCCTGGCAGGTTCCACACTGCAGACTGCAAGGAAACCCACATCCAGAACTATGGGACATGCCCATTCCTTCCATTCACTCATAAAGCACATCAGCAGAAGTCATTAGAAACATTCCAGGTTTTGCCCATGGGTCAGTAAATATAGTTCACGTGTATGAGGTTTGGGGTTTTTTTGGTCCCCTAACATAGTATTAGCTCTCCTACATGCCACTCTGTGCTCCTAGTGGGAATAATCCACATGGGGCATATGGTTGCTGCTTGACCAGAGTACAGGCAGGCTGCTATGTGATTTTTTTAGCAGGTATGTGTCTGAACTTTGGAGGCTATTTCACACAGTGCCAGAATTTGACTCCTTCTTTGTTTTTGTTTGTTTAAATATTCAGAGTTAGAATGTTTAAAATAGAAAGATAAGCATATTACCATGTATAAGATACATTTTAAAAGTTGTGCATTCCCTGTAATAAAGGATCCTAATAGAACATCAATGCATCAACACAGTGGAATATAGTAACAAAATTTTACAGTGACTGTGGACTTCAGACAAGATAATCAGCTTTTGTTCATGCATACAGCTGTGGGCAATGAAATTACACCAATTTGCACCAGCTGAAGATCTGGCCTTTGAGCTATAACAAACATTAATTGGAGTTTTTATTTCTAGGTACTTACAGTGAGTGTTCTGTGGTTCCATGGCTAATTAAGGTTGTTGCATGCTCTAAAGGCATTGTTAATGGATTTTTAAGCACAGAATTTGAAAGTAAAAGCACAGGGTGTGTAACAGCAGGGTTCTTTTTCTAGTGTTTTCAGAATATTACTTTTGCTGTGGGATCCTGAAGATTTGATATGTTTTATTATTTTTGTTTTGAGTTTAAATTGATGGCATGAAGTGTTAAATAAAACACATTTGTTAATAAAATCTTCAGACATGTGACACATTCCTTCCATTTTCCTCCCCACCCCCTCTTCATAATATCATTCTTGATCTTCACATCAAATTTAGCTATTAAACTCCTTTGAGCAGAGAAAGTCACTTATTTGTCTGTACAGTATTTCCAGTAGTTATGATGTTATATAACATATCTTCAACACTGAACATCAAATAAATTACTAGAAGCTGTGTTCTGGCCCCTTACTCACATTGAATAAAGCCATATTCAGTGACTAGTTTTATTAATTTTTATATATCTATATCTATATATGTGGTACTATTATTGTATAGCTATTTTATTCACACACACATGGTTAAAAAAATTTTAAAACTGGAAGTGAGTGTCCTTGTTGTTGGTTTGGAGGTATGTTTTGTTTCTTTTTTCTTGTCCATGGAAAGCTGCTTAGAATATACTGGATTTCATCTTAGACATTTTGAATTTGATTTTTTTTTCAATTCAATTGCTATAGTATGACAGACTCTCTTTATTTAGTCTTTTCATAGCAGATTGGGGTATGTTTGGATTTCTTCCAGTTGAAGAATCATTCATCTCAAGCTCTAAATTACATGAGTTGCATTTTTGCATCTTAAATCACTTTCATTATTATTATTACTATTAACAATTGCTTCCTGAAAGGCATGCACATTAGCTCAGATTTGTTTGATTAAACCAAGCTTCTGTGTTGATTTAGTTAGAATCCAAAGAACAGAAGCATTCAAGATATATATCTTTCCAGTCATAACTTCCCAAATGACCATGATCACAAACCATTTTGGAGAATGCATTGTTCATGGCACCTTTATAGTAATAATAAAAACACATATTCCACCCAAACAGCCATTGTACTGATTAGCTGCAGAAAGTTATTCAAGATTCATGTGAAAATATTCATCTACTAATGAAATTTGAGGGGAGGGTAGGACAGAGAACTAATGCAAGATGTCCAGTCAGGAGAAGGCAACATTTAGTGCTAGATTATAACCTCACCATGCACTTCAAGGAAGGAACACTATGTAAGCTGGGCCATCCAGGGAAGGAACCAAATTGTGAGTCAAAGTCATGAACTGGCTCCTGCATGTCTCTTCTTTGAGAGAGAAGATAATCTTCACCCATACTTTTTCTGTGGCTGCTGACCAGTAAATGAGAGACAAAAGTCACAGCTCCCTACCCATTCCTCATCCAACTGAACTGGAGGGGGGTAGCACCCACCAAACTGCTGTCCCATGCATGCAAGAGCATAGTCCCACTCCTGTCTCTTTTATAGACACACACTGCTCAGAGACATTCTGGTCAAACACCTCACGAAATTTATTTCTTCTCGCCATCACTATTGCAAACTTGTGCTGCTCTGTGCTGCCCAGCATATAGTCCTAAACTCACTCAGTCAAGGACAGGAAGATGGAGGAGATCTTCCCACAAGAGATCGCTCCTAGCTTTGCCTTTCAAATGTTTACCACTTTCTTTCTTCCTTCCTGTGTCTTTTCTACTTTCTGAGCTAACATGTTACTTAGATTAAGCACAGCTTTGTTCCTCAGGTTTACTCCAGGACAATTTCATTGGTGATCCAAATGCTGGTACAGCTGCTGTTGCTATTGCCCAGCACTCCATGACCCCTGTTCTCCGCTTACCTGACAAAGATTTTTCTTTTCTCCTACTCTCTCCTCCTTATGTGTGCTTCCTTCCAGGGCTCGCCTTCTGTCTCCAGGGTGATCATCCAGTCCTTCCTGATAGATTCTAGTCATTCTTTACCTTCAGAAATCACACTTTATGGGTAGACACCCCCCAAAATTCTGTTTTATTCCTTACATCCTTACACCATGGGCACCCCATTACTCATGGGTCCTGGTTCTCTTAACCATCCCCACTGCACCTGAGATTTTTCCCATAGGTGCATCAGTGGGGAAAAGGAGGTACCCAACTCCCTTTCACTAGTTCAAGTTATCTTTATCCACCTGGCCAATGTCTTTTCTAAGCCCCTGAAGGCTCTCTGTATCACAGTGCAACCCTACCTCCCTGGCGACCAAATAGGCACTTGAGCCCTAATGGAAGATGGAGTGAAACCACCTGTGAAAGCCTGCAGGAAAAGGGGTTGATGAGAAGCAGCTGGGCAGCACCCTAAATCAAGGCCTACAAAGGCTCCCTCAGTGAAGCCCAAAGAAGGCTCCCAAGTAAAAGCTAAGAAGGAAATGGATCAGGCTAGCAAGCACCACAGTGACACATCTGAGTTGTGGCTGCTGGAAAAAGGAGCACATAGCCAGCACAGAGGGGGTGTGGTACCTTCTGGAAAAGGGGGATGCCCTCAACATGGGCTGGAACTGTCAAGTACCTGAGCCTAACTGGTGACTACATATACTGATAACTTGTGGGGTGAACATTTATAAATAAAGACCCCCCTTCAGGCAGCATTAAATGGACATCTGGGTGGTGTTTATGGGAATGGAGGACCAGAGCCAAAGGGAGTAAGTGCATACCCTGTTACTCTCTCTCTCTTTATGATTTGGCTTGTATTGTCCCATCTAGCAGAGTATATGACATCTAATATTTTCCTTTGTTTCCCACTCTGCCCTGGGGGGAGCTCTTTTCTTCCATTTCATCTTGTCTAGGGGCAGCTACCTCTGGTTTATCTCTTCCTCCCTTCTTGGGTACCACATCCTCCCATCATGGTGGCATTTTACCCCTCTGGAGCCTCCAACACCAGTTTGTTTTCTCAAAGGAATGGGTTGCTGTTCACTGCCCTACACAATGGAGAATACCTTATCCACTATCCCTACTTTTTTCCCAAAGTGAATCTCCTCTAGACCTCCAAGGGTACCTCACCATAGGGCAGCTTTCTATCTGTATGGACACATGCAATGTTCACATTTCCTCCTGGAATCATCCAGTGGGTTTTTTACCAACTCATGCTAGACTACAGCGCAAGCAGAGGACATATCTACCAGACTGTTTAAATGCTTCCTGTTCTCACAGATGTGGTAGAGAGTTTCTATTCTCTCCCCTGCCCGCAAGTCCCAGCCCAACTACAGAATTTGGCATAAACATTTTCCATATATAGTCCCTTTTTATGTGCCTGCCACCCACATGCTGAAATGTAAGGGAGTCCCTATCAGAGATCCTCTAAGCTCTCTCCTTCTCTAAACACTTTCCCAGCAATAAATTGCAGACACCTTGCCTTAGCTAGTCCCCATCCTTGTCCCCTTGCTAGATCCTGCCTCAGGACACTCTGCCCTTTGTAGGAAGTGCTGCTGCATATTCATTTGCTCTAAAACAAAGTCCTGAAAAGGAGCTAGCTGCCTCCCCTGCCAGATGCACAGCACCTTTCTCTTTCTCTATGATTGCTGGAAATCATGCAGAGTCTTCTGCACCTTGTCTTGCTGTTCCACCAATTACTGCTGTCTCCTCCAGGGGCAAGGCCACAGAAATCTTGTATCAACTACACTCCTAGACAAGCCCCTAGTGGGACAGAGCATCAGCCACTCCTGTCCATTTTCCAGTCACAGCTTGCTCAGAAACTTTCTTCTGGTGAAATAACTTGTGCAATTTATTGACATTGCTCTCCCCACCACCTTTACAAACTTGTGCAGTTCATTATGTACCAGCATACAGTCCTAAACTCAGTCAGCTAAGGAGAGATGGGACAGGCAGTAACTCCTCCTCAGAGAGCTGTCCTGGCTCTGAGCCTCAAGAACTTGCCTTCCCTTCCCTTCCCTTCCCTTCATTTCATTTCATTTCATCTCATCTCATCTCATCTCACCCACACCACACCACACCACACTTCCTGTGCCTCTTCTATTCTCTGAGCTAATTAGCTTTTGAGGTTGTCAGCCCATCCCATTCTATCAGTTAGGTACAGCTTTGACCTCCAGACTCACTTTGAGGCAAATTAACTGGTCATCAGGTGATCAGAGTGCTTTCTGTCACATGGGCTCTGACCATGTGGGTAGCCCACTCAGGGACGTAGGAGGACTCCTTAATACTCCCCTAGCTCACCTGCACAGACAGACACAAAAGGGTTCATAGCTGAGTCTTTAATAAATACTCTCTTTAATTTTGCATCTAACAAGCTAATTGATCAAATGTGGAATTCTAGCGATGTGTGTTTTTTATTGGAACTTTGTCACAGCGAGCAAGGTTTCAGATGAAAAGCTTTGAAGCGGGGGTAACAGGAAGTATAGCAAGTATATTATATGTTTGAATGAGCTATTTGGCATAAGATATCATTCTGTGAGAGTTAGATTGTCACAGTTGACCCTGAAACATCTGTCTTAACTCTACAGTAACTGGTCTGAAGAGTATTGAAAGATTATTTGAATTCTCTTGAAAAATAGAAGTATTCTTTCTTCTCTAAATACGTTTGTCTAAATTGTAAATCCGACTGACCTCTTTGCAAAAAGAAAATTGCACATATTTTAACATTTGTCTAAGCGCTGACTTTTTAAAAAGGTTGATGTCAAAAGCAGTCCATTTTACACTACTGTGACTACATCCTAGAAGCTGTATGTACACAGCCTGAATACATAGTCTGCACCTGGCACTTGTAAGGGCCAAAATGGGAAGTAATATTCTTATTCCCTCAAGTGTGAAGCAATCTTAGAAACTATTGCACCATGTACATAGGCAGTGTTGTTAGTGGATTGGCCAAGTCAGAGAACCACTGGCCAGTGTGATAGGTCCCCGTTATGACAGGGGAAGAGGGGTCTCCACAAAACACAGCTCCATTATGCTCATGGGGTATGTCTACACTGGAGGCTCTGTTAAGTCAACTTAACATTGACATTATTACGTCAACTTAGAACCTCCACATTCAAGATTCCTGTAGACTGCTCACATCCACACTGGCAGCTTCTAAGTTGACTTAACACTTAAGTCAACCTTATTAAGTTGACTTAAGGATTATGCCCGACCTACACTAGCTTAAATCAACTTAATAAGGTCAACTTAAGCATTAAGTTGACCTTAAGAGGTGGTGTCATTAAGTCGATTTAAGGAAGTAACTTAATACATTCCCAACGTGGACAGAGCTTTCTTAAGGTCGACTTAAGGAAGGTTAAGTCGACCCAAGGCTCCAGTGTAGACATACCAAGAAAGTGGAGACTTCCGATGTGGGTTCCCTGCATCCTGCTCCCCTTGCACAGTTGAATCCTATGGACTTCACTGCCTATCAGTCCTTTCATGCTCACAGGAATCTCAGAAGTACTATAATGCATACGACATCTTTGAAGAGAGAGGCACTAGCAAAACATTAACTGTGTTGAACTATGAATGAATAAGATACTTTATGCTGAATAATCAAGAGTTTATTATAAGCAAAAGAAATTTGCTTTGAAGAATAAATTCAGTATCAACGACTTGAAATTTGACTGATGATCTTTTTTGAACCACATTTGCTGAACATCCATCTTACTTCAGTAATTATCTACAGCTGTTCCCTTTTTATTTATTATCCTTACTAGCATTCTATCACGTACAAGAGAACTTGACAGATAACCAGCTCCAGAAATATTGATCCCCCTTTGCTGTGCGTGTTTTGCTGAGAATATTTTATCATCCAAGATAACATCAAGCATGTGGATGGCAGAACTCTGCTGTTAATAATCTTGTGGACAACTATCACCTATATAGTGATAATGTCAAATCCAGAAGTGACAATTTTGTTTCTTAATAGAATAACTACACTGGTTTTCAGACAGAACACAGTGATGAGTCATGATTTTCAGTGGTGTTTTTTCCCAGCTCTGCTGTTTTATATCTCTCAATATCTATTTTCTTAAATCTTAGAAATAATTTGATATATGGGAGACAGTCCAGTTTCTCAAAGCTGTCCTTCTCAGCAAAAGAATGTGCATCAAATCAAAGCCTACATCATAACACCAAACTAAGTCAAATGTTAAACTTAGAGGCTATGTCTACACCTAAAAGCTTAATTCGGACTTTTTTAGACTGAACTAAGTAGTTTGAAGCTAGTTCAAACTAAGCATGGTTTTTTAGTTCAAATTAACTTTTTAGTTTGAACAAGCTGTGCTTTTTTTTTCAGTTTGAACTAAAAAAACACAGCTAGTTTGACTTGTAAAAGCACGCTTAGTTTGAACTAACCTCTTGTTCAAACTTATTTAGTTCAAACTAGCATGTCTCCATTGGGCTAGTTTGAACTAAAAAAGCAAATTAGTTTGAACTAAATAGTTCGGACTAAACTTTGCTTATTTCAAACTAAAATATATTTTAGTTCAAATTAGGCAAAGCCTAGTGTAGATGGGTTTCAAATTAGTTCAGATTAATCTTACCTAGTTTGAACTAATTTGCTCGTGTAGACGTTGCCAGAAGGTTAAAATTTTGACTAGAATATAATCTCCATACAAATGATTTTACTGAAAAACATTCACAATACCTATGCTAGGCTTTGTGATAATGGCCTTCCGAATAGCAACCCTTGGGCTACAGTGAACATGGTCTCAAATTGGCATGCTGGAGTGGGGGTTGACAGCTCATTCAACCTTGGAGCTGTGGAAGGGGGCTGAGATCCTCTGACCTCAGGGCTGCTAACTCCTCCAAGCTGGGGCTACCACTAGGGCAGATAGCTCTTGTAACATCGCAGTCAGGGCAGAGATCTCCTTTGGCCCACAGCCATGATAGAGAGTATAGATCTCCTCTGGACCAGACCATGGTGTGGGAGGAAACAGTGTTTCTCTTGCTTAGCTCCCGCTCCCTTCACCACCACAATCCCAGGGCCAGAGGAGCACTCTCTCTTCCTGTGATGGCCCTGGTGTCAAAGCTGTTCTTTTTCTCCCAGCTACAGCCCTGGGACCAGAGGCTCACTGGCAGCTCCTAACAAACTCCTGGCTATACCAACTAAATGGCTTTGATCCATAGCGTTTCATTAAAGTGCGTTTACTGTATTTTTTTGTCTGTAAAAATGCAGTGGAAATTAATTAAATGAATTAAGTACCTACATAAAGGTGTAAAAAACAAGTGGATAGCTGTGTTAGTCTAGTCCAGCAAAAAAACCAAGGAGTTGTGTGGCACTTAAGTGCCAGACGACTCCTTGGGGTTTTTTTTGTAAAAAACAAAGACTTTATATGAGACGTTGCAGCTAATGCTTCAGGTAGAAGCAGATAGGAATTGTAGAAAAATATATTCTAAAGCAAGTTGAAGAACTATCCCTTTTTAAAATGGAAGCGAATGACCACGCAAACTGAATGTCACATTTATGACTGTAGAGACTTTCCTAATTGCCAGAACCAGCAGTATGAATCTTAAGGGTTTAGATTCTGATTTCAGTCATACCACTGAAAATCTGGACTAAATTCACTGATTCCAGATTTTCAATTTTTTTTTGGTATTATCCTAAACAGGAGAGACATACCTAACTTAATGTTGAAGTAAATGGAGTTATTCTGGATTGACATCAGTATAGCAAGATCAAAATCTGACCAGTGGTCTGTTGCCAAACTTTTTTGGTCTGTTGCCCAACATAACTTTTTTGTTTACTCTTGTAAACAAAAAATGCCAGTGATTTTTAATAATTGCCCTAGAAATTCCATAGTAATTAAGACTAATAATTCTGATTTTCTCATGTTGAGTACTACCTTATTCTCTGAATGGTCCCACTGAAGTCAATGGCACCACTTGTGGAATAAAGTACTACGCAGTTTTGTAAGCTTATCTGTAATAATATATTTTTTAAATATTTTCTTTGCCTCTTACATGGCTTTGTCATAGCACATTTGAACTTCCAGTTTTATTTTCATACAGTTTTCTATTATGAAAAATGTTTGCCAGCCATTTGATTTAATGCTGTCTTTTATAACTGAAAACTAGATGTTACCATGTCGCTTTGGGTTTCAAATGACAGTAAAACACTGAAATATTATCTCAGACTTCTGCCTCTATGATTACCCAACTGTTGTGGAAAATAAGGTTATGAAACAGAAAGTCAATTAAAAAATATCTGTTCTTTTCAACATGTAAAATCCACATCACTGTAGTTCCAAATACTATTCCAGACTAGAACAAAGAGTCACATAAATCACTTAATTAAGTCAATGCTAATTAGGTGAACTAAAATTTAAAAATATACTTTGTTTTTGAAAACCCCATCTGGTAAATTAGCATAGGTTACATATCATGTCTCAGATTAAAAACCTTCAAGTCCACTGAAGATTTAAAACATTTGTTATGGTTAACATGCATCTATTAAATTTTCATGTTCATGAATGATATAAGTTTAAGACCAATGGAACATTAATTGCTCTCTTCAGATGAGCTATACAAGAAGAAACCAGTCTGCAGCCTTACGCCCAGTCCAGTTGATTATAGCCACAGATCTTCATGCTACATAAACATCACAGGGTTTTTTTCCAGTGTGAGGAAGACTCTGCAACATTGTCTATTTGTAGTGTGCCAGATTGCAGCCCCTTTTCCAGCTCCTCCAGAGCCTACTCCTGAGGCTCTGGCTGCATTTCTCCCCATACCTTCTGATCTATGCACACATCATCTGTGGCCCCACAAAGTTGTAGGAATACCTCGTTGCCTTCTTCTCAGCTCTGGCCAAAGTGGCCATCTAAAAGACTGAAGAGAAAAGATAGGCTACAGTTGTAGAGCATCCGCTCAGCCAATTTCCATTCCTCCATTCATTCACACATTTGAGCAGAGTTCCCCTGGGCCACATCTGCTAACTCCCTAGACACCTTCCAGGAGGAGTGGGTGATGTCTGGGGTTCTCTGTTCAGTGTCCCATTCGGGTTCCCTACATTTGACCCTATGACCCCAAAACCCACTCCAGTTTTTTCATTTGTTTTCCCTTGCCATTAGTTGAATCCCAGACTCAGCAGTCCCTCCCCTTAGGCTGGGGGAGCGGCTTGTGCCTTCCTTCCTCCCTGAACCCAACAGGACCACAAAGACATTAAGTCTGTCAGTCTGTCTTGGATGCCTGAGAAGAAAAGAACCACAGGGTATAGCTTGTAAATGAGTCCGCCCATCTTCTGCTTTCCATAGCTGAAAGAATCTATCATCTAATGCTGCAGCTGAAATTTGAAACTGAAATGCTACATCCTTAGGGCTGGAGCTAACCTCTGTTGTATATGGACTCAAAAGGACAACTGGATAGATTCTGGGCCTTGCTTAAAGACCAGTCTCTCTTTTTTTTAAATACTTGCAAATTGGGGGATCTCTTCTAACTCCAGTCACTGGAGAATAATAAGATGACACACACTGCATATTGCTGAATAAAGTTCTTGGAGCAGATGTGCTCCAGTGACTGTATTTTAAGAGAACAGGTGAGCATTTGACCCCCGTGGTCACTGTGCTACTTCTCCTTGATTAGCAGGAACTGAATTGACAGGCAAGAAGGTCTGTCTTCAGTTTGCAGTTCCTTTCAGTTGTCCCCTGGGTGAATGACTGAGTCAACTACATAAGAATCTGCTCCTGCATTAAGACATAAGGAAATGTATTTGAATTAATACATTCAAATACTAACTGAAAGAATCCTGTTATACTCTCCATGCATGCAGACTG
This sequence comes from Podocnemis expansa, assembly GCA_007922195.1. Lineage (NCBI taxonomy): Eukaryota > Metazoa > Chordata > Testudines > Podocnemididae > Podocnemis > Podocnemis expansa. The sequence goes on along the minus strand of ML682038.1, from coordinate 7,595,514 downwards.
CACTCATTACACATGACAAAGAAAGTTGTATCACTGCAACAAAGACATTATATGCGTAGCTTATTTGTCATGGCCATTCAGTGCATATGAGGTATAGAAAAGCTCTTTCTGCTCCCCCCCCACCACCGCTTTTTTTGCATTAGTAAAGATGATGTGGTGCAGAACACACAGAACAGTGAATTTTTCTAACCTATGTCAAGGCTGTTAATAGTATATACTTTACTTCAGCCTATAGGTAATATAATCTGAAAAGATGTTATGAGGTATGAAACTGGCTGTTTTTGCCTGCAGCGCAGACTATGGTCCATTCCTTCTGAAATGTTTTATTCATCCATATACAAGTATTTCTCTTAATACCACACAGATTGTTGTTTTTATGCTTTTTAAAACACACAAGTAATTAATCAACTCCTATTATCATTCCTGCAGAGAATATCAATTTGTGTCTGAAGATGCATACAAAGAGATGTCTTGGGTGGGTATATATTCTAGATGGAATTTTCATTTTTCACAAAATACTGTATACCTGTAACATCTAGAAAGTAGTGCTATAGTTACACATGAAAAGATGTTTCTATGCAGCCTCTTTGTTTTAAAATGTCATAAACTTTGACAAAAATAAATATTTTGAGGTTGAAAAGTTCCATGATTTGCCACACTCCACGTGAGTGATTTAATAGTTGAGTTTTTTCTACTTCCAGAAAATTTGGTTTAGCTGGTTTTGAGTTAAAAGGGATTAAAAAAAAAATAGCTGAACGTAGAATATTTGTCTGTGCCCAACAGTTTTGTTTTATTACATGAAAGTTGGTATATCTTTAGTTTTTATGAGCAATAATTTATCTAGTTTGAAATAAATCACTATATTTACGGAGCTAAGTATTGTCAAAAATGACATCCTGTTGCTGTCCTGGGACAGCCAGTTATCCAAGGGTTAATTCAGTGGAATTTATGTTATTGTGGTAGAAGAACTAGAGTTATTATTTAGAATTGTTCTTGTTCTTCAGAAACTGTCAGAAAAATATTCTGTATTTGAACATATTATATGACGGGGTGAAATTTGCCAAATCATGCTGTTTCTTACTCCATTTCAAAAAGGAAAAGAATATTGTCTGATGGTGGCATCTTAAAGGTCTAATGAGTGTTAACCCATGGTAACAAATTTAAATTGGTCTCTTCCAAATACTTCCCCATACACCTCTGCAGATTCATTCACACACAAACTAAATGTCTCTTTGTACAATGTGTGCTGTGCAATGGCTTATATAACAATGGAACTGCAATACTTGGCAAATCATACAGTTGCTGATAGCAGGCAGCATGCTCTCGGTGTCTCTCTCCTAACTTGGGTAAACATGGGAATCCAAACGTCTTGGACAAACACCTAAATATCCAAGATACTGCAAGAACATATTTTCTTCATAAAGGAAAGAAAACTCTCTTCGGTTGTCTCAAAAAATATTCCTGCGGGTCATTTGCAAAGCTGAGGTGCTAGTGATATCAAGAAATTATTATTATTACTATTAATTTATTACTACTGCTGCTGCTACTATTACTACTACTACCACCACAACCACCACCATAGTGCCGAGGAGCCCCCATCATGGATTAGGACACCAGTGTGGTAGGCACCGTACAAACACACCAGAAAAAAGACACCCGTGGCCATTACAATGCTGTTCCCACTTGATCCTGTGAAGTGTATAGTGCCCTCAACTCTCAGTGAAATTGGAGGGTGCTCATTATATCTTGGGACAGGGGTTCTCAACCCCTTCACCCTCGCAATACAGCGGGGAGGGTTCCCAGCTGTGCACAACACACCACCACCACTCTACCCATCACCAAAGCTCCTCCCCGGCACCAGGACTTTTGGTGGCAGGTAAAACAGAAGTGCCCCCCCCCCCGCCGCTATAGAAGGAATTCTCCCTGGGAAGGGATTTTTGGCAGTGAGAGGCTTGATTGGCAGCCCCTGATACCAAGAAACAGAGTGGAACCATGCAGCTCTTGCAAAGAGTTGCTGCTGCTCTAGCTCTTAAAGAGCTAGTGGCATGAAATCAGTCTGCCACCACAGCTCGCTTTGGGCTTCTGGCGGCAGGCTGATTTCACACAACACACTCCACCACTGTGCTCCAACACACTCATGAAAAATCTTATTTGTAACAGCACATAAAACACAAAATATAAATAACTTCTTGAGTAAAGAGTGGCTCCTCATAATCTTAACCTATTTTCTGTTAAAACCTTGGCTATATTTTAGGGCTGTATTTATGCCACTTAAAAGTTAGAAAAATTCACATCCTGAAATAGTTACTTTGACATAACCCCTGAAGTAGACGTGGCTGGGTTGACAGATGTTTCATTTCTGAAATAGTTTTTTACTCTTAGTAGTCTAGATTGGAAGTAAACAATTATTATCATCTCAGTGTCTGGTGAATTCAGTCCTACTCAACAATTCTGAATCCACCTTCAAGGTCCAATTAATTGATAAGAATTGGACCTTGCTGCCTGTCTCAGAAAACAGGCCAGTGATGGAATACATCTGCAGAACGAACTACTCTCTTAGCCCTGGAGCTGATTCTTCCAGATCAGTTTTCATGTACATTGACAAGACAATATAAGGAAGCTGGCCCATGCTGTATATTTTTGGAGGACAGAGAACTTCAAGTCTCCAGGTCTGTCAGACTGCCACTCTGCACAAATACAGAAATTAATGTAACCTTTTAAAAAGGAGAGGGAAAAATATTTTTTATGCATGTCACCAGCTTGGTCTTGGTCCTCAGCTGATGCAAACTGTTGTAATGCCATTGATTTCAGTGGACCTATGTCAGTTTACATCAGTTGAGGAACTGTTGAACACAGACCCTTAGAAGAGAAGACATTCAAAATAAATAATAAATCAGCATAAATATTGTCACCTAAAATTGTTGAAATCAAGATTTTTTTCTTTTTACTCTGTGTATGTTTATATAAAATCCCATCTACTAACTGGTACCAAGGTCTCAATCTACACAAGACTAACCCTTATTTGCCCTAGTCTACATTTGGGGCTCTTTCCAGTGGCAGTAGACCACCAGCCATGCAAGGAATGTAAAATTCCTTGCATAACTGGCGGTGCCTTTCTTAGCCACCGTTAAGCATTAGGGGCAAGCCGACTACAAATTGCTTGTGGCTGGCTTTCCCCTACACCCCCTGGTCCCCAGGACTTCCAGGGCCAACTTCTGGGAGCAGCGCAGTGAGATCATACTCACCATGAACCACTCCTGGAATGCCAAGCTGACAGCAGCGATTTTGCCATCCATCAGTGAAGACATACCCTTAGGAGGCTGTTGGAGGATACACAAAAGCTTGCTATAAGACATTTGGATATTACTTCTTAATACTAAGCAATGTGTGTCTCTTTGAAAATCCTCTTTGGATAGGGACCTCTTCAGAGCTTTTTAAAAAGTATCAGTAATTAAAGTACTTTATATATAGTCTGATTTTAAAAAACTGAAAGAAAAAAAAAAGATTACACTCCATAATTGGAATATGCAGAATGAAAGTGCCAATTAGTATATTTGGGTTTATTTTGTCTTTCCAGTCTTTATTAAGAAGATTAAGGGACAGGCACAGAGCAAATGTCTAATTAGTGGTGGCATAAAAGATCTGGATTAAGTAAGAATAATATTAAGCATTGAACGGAGTGGAATGGATGAGATTCTTTGGACTGTTAGGAAAAAAAGAACAATATTGGCAGGAAATGAGAAAACTGAAAACCCAACAGATATAGAGAGCGGTGAAAGGGAAATAATAATGAGGAGTAATGAGGGTGATAGAAGGGTCAGGCTAACTACAGGTAGAACAAACAGGGATTAGTGACAAAGACACCAACTGAACAATCAAAAATAAGAAAACAAATTTTGGCATATAAACAAAGAATAATAATTTTAGATTTAAAAGGATTGCATGAGACTTAGAAAACAACCTGTACTCTGAACAACTTAAGATAAATGGATATTAATGATCATATTTCTAATTTTCAAAAAAGGAAGGCTAAAGGAACAAAAAAATCTAGAAAAGAATCTGTTCTTTAATTAGATGGCTCTCATACCTGATGAGCAAAGTTCTCATGCCTAAAATTTAATTAATTGAAAAAGTGTCTCCATGTAGATAATCATATCTTGAGGAGTACCATGATATAATTTTTTTTTAATCTATTTAATGTGAAATAATGTATTATGGTGTATCACTTAACACCTCTCTTCAGGTGCCACACTGTACACAAATTTGTACACTTATGCTACCTCTTATTTTGAAGTCATGTCCTGAGACTACATGTAGTTTTGAAAGGGATGCTTATCTGCTGTGTAGAAGGGGGGAAACAGAAGCATCCATGGAAGATTAGTCTACACAGCCTCCGCAGTACAGATGTTTCTTCTATGGTGCAACTCTAATGAGTAATATGCAAGAGAGCAAGATAGTACATTTCTGCAGAAATGTGTAAGAGCTTGGGACAACATGTAAGGAAAAACAATGTTCTTGGCTTTCTTTGTAATAAACCTTTCTTGTCATAAATATTCAAAATAGAGGTATGGGCAAAATAAATCTGTACAGGTAAAACCCCACAAACTAAGGAAACACTGAGCTGCGTTTCTTCCTGTACCTGGCAATGAACAACCATGTTGTTAGCAACAGACAGGAGGTAAGCATATCTTAAATGCATCTAAGGATGCACCCTTCTGTCAGGTTCGTACCCATTTTCCTGTATCTCTATGACCACTTTGACCAGGGTAGTCTCAGAATTACATAACAAGCATTCAGTGGTGAAACAGGTAAATATTTATTCTAAACACAATATCAACAACTGCTTGGAGGCTGAGGAGAAGGCAAATGTAAAAGCTAGAACTCTTGCCCATGAAAATAAAACCACGGTTAGTAACAAAAGGGGTTCAGTGCACCACCATTTGCCTTCTTTTAAATATGTTATCGAACTGTTAAGTGAAGGGTGGGTAAAAGAAACAAAAAGAACACGACACAGACACAGAAACAGGCAAGTCAGGGTTATCAAGAACAAATCAAGAATGATGAAAATGGACTGGATCTTGACCTGCTGATCAAATATTCTAAGGTATGATTGCTGCTCTTGTGCAAGACCATCTGCGCTCATACTGTCACTACAGCAAATAGCCCTGGGCTGCCTCAGTTGTTTACATACTGTATATATCTTTCTGTTGCTAAGCAGATTCTGGAGTTTCCTGCCTTAAGCTCAAAAAAGCCAGAAATGTTCATGAAGAAGGTGTTCCAAAATGGAAGATAGTTCAAACAAGAATGGATTCCAAACCAAAATGGAGTCTTTATACTTTAAACAGACTTACTCCTTGCAATGCAATGATTCCTTTCCCCAGTAAAATAGTACATTTTCATGTGCAGGAGCTTTTACTTGGACTTTGTTCACGTTTTAGGGACAGGACTGATATTCTAGATATATAGATTTATTTTCAATGAAAAATACAATATATATTAGGAAATAGTGTGAACTTAAGTCCACCAAATAAAATATAGCACTGGAACCCTCCAGGTGTGACTTCAATGGGACCACTTCCAAGGAAAGTCAGCTTTTACGCATGGCAACAGGAATCATGCAAGTCCATTTACAATACACTGCTCTACTCTCACATCTACCACAGCGTAAAATTAAGGCTGAAATGTCAAGAATATGTTAAATGAAATGGAAAACTATTAGCTAGGAATCACCTTACTTGCAATTAGGTATGAATGAAAATTTTTTTTATCATGTCAGAAGCCAGATTATTTCTTCAATCTGCGAGGTAAACTGGCTTTTTCTATTAAAAAGATAATTTATAAATATTATTCTTTAAACTCTTAGCAGTTAATTAGGATACAAAAGGAATTTTACTTCTTTGATATTTATCTATTTAGATTGATACACTCATCAACTAAAATGAGTGTTCATGGACAATTCTTAAGTACGCAACCAAGAAATAGACCAATCCTGTAAGAGGCCACCAACTAATATTCAGCATATCCATGACAACCAGCAATAATCCAACAGCAAAGAACATTCTTGAGCTCTTTAAGATCACCCACTGGGCCTTTCCCATTCCTTCAAAGCTAGGAAAACAAATTGTTCTTTCTGGTCTCCCGGAGTACACACCCTCAGGTTTTAAGCCTTATGCCTTAACTCTCCCAGGGTGGAATTTCTCACTCTTAGACAAGGACATGGGTTGCAGTACCTTTGTATCAAGAGTGTCTACCCAGCAGGACCCACTGGGTTTTGGCACCTGTGATTTTTTTTCCCATTAGGCATCTCTGACCAGTGGTGTATATAATAACCAAATAGCATACTTAAAACAAAAGCATTGATTATTCTAGCAGAAAGAACAAAGCATTAGAGGAAAAAAGGATTTTAAAACAACAAATGGGCTGCACACATGTCCATCTTACCTCATCTGCCATCTCCTGATGTAATATAGGCAGACTTAATTTCTTCAGACAACCCCAACAGGATCCTAAGTAACAGTCTGGCTCTCCCTCAATCTTTCTGGACTGCTGTATCCTTTTCAGAAGTCTGAGTTGTCTTGCCTAGCCCAAATTACACCTCACTTAAAAACTACTTCCTTAAAATGATGACATGAAAGTCTTACAGCACACTACTACTGAAAAATTGCTTACTTTCTCATTTAGAATATAAATATTGTACTTACGTTTCAGTGTATAGTAAATAGAGCAGTATAAACTAGCAATTGTTTGTATGAAATTTAGTTTATATTGACTTTGCTAGTGCTTTTCATATAAGCTGTTGTAAAACAAGGCAAATACCTAAATAAGAGGATGTACCCGCTGGAAGCAGGGGTAAAGTAAGCCAGAATGCACTGGAACGCTGTTCCAGGCCCCATGAATTTTAGGGGCCAGAGTTCCAGGGCCACTAAATCTAGAACAACGAGGCAGAACACTGTGTTCTGCCCGGTTCTGCCCTGCCCTGGCTGCCAGCACATGCACAAGGCAGGCAGTGCTACGGAGAGACTGGAGCCTGCCTGGACGGAAAAGCAAAGCACCGGCTCCCATCTGGGACTGGTCAGTGGGCATGTCAGGGCAGAGGACAGGAGCATTGCTGGCACTGGGTACACAAGGCACAAGCACCTGTGCGTCCCCAGCAGTGCCCCGAATCTCTGTAGCCCCGGCAGCAGCACAGGCTTATAGAGCCCGCCTGCTGGGAGCAGTGAGAACTTCCTGCCCCTCCCTTTTGCAGCCCCTACACAGAACAGGGAGAAAGGGGAGGGAAATTTAACTCTCTCCTCTCTTCCAACTCAGGCAGTGTGCACAGAGGTAGTGGCAGCTCTGGGGCCTGTGTGGACCCCACAAGATAAGGGGGTGGATAGCCCTGAGCCTGGAGGGGTGGTATCTGGGGGGCCTGGGATCCTGTCAAGGCCGTCCATAGAGGGAAGCGGGCCCCCACACACCCCCTCCCAGAACTGGGGGAGCAGGGCCGGCCAGCCCAAGGGAGGAGCAGGCCCCTGCTCTGGCCATCCCCTGCCGGAGACCTGGTGAGCTGGCAAAAAGCGGTGACCCAATTCAGTGCTACCAGTCTGCCCCTTCCCCACATGTGCTGCTTTCAGCTCTGTGCCAGAGCTGTGGGGAGGGGCCAGGAGGCAGCGCAGCCGGGGGGGTAGCAGTACAGGCCCTGTGCTGCCTCCAGCCCCCTCCCTGCTGCCTCCGGCACAGAGCCAAAAGCAGCGCTTGTGGCCAGGGGGGCAGATGGGCAGCGCTGAACCAGGCTGCCGCTTTTGGCCAGCTCACCCAGTCCCCAGCATGCCGGGGGCAGTGGTGTGGGCCCCGTGGGGCCCCCCAAAGTGCAGAGCCCTGCACAGCTGCCCCTCTTGCCCTACCCTAAGGATGGCCCTGACTCCTGGAGGTGGCCATGGAGTGTGCCCCAGGGACCTGGGGCTCTCTGTGTGGGAAGGGGATGGGACTGTGGCCAATGGGGCAGTGGGGGGGCCAGGCTGGGGCTGGAGGGAGGAAGGCCTGGGACTGGGCTGTGGAGGAGCTGTGGAGGGGGCAGGAGTAGGAGCTGGGCCCAGGCTGTGGGGGGAGGAGCCAGGAGTGGCTTGCAGAGCCCTTGGGGGGGATGCTGGGGGGGAGGCAGGTGCAGGGCCTGTGCCCTGAATCTTTTTTTTAATGGAACAACGCTCCTGGAAGGGGGTTGGGGAGATGGGGGCTGGGCTGCTGGGGAAGGGTCCCAGGGGATCAGGAAGTTGGTGGGCAGGTGAGGCAAGGGGGTGGTGGTCCAGTTCTCTGAGTCCAGTCCTCTGCATTCATGCCAGGACCAAGTACCATCGGGGGGGCATAGTAGGCACTGTGTAAAGCCAAGACCAGGGATGGGGGGCAGAGGGGGCAATGTGTGAAGCTGGGATGGGGGTAGGGGGCAGAGGGGGCCAGTGTGTGAGGCCAGGATCAGGGTGTGGGGGGGTGTCAGGCCAGGATCAGGGCTGGCGAGTGGAGGAGGCTGGGGAGTGGTGGAGGCAGGGGGGGATCAAGGTCAGGAAGATGCAGAGGAGTAGAGGGGGCAGCATGTGAGGACAGGATCGGGGCTTGTATTTTTATGGAGCAATAACCGATGCATGTGGTACTGAGAAGTGGTTGCAAATGGCTACCTGGCCTGGGGCCCACACATGCATGAAGAGGGCCCAAACAACATGAGAGGAAGGCCCAGAGATTAGGAGTGTTCTGGGGCCCATCAAATTATACTTTAACCACTGCCTGGAAGACCTCTGCATACTCCCATGGTTATGCATACACCTGCTTGAGAACCACTGCCCCAAACAGCTACTACCTTCTTTTCTTTAAGCCTGCCAGAGTTCTTTTGTTTCTCTGTGTTCACGGGCCTTTTTTGGGATGGTCAAAACAAATTTTGCAGATTGCCTACAGGCAAAATTATCAGAGCTAATAACTGTGTCACTGTTCTTTAACAAATTGTGTTTGCTGAAAGCTAGCAACCTTTCCTCCAGCCTGTTTCTCTAGACAAACTCCTGTTGAATTAAATATTGTCATACATGTCAATAATCAGGCCACAATACACTAGTCATAAGTCATCACAGTGCAGCTCCAAATCCATCATGGGGGGAATGAGTTCCAAGATGGACAGCTGGCATGAAGAATGCCACACATATTGCCCCATAGCCTATGTGTGTGGCAGAGGGGCCTCTGCTGGCTGCAACTGTAGCACCCTTGGATCAGTTTTCCTTTGTAGTCACCTCTCCACTCTTCCTTCCTATTTGCAATACTTTATCTCCAAAGATTTTTAAGTTGAAAGTAACCTCCAAACAGAAATAAAAACTATTGTGTGGTAAAAATGGGCCTGAGAACGTCATATGTTCATAAAAATGTGGGAAGAGGTCTATTAAATTAGAAACCTATTAAACATAATAAATAATCAAAATTAGAAGTTGTCTTCTGTTCTGTTTGTTGCTGGGGACAGCTGTTGCCTCCCCTTTTCCCACTGTATGAGGAACAAAATTTGCCAGGGTGACTGGGCATCCCCATCTCCTTCTCTCCTACTCAGGGTCAGACTATTGGAGGAGCTTTAGGGGCTTAAGCCCTAGGCCCCAGCCAAAAGCGGGGCCCCAGGCTCCAGTCCCTAAAACCCCTCTGATAATTTGGCACCCCCCGCCCCGCCCAGTGCCAGTAGGGCAGGACCAGTTAGAGTGCTCCTGCTCTGCCAGCACTGCGGGAAGTGGATGGGGTGGGCCCTGGAGGCAGAGGCCGGGATGGCTCTGCACTCCTGCCCCACCCCTGAGCCAGCTAGTCCATCCCTGGGGGCGTGACAGGGTGGGGCACCACCTGCTCGCTCAGCTCAGGCCTGGGGCCTGTCCACAGGGCCCAGCTGCAGCCCAGTCTGCTCCAGCAGGGCAGCTGGCACTGCAGTGTAGTTCTCCAGGGCCCATATCGCTGGGGGTCTGCACCGGGGGTTACCTCACCATGCCATGCACCAGCTGCTGCCCCCCACCTGGCCAGAGCTGGAGTGCTCTCTGGCCCCAGGGCCCCCCGGCAATTGGGGGATGGGACACCAGGAGGGGTCCCCTGTATTGGGAGGCAGTCCAGGGTTCTTGGGCCAGTTAATCCAGACCTGCTCCTCCTGCAGGGGGAAGTTAACAGTTCAGGACTCTGTTATAGACCACATGGGGCCCCAAAAGATTGGCTCTTCTTTTGGGGCACAGCCACAGGCTAAGGGGGATGAGGGACCTACCTATGTTTAACTGGCCCCTTCTGCCATCTCATTAAACTACTCAGATCTCTTGTGGGATGAACTCAGCAACACACCTGGCATAAGGTTTTTGTATGTGGACAAATTGTGGGGTTTGTCCTAAAACCCAGATCAGAACCCAATGCAGTGAAGAGTGTGAATGAGCAATGATTCTTGATGCTGTAGTTGCATTACTCATCATTGGCAGCTGTGGGGAAAAGCAGTGCTGGCCTCCCCATGTCTGTCTCAGGTTTGACCCCACCAGATTTCCATCGTGACATGGGGGTGGCAGGGCCAAACTGAGTGAAAAACTTCGCAAACTATTGCAGAGGTCACTGGGACAAGTGACCAAGACTGACAGTGCATATCATGTCAAAATTTTCTGGGAGCACCTTTGTGAATAAGGTTTGCAGGATTAGGCCTCACAGGCAGGGCTGGATGTCCAATTAGGCAGACTAGGCATGCACCTGTGGGTGCCAGCATTCTACGGGTGCCTAAGCAGTGGCAGATTACTGCATGGGCCAGTGAGACCCATGCCCAGAGGCCCCAGCCAATCTGCAGGCTTCACGCAAGTGCTTGAACTCTGGCCTACCCCCTGCTCCTCCTCCTTTCTCCTGGGGCCCCATTGCCCTGCTCCTCCTCTTCCCCCTGGAGCCCCACCTCCTGGCCAGGCTGGGAACTGGAGCCTGGGGGTAAGCGTATTCCACCTACCTGGAGCTGGCTAAGCTGGTTTCCCTCACCTCTTTCCCCATCTCTGAGGAGCTGACCTAGTCAGCCACGCTCTTCTGTCATTCTCCCCTCCCTGTGCAGAAAACACGAAGGTCATCTGTAGGTAGTGAGGTTGGGGGCAAGCTCTGAAGACACTGTGCCTAGGGGTGTGTAAAGCAGGGGTCTCAAACATGCGGCCCCAAAAGCTATTTTCTGCAGTCCGCAACACCACTACTGTTACTGATATTTGCAATATTGTTGTATGGAAAGGTTTCAGTGCGGCCCTTGGGGTAATGTACCAGTCCTCATGTGGCCCTTGTGGTGATTTGAGTTTGAGGCCCCTGTGTAAAGTGTAAATCTGGCCCAGGTTCACAAGGCATATCTACACTGTAGCTAGGAGTGAACCTCCCAGCCCACATAGACAGAACAAGCTCAGCTTGAGCTGGCGAAGTAAAAATAGCAGTGTAGACACCATGGCTAAGGTTGCAGCTAGGGCTCTCAAGCTCACTTGACTACTTGGGTCTGAGTTTGGGTTACTAGATCCAGCTGTTGCCTAAGTTGCCACAGCGTGAACAACTATTTTTAGCACATTAGCTCAAAGTGGGCTAGCGTAAGTCTATCTACCTGGGCTGAAAGTTCACTCTGTGGTGCCGACTTATCCAAAAGAGCAACTTACTCTAGCTGCACTTAAAAGACATTGAGAACAGGAGCTGTCACAAGAATCAATGTCTAATGCAGGGATGTGTCTGAGGGTTTGTAAAAATTGGTGTCCTGCAGAGGCTGTTGCTGTTCAATGTCTCTTGATGTACGCTAGGTAATATTTTGGCTAGCCCAACAGCACTTAGCTTTCTTCATCTTACTGAACCATGAAAAACAATGAATTCATGCTCAATAAACCCACTAGCCACTCAGCATTTCTCTCTCACAACCTTCATCTCTAGCTCAGTGAGACTGAGACCTAAAATGACAGCTTTTATTGATAGTGCAGCAGAATGCAAAATTATAGTTATCAAAACTGTCACAGGTGTTTCCAAAAAGCTATTCTGAAAATGATTTTTAATGAATATGCATTTAGTAAATATTTAACTAGGGTACTAGAATGAATTACTACAGTTTATCCTTTAATATCTTTTTTTAGGCAAGCAAAATGGTGGGTCTCCTGTAACTTTCTCTTCTGTCATTCAAATTCCCTCATTTCATCCAGGAAGTCCACAGTTTATAATGTATGTGTTGAAATAACAGTTACTGCATTTTTGATAGGAAATAATCAGTTGTGTTTGCTGGCAGAAACAATCAGTATTCAAAGATCACCTCTTAGCCGTTAAAAAATGGTTATTTCTCCAGTCTTATTGCTTCCCACATTATTCATGTGACTTTTATGACCCCTCTATCTGAGCCTTTCAACATGGGTATTAAAATACCTAGAAATGAAGAACAGTTGAAACCGTCCTTGTTATTAATCTGATTTACTAAAAAAAGATTTTTTTTTCTGATAAGTTCTGATTTAGCATTTTCCAGTTCTCTATATTTTCAGCTCTTCGTTATTATCAACTTCTTAAATGTGACCTGCAGATAACTTAAAAAAAAAACCCATGAATTTTAGATTGATGTGCTGAATTCACCACATATCAAAGAGAAAAAAATTATTCAGCACATAAAAATTAGGTTAAAACTTACATATTTTTCTTCTCTTCAAGTTGCAGATATTCATCCTATCGAGTTCCCAGTCTGTAACAAACCTAGCATGCATTATGCTGGTCACGCCACTTCAGCTATAGAATCCTACAGGAGCCTGAAGATAGTATATAGGGGGTATATCAACATGCATCTGATGAAGTGGGTTGCAGCCCACGAAAGCTTATGCCTGAAGAAATTTGTTAGTCTTTAAGGTATCACAGGGCCTTCATTAAAATTTGGTGCAATTGTGCCCCATGGTAAACCTCCCTTACAAAGGTGTTTTGAGAATTAATTAGTTAATGGGTCAGCTTCACCCCTGCAAGGCACAGCAGAATGTTATCTAGGGGAAGATGGAACAGGGGGATAGACATTCTTGAAGAGAGACTACTCCTGCCCTCTCTCCAGATAGGAGTCCTGTCAACAAGGGTTATCTAAGAGATGCAGTGCATCTTGGTGCTACTCTGCCCTTGCACCCTCCTAAGCCAGTCTGCTTACTTTTGGGGAGCACCAGCTGCTTTCAGCCCTTTCATGCCCTTCCGGCCCATGGAGTTGGAATTGCAAGAGATTTGTATGCCTGTACACTGTGTCTGCGGCACTAGTGATTTTCAGCTCTCTCAATCTCCCCACCTTCTTCTATGGTGTTCTACACTGTTTGAATCAAAACCACTTGTTTGATTTGCTGAAATATTCTGATCTGATCTTGTGAATCACACTTCACTTTATTTATGTTTCCCTCCCATACTGTAACTTTTCCCTTTTCAAGTATCTGCTGAAGTGAGATTTCTTGCACAAAAGCTCATGTGATAAATAAAATGTTAGTCTTTAAAAGTGCCTCAGGACTCCTTGTTTTGCTGAACTACAGTAACATGGCTACCTCTTTGGAACTAGTTGACACAGGCTCTCTGCACAGGATGAATTACTCCTTCTTCTTGCATGGAAAAAGCAAATAAGAATGCCACAAACTCAGGCAGGATTTTGGGTTGTTAGCACCCATGACTGAATAGCTCACTGCAGTATCAGAAAGTATCATACTACTAAGAATATCTACCAGAAATAGTTTTATCAATATCAACAGTACATATGCCCTAATCCTTTCCTCCCTCTCTGGAGAGAAGAACTTGGTCTATCAACAACACAACAGTCATGAGTAAGATATCACAACATGGTACTATCTACTGGGAAACTTAAACGCTGGAGTCTGCTTAGATCATGAGATTTGGCCACCATGGAGTGGGAAAAATGAACAACAATGGACAAGACTACCTGAACTCTCCACCCACCAAGGACTGTGCATTACCAACATCTGTTTACCAGCTAGTCATTGCTGGAAGGTCTCATGGAGACACCCCAAAGCTGGAGTACAGCACCAACTGGGTTTAATTGTCACAGGTAGAAGTCACCTACAGAATGTTCTCCATGCTCAGTTTTCATAGTGCAAACTGAGACATATACTTGTATGCTGCACAATAAGGCTTTCACTACAGAAATTTCATTGTAGCAAACAAAGCTGTTGCCCACGTATTAACATCAACAATACAAAAGACCAAGAAAGGTGTCTCACAGAGTAGTAATTTCGAGAAAATAATATATAGTCTGTTTCTGCCAAATGGACTGAGCAAATCAATAGAAAACTCTCTTTTCTAAATACCACTTTGTATGCCATCCATTTATGGCTTTGCGAAGGAGATTTGTGTTGAGGTGATTTGTGCAAAACAAACAGTAAGGTATCAGCAAGATTCGTTAGTCTTGCCAGTTAGTCATTGCTGTTAGGTTTGAAAAGCCCAAATCACTTTAACATCTAGAGTGTATGAACCCACAACTGGTGCATGGAATATCCATATTGATTCAGTAAGTGAAAGACTTTTCGGTGATCAGAGTCAGAAAAGAGCATAATTAACTAACATGTTGAAATACTTTTATGGAGCACTGTGCCTATAGAGGTACAATCCTTTAGATAAGATTTAAACCCAGAGGCCATTAAAGATCCTTGGTGTTTTTTGGAAGAGTAAGGTTATTGTTAACCATGTTAATTATCTTCCTCAGTCTCCAATACATTACATCACATTAATAGACAGTGTTTGACTGTTTAACTGGAGGGGACAGCTACTATGGCTGATGACTAGCCTCTGCTGCACTCCTTCTGCTCAAAGCCATACCATTTCTCCTCCCTCTCCCATCGTGGCCCTGTCCTGGCTCCCGAGTGGCCCGAGCACCACCAGGCACCAGTCATACTGCCTGGATGACTGCAGTGCTAGAGCACCCAGTACCAGTGGTGGGCAGCCTGAGCACCTGTGGAGCACAGGCCCCAGAATCGTGCCTCACCAATCCAGCCTGGTCCCAGGCTGGGTGGTCTGCCCCAGGACTGTATGACCACTACTCCACCCCAACTCCAAGCCAGTCACTGCCTCCCATCCCCCAGTTTTGCTGGTATTGAGCTGCATTCACTCTAGGAGCATACTGGAATACCTATGCCAGTAAAATTCTCTTAAGCTACGTCTACACTTAGATTGTCAAATCGAATTAACTTAAATTGAACTAATTAAATTGAACTAATAATCATTAAATCAAATTAAGTTCAGTTGAATTAATACAGCTCCACTAGAAACTCAAATCAAATTAGCATGTCCATGGACAGGACTTGCTAGTTCAATTTAGGAGGGGGTCACCATAGGAGGTATGGCAACATGACCCCCAAAAAGGGCCATGCCCCCACCCAATATATAGAAAGAGAAAGACACCCTGGGAGGAAGAAGGGCAAAGTGTTAACTCAAACTAATGGTTAGTTCAAATTAACATGGATACACTGGGTTAAATTGAACTAATAAGTCTGATTTAACTGTTGTTTCAAATTTAAGGGAGGTTTTATAATTTTGGAGTCGTGTGGCACTTTAAGACTAACAGATTTATTTTTTTCATGAGCTTTCATGGGAGAAAATCCCACTTTGTCAGATGCTTTGAAGATGGGTGATTTACAAGCATCTGACGAAGTGGGATTTTGTCCCACAAAAGCTCATGCGAAAAATACATCTGTTAGTCTTAAAGTGCCACATGACTCCTTGTTTTTTTTGCTGGACTAGACTAACACGGCTATCCCTTTGGAAATTTATAATTTTGAAATGACCTTTCCTTATTTTGAATTGAGGGAGGTCCTTATTTCGAACTAAGGAAAGCTTAGTGTAGCCATGCAATACTTTAAGTTGAATTAATCATTAATTTGATTTAAAGTGTAAGGGTTGACATAGCTTTAGTGTACAACTGGCCTTAGTTAGGGTCAAATCCTACCATTACAGACATATGCATTAATTCTGAATGCAAAATTCAGGCCTTACTGTTACATAGCATTAATTGAGAGCTGAATGTATGCTTTGTTCTCTGCAGAATACGATGAAAATACCATCCCTACCCTAGAGAAATAAAGTCTAAGAAGACAAACACAGATAACAATTAACACACAAAAAGCACCATTTGATCATACAGAGGAGGTGCAAAAAAATTATGGCAGCTCTTTTAGTTTAGGTTTTGTGTTCACTATCTCACTGCACATTAAAGAGTAGAGAGGTGTTAACGCTGGTGGCCTTGTGAAATAACTTTTAAAATGGGCCTTTAAAGGGGGAAGGTAAGTACTCTTGATATCAATGCATAGAAAAGCATGGAAAAAGGCAAAGAAGAAACAACTATTCATAAGGACTGAGCAGAGCCATAACTAAAGAAGCTGGTGCCCGGAGCATGTTCTGATTGGAACACGTCCCTTACAATAGCCAGTGGCTGGAGCAATCAGCAGGGAAAGTGCCCTTTAATGGAGCGGCACAACGGACCCACTCTGGCGAGCCTAGAGCAAAGCCCCGCTCGCCCTGCCATAGTTATGGCTCTGGGACTGAGTGTTTATAACATGCTTGGAGGGACCTTGGACAAAAAGAAAGTTTTGAGATGCACGGTAATATTATTTATGATTAATAAGAAAAACTTCTGGTGGTACTCCCAGGGGTGTCGCTGGCAACAGGCACCCGGGGCCCGTGCCCCAAATCCCGGCGCAAGAGATGCGGGCTGGAGATCCGGGGTCCAGCCACCTGTGGCCACAGCGGCTGCTCCAGCCCCGTCCCTGGCTAGGGATCTGGGGCCCAGCTGCCCACGGCTGCAGCTGCCACTCCCGGCCCTGTCCCCCAGCCGGGGATCCGGGGACCAGCTGCCCGCAGCCGCCGTGGCTGCTCCCGCCCCCATCCCCGGCCAGGGGCATGGCCTATGGCCAGGAGACATGACCTCCAGGTGGGGGTGGGGCCAGGGCAGCATCACTCCTGGGTACTCCTCCATCTTCATTAGAAATGTAAAGAATTTGCAAATGGACACACATGCTTCCTAGGTTCCAAAGGGGCAGCTGCGTTAATCTAGTTCAGCAAAAAAAAAGCAAGCAGTCCTGTGGCACAAGAGTCCTTGACACTTCCAAGGCTATCCCTGTGCCTGTGAGTTACATCTCAGCCCTAGTCTACACTTGTGCAAAATTCTGCTGCAGTCGATCGCTGTTTACGCAAGGAATATAAAATTCCATGCGTAAATGTTGGTGGCTTTTTAATCTGCCATTACACACTAGGGGAAAGCTGACCGTGAACCGCTTGTGGTTAGCTTTCCCCTACGCCCTGTGACCCCCAAGACTTCTGGGGTCAGCTTCTGGGAGCAGTGTGGGGAGTTCACACTCACTGCAATCTTCTCCTGGAAGCCTGAACCGACAGCAGTGAATTTGCTGCCATCAGTATAGACATACCCTCAGATCAAAGTGAGGGGCTGAGTGGCTGGGACAGCACTGGCATAAATAACTATAAGTTCTGCCTGTGGTAGGGTTACCAGATACCAAAGCGTGGAAAGGAGGACAGGGAAGTTCAAAAAGGAGGACACTGGAGGACACATGGAAAAAATGTAGTATTAATGCAATATCATTCTGTTTTTAGGGGACTCTAAAATGCTTTCCCCCTAAAAATAGGGTGTTCTGGGACTTTCCAGCATACTTTAACCCCTGTGAGTAAAAAGCCAGAAAAATTCATGTATTTTTAAAATGCCTGCCTGCAGAGGACAGAAGGTAAAAAGGCAGACATGTCCTCCTTTTGCGGGACATCTGGTAACCTTAGCCTGAGGCAGTCCTTACCTCCTCCTGCTGGGGAGAGCAGGGGAAGCAAGTCAGGCTACTCAGCCCCAACCCGCTTTGTTCCCATATGATTCTATGATTCAGGTGAGACCTGGGGCAGCCTCCCTGAGGGAGTCTCTTACAGGGTGAAATTTGGAGGAAGCAGCTGTAAACCGAGGTTCCAAATGGGTAGCCGTGTTAGCCTCGCGCAGCGGTTTTCTCTGCTGTGGCACACCTTGCTACCTTTAATTAATTTGAGGCACACCACCCTATAGTTTCCAAATGAACTCATGAACATTCACGAGCCAATCCACAGCTCTTTGAGTAGTTTTTCCAACAATTTTGTGGCACACC
The DNA here is from genome assembly GCA_007922195.1 of Podocnemis expansa. NCBI lineage: Eukaryota > Metazoa > Chordata > Testudines > Podocnemididae > Podocnemis > Podocnemis expansa. Next base: position 7,577,425 of record ML682038.1, on the reverse strand, counting down.
TGCTCAGACCTAGGGTTACCAGATGGCAGGCAAAAGGAGGACATGTCCGCCTTTTTAGCTTCACATCCTCCCTCTGACGGGCATTTTAACAATACATGATTCTGTCTGGCTTTTTACTCACAGGGATTAAAGTATGCTGGAACGCCCCCTAAAAACAGGGTGTTCTGGGGAAGTGTTCCAGGTCCCCCTAAAAACAGAAGACTATTGCATTAATACCTCATTTTCTCCATCTGTCCTCCAATGACCTCCTTTTCATACTTCCCCGTCCTCCTTTCCAGGCTTTGGTATCTGGTAACCCTACACAGAGCTGACCGCACACCTGTGCGGCGTGGCACACTGCTCTAGTAAAGCAAAAAAAGCAAGGAGTCCCGTGGCACTTGAAGACTAAGAGATTTATTTGCAAGGGAGGGCAGCTCTCCCCGAGGGTGGGGGAGGGAGCGAGGCAGGCAGGCTCGCCGGGCGCCCAGAGGGGGGCAGTGCCGCCTCCCCCTTAGCCGCAGTAGCTCCCGGGGCGCCGCGCCCGGCGCGCTGCCCAGCCCTTGTTCTTTCCCCTCCCTCCACACCTGTAGCGCGCAGCGCACCCAGGGGAGGGGCAGGAGGTGAGTCCCTGCTGAGCCGCCGTAGCGCCTCCGCTCGCGCGCCGCTGCCTCCGCCTTCCTGCCGGGCCGAGAGCTCGCCGCCGCCCTGCCCCCGCCTGACGTCGTTTCCTTCCAACATGGCGAGCGCAGGTTGTCGCCGCCGCCGCCGCCGCTAATGGAGGCTGGTGCGGGCGGGCGGCTCCGGGGCTGAGGCGTCGCGCTTCCAGCTACCCGCCCAGCGGCGCTGCAGCGCCCAGGCCGGGCCCGTCCGCGGCGGGGCCTCGCTGACGGCGCCGGGACTTGCTCCGCTCCCCCCCTCGCCCGGTGCCCGTCGCCTCACCCCCGCCCCCGGCGGCAGCGGCCGGTCCGTCCCCCCCGCCGCGCCCATGCATGAAGGCAAGAAGACGAAGAACATGTTCCTGACGCGGGCCCTGGAGAAGATCCTGGCCGACAAGGAGGTGAAGAAGGCGCATCACTCCCAGCTGCGCAAAGCCTGCGAGGTGGCCTTAGGTGAGAGGCGGGAGAAGCGGGGCTGGGCAGGGGGCTGCTCCTGGCCTGACCCCCCCCCCGTGCTCACACCCTTCCCCGGGTGGGGAGGCCGGACAGGCGGCTCCCTCGTTGATCTGGGTGGGGGGAGCGATCTTAGGGGGGCAGGAGTTGGGGCTGTTGGGGGGCCAGAGCAAGGGGTGGCTGGTGAGCGATGCAGGCCTCTGTGATCACGCCGTCCTGGTGTGTATGGAGCTGGGGAGAGGAAGGAGGGGTGGGGGCGGCAAGGGCTTTTTGAGATCCCATTGCAAGCAGCGAGGGGGGTGTTTGGGTCTTGGAGGGCGCTTGCATCCCTGCCGACAGCGAGGGGCAGGCGGGTGCCTGGCCGGGCTCGCAGCGCCCCGCAGGCGCAGGATGAATAGGCAGCAGAGAAAAAGGTGTGTGAGCCCGGCTGACCTGGAAGAGCAAGGCCGCCGGGGAGGGAGCAGGTGACAGGCGGCGATGAGGGGGAGGGGAAGAGAAAGAATCCGCGATGCTGGAAAACAAGAGACAATGACACTCAGCCCATGTCTAGGATTGATGCCCGTCCTCCGAATTAGGAAGCTGTGTTGTGGAGAAGAAGAAGAAGAAGAAGAAGAATGAGGTTGGAGGGGTTCGGTCGATAGCTGTCTCCAAGGACCTCGGTGGAATGTGTGTATGAAGTGAAAAATAGCTGTTAGTAAAGGGGGTTTTCTTCATCTGTTGCAGAGTTAATGCAGCCGCAAGCAAGGGAGATGGCTTGTGTTGCTATTCAGGTTGCTCTGGATGAGTAAAGTGTTAATTCTGTGACAGCTGAGTGGACGGTTCAAGATGAGCGAAGGGCTAGGTTTGTGTCACAGCTGAGTGCTTAGGGTTTACATGAGGAGATACTGAGAGAAATAAAGGGATGGATGGTATGAAACGTGCATTTGGTTTACAGGGTGTAATGAACACAAACAAGCAAGGTTCTGTTCTCTGGAGTGAAATGACTGTACAGTCGTTAAAATCTTCATATCATTTAGCTGAAAGAAAATCTATCTTTGATTTGTTTAGATGTTAAAACGGATCTGTAATCTGTGTTCTTTTTTTATCCTTAAATTAGCAGTACTCTTAGTGTTTGTTTGAAGTGGTTTTATGTTTTGAATTTGTGATTGTGAATTGTAATATTCCTTTAGATTACTTTTATTTAAAAGGATGACATTAACCTGAAATTTATTACTTACAAGTAGTTTCATGTCGTGAATATTGCTCATGAGTAATTCAGCTACTTTTCTAGCTTTAAAATTATATTTTCTTTTTTATATAAAATATCTCTGTGATATACCCTGAGCGACAGGGGGAACTGGGTGTAGTGAAACTGACTATTCACTAAGTGATGTCAAACAAACAAAGTAGCAAAGTGAGGAAGGTATTTTATCTCTAATCTTTGCTATAGTTTTTAAAATAAAAGATGAAAGCGTGATAATGTTCTATGTTCTTTTGACTTAGGATATAGAAGGATATGCATTTATCCTTCATTTACAATTTAAACTCAATTAACTAAATATAAAACATGCAGTTTTAAAAACTGAGTTTATATCCAGGCCACTTTATGTGGAATTAGACAGTAGGAAAACTCCTGAGATTATACTTCATTTCAGTAGTTTGTTTGTTTATTTATTTATTTGCATTCCTGGTCTCGTTGTGTTTGATGCTATAAAAATAGCCCTTGCCCGAAAGTCTGATGCCCAGATCCTGCAAACTGATCTGTGCTGGTAGACCTGTACTCGCACTGAGCCCAATTGATTGCTATATCAGTGCCAAGCTTTAGTGAAACCTCCTGTGGCTCTTATTCCAAGATTGGCATCTAAATAGGGACAAGGTATAACGCATGGTGTGAAGATGGAGAGTGGGAAAATAAGGGCAATACAAGATTGTATGCGTTAGCTAATATATGAAATATGCAGACTTTGTGGGTCTTTTAAATAGGATAATTGAACAAATGGTATTAATAAATTATAGTGTTTTTACTGTTAAAAGTAAGCAGATGCAATGACAACTGAAAGTAGACTCATGCAATGAAAACCTTAATCAATGATTGGAGAAGAATCAACATTTTTATAGCCCCGTGTTCTAACTAGAACATTTAATATTTAGCTCTTGAATGACGGTTTCCATCCATAGATTGCTAAATGCTTTAGAAAGGAAAGGAAATACCATTTCTCCCATTTCATATAGGGAAAACTAATGTGAGTAGGTGAGATGTCTCAACAGTGGCAGAGCTAGGAATCTGGCTGATTCCAAGTAATTGATTCCCCTACCACCTCGGACTGCCTCTCTATTATTATAGAAGTCTTTTTAACTGTAATTAGGTAAATCTTTTGTCTTGTAAAATCAAAAACATTACCATTTTGGATGCTGAGCACTAACGCAACTGTTAATGAAACTTTAGCAAGGCGTTACGTGTTCATTCAAAAGCTACTTCTGGTGATCTGTTGAGCTGATTTTAAATTCAGCTTTTTCTGAATGGTATTAAGGCGCTGTGTGTATTTAAATTAGCTGAAATATTCTGTCAATCTGAATATTTAATCCACAAATATCTGCCTAAATTATTTAATGCATTTAAAAAAAAGCTTTTTCATGACTGCTTTGGGATCTTCCTGAGCAGAACAGTGCCAATGATATAATAATTGGATGTTACCTACTGACAGTAGATTAGAAGAATACTGTAATTAAAATCAGCTGTGACTCTGATCCAAATATTAGTTCTTCCTGGATCTGTATTTTGCTGGATGTGTTGTAGTTAATATCTGCATATTAAACAGAAGCTAAAAAATTAGCCAAGGAGTTTTTGGACCCACTGTTTGGAAGAAGCCTTTTCCCAGTAATAGCAACAATAACAAATACACGTGTCATGGAAGCCAAGAAAAATGGAGGGAGAATACCTTTTGTTCTCTTTATGCTTTCTGTATGTGCTCAGTGCTAAAAATCTCAAATGCTTAGGCGCTTCAGAAATATGTAAGATACACAGCACTGATATGTGAAGGTCCCTACTCCGTTGTTTACATATACTGCTTATTCATAGTAGACAAGTAAGGTGAAAGGAAAGGGGGAAGTGGTCTGAATCTTAACAGTATGATTTTAATAGACTCTATTTATAAAGTGTTTGAAGTGCTCACAATAGCCAGCTGCTGTTTACATTTTTTCTTCCATGCAGCTGCATGGCCCACCATTAGATGAGCCTCTTTGCTTTTTTCCAATAATTTAATTTTCTTGTATGGTTCAAATTGTTAGATGGGTAGAGAGTTCAATATTTGATCCACCTTATGTGTCTTTTATTATCTGTCTGTAACTTGTACATGTTTGTTTCTGAGAATATTTTTTAATATTTCTTTTGTTCTGTTTTTCTAAAATCATGCAGTCAATGGCAAGGGCTCAGCATATATAAATAAGTTGAGCCCTCCCCCCAGCCTACTGTTGTCATTTAATACGCAAAGAAATTAGGAGGGAAAAATTATTTGGGGATGTCAGAGGATTATTGTGAGCAACATGGGTTTAAAATTTACAAAAGAGGAATATTTTCATTCTGTACTTTTAATTCATACATATTGTTTGGCATTCTTTACTATTTTTTTCTTAGAATCTTAATAATGTGTTTTGCCTTTGAAGTATGAATGAAGGAAACTTTTCTTCTGAGTGTATTAACTATAATTGAGTCTCTCTCTAGTCTTCGAGGAGGGATGGAGATGACATTCTTTTAATGTAAGCATCATCACTTACTAGCTATTAAAATGTAAATTTAACTTTTTCCATGCATGCAAAATGATTTGTGCTTTCTTCAGCTTTTTTGTTCCAGCAGAATTAAACTAAAAGTCCAGTATTTACAGTCCTTTTTTCTTTTTCTTTTTTTAAATTAAAGTGCATTTACCTGGCTTCTGGTCTGGTCTGCCATGTTATGTGGGGTTTTATATAGGATGTGGTCAATTAAATCTTGAATTTCTCAGTTTTTTTTTTTTACATTCCATTGTTGGTAATGACCTCTCAGAAGCCTGAGCATTCCATTTATTCTTTCCCACTCCTTTACTATTTCTCATGGAACTCAAGCAGTGAAAGAACGAGTCGTTGTTTATTTGTACACCGGTATCTTTTAAAATATCAGCAGGAATGTATACATTCTTTTGAGTTATCTGTTAACTGCCCAGTGCACACAGTAGAATTACCGCATCATTAGTTGGGAGCTGGCAAATGATTACTGCTGCTTGTAATTTTCAGTTTTTCAACTGTATTGCACAGGTTATCACACTTTTAAGGAAGATTGAAATGCATGCCTAGTCTACTTGGGTATCCTTAGCCTATTTTCAATTAGATATTAACAGGATTTTATCTTTGAATTGAAATTTTTTTTTTTTTTTTTTGTATTACACACACTTTGTGTCCTGTAGTGTGTAGACCTGAATGACTCAAGAAAAAAAGTTCACAGAAAATAAAATTCCTTTCTGGAATTTGTGGTTTATATACACAGTGGTTGTGCAACCACAGGTTAGAATTGTCTCTAGCCATGTTCCCTACAACCATCTTTAAATTCCAAACAAACAGTACAGAATTAAACAAAACAAGAGTAATGGAATTGCTGACCTCGTTGACGTTACATGCTTTGCTGAACTGGGGACACTGAAAACCTTGCCTGGAATTTAACCTCCAAAAATCCATGCTGCTGTTTGGGTTGGCAAGGCCTCCATTTACAACTCCTCTGACACGGCTGTGGAATCTGTTGTAGGGAGCTCTATTCAACCTATGCTACCTTTGCCAGGGTGACCAAATGTTCAGATTTTTTGGGGACAGTCCTGATATTCAGGGCTTTGCCTCATGTCAGCACCTATTACCCTCTACTCCATCCCAATTCTTCATACTTGTTATCTGGTCACCCTTCCTTGTTTCATTCACACACTTTATGACCATTTAATATAGATACCATGTACTGCAGTTGTGGCAGTGATAAATATCAGTATAGAATTATGAATTGAGTGTAATTATCTGAAAATGACATAAAGTAGTGTTAACCTCCCTTTCAGTAGAGTTGTCTCACTTTCACCTTAATCTGTGAATGTAGAGTTGAGGTGGGTGTGTTTACTCTGCTCTTTTATCTCCTCTTTATAGACTCTTTCACATGGTTACTTTCTAGAGGGATAGTTGGATAGATGTATAGTAACAGGTGTGGTGCTCAGTAGCAAAACCACATGCCCAGTTAGTTAATTAAAATCTCTAAATGTATATCATGTGCTTTTTCTGAAATTAATTCCCTTGAAGAGTTATTGTATGAGCTGAAATTTCAGTTAGTTATTTTTCCTGGGTACCCAGGTAGGCTTCATAACTTAAATGACACCTTATACCTGGTTAATAAAATTAGTGGTTAATTTTTAGGTACTGAGGCCAGGTTTTTAGAGTGCTTGTATGCTGGATAGGAAAGACAAATCCTGTTAATTCTTGTGAGGCTATGAAAATAATAAACCCTGTAGTTAACTTCTTCCCATAGCTGCTTCTGGTTCACATAGAGTCCTTCTTAAAATCTGTTGATCTTAGGTTATTAAAATGGTTTAGACTCCCCCTGTCGCTTGTATTGTTCTTTAGGTCTCAGATGGTTTGAAGTGATGATCATTTCACTGTTGATATAGTCACTGTCTCTTCTTACTCAGTACTTACTGTTGTTGTATTCTTCCAGTTGGGATGTCAACTAAGGAGCTTTGTTTGATGCTTTCTCCATTCATGCTGTTACTAGCCAGAGGCACTGTGTAATTAAGATCTCTCAGTCCCTTATGCTAAGACCAAGACTACCTTATCCGTAACACTGAAACCTCACTGGTTCAGCAGACTGTTTTTCAGGTTCATCACCCTATCTGAATCTTGATGTAGTTACAAGCTAACTAGGTTTACAGGACTGAGGAAACAAGTATAGTTAGAAATAAGAAATTTACAAAACTGACGAAACAAGTGTAGTTAGAAAGGCTCCATGATTTTGAACACCGTGTTAAATAATTTCTTGATTGTGTGGAATAAAGCTGATGTCGCTGATCCCTGGAAGGGAGAAAACGATACCAATTTCTTTTGCTCTAGAGTTACATAACAATGGCTGTGAATCTCTGGTTAACCAATGTCTCATATTAGGTTTATTTTTTATAAGTTAGTGTGAATCAAATGTGGGTTGGGGAGAATTTAGTTGATAAGATTTGTCAAGACTTTTACTGCCTTAGTAAAATGAAAATCCAATGAAAACTTTTACTCTATGTATTTTTCAACTAGAACTGTGTATGTGCAATAAAATACATCGTATTTACTGCTCTTTCTCACCAACAGAAGTTGGTGCAATAAAAGGTTACTTTTATCTACCTTGTCTAAAATTCTTGGACTGACTTGGCTGTAACAACATTGCATATAATAAAATACATCATCCATTTAAAATATTTTTTAAAAGTCTCTAAGCTTTCTTTATCTTGACTGAGTACATTCTGAATCTACTCTTAAATTTTCTTTCAACTCATTTTTCTGACCCAGAAAGTTCAGTTTTTAAAGCTAATGCTTTGTAATGAGCTGCAGTAAGGCTAATTGGAATGTTTAAACTTAAATGATAAAGTTGTCTTCTGACCACACTGCATCTGCTTCTTACAATGAATCATCTTTACAATTTCACACTTCCTTTTTCCTAGTCAGGCTTGTTTTGTGTGTTCCCTACCAGCACATTTTTTTCTTCATCTTATGACCTCATTGCCTTCCCTTCTGTCTTTGTCCCCATTTTTTCTCTTCTCATTCTTCCTTTTGTCTTTATCTTTACTATATACTTCTTCCACCTCCTCTGTTTTTCATTTTTGAAATTTTACTGGCACTCATTCTGGGTATTTAGAATATTTTAAAAAGTCTGCTCTCTTTTTCTCTCTCTAGTAACTGCTGAAATCAGATGTATATTGGGCCAGGTTTTCCTAGAATCCTTCAGAAAAAAATGTAACTGGAGATAATAGTGTAACAGCACATTATTTAAGAATGGCTTGCTGCTCGCTGGCCAGTGAAAACTGGCAAACAGAAGCAGGCAAAATGGTAGTTTCAGAGAGCGTAGCTCCAGATTTTGCATTTGGAGGTAAAGGGGCTTGCTGTATGGTCTGTCTTTTTTTGTTCTCTTTTTATGAGGATTGTCTAGCTGAGCTGTAGGACCTTGAACATAGTCTCTGCATCAGTGTGGGCCATATGGCTGGAACGCTTTGGTCATTGATTAACCCCCGTGTTCCAAGTTCCTGGACAGTTAATCACTCTTTGTTTGGGAGAGTAGGGAGTTGAGCATCAGGGTTCTGTATATAAATCTGTTGCCGGGCAAATGCCAGAAGAGGCAAATGGGGGAATTGCAGCTGACATTTAGAAGAGGGTGTGTAAGAGGCTCTCTTTCTAGGTACTATTCTCTGTTTGATACTATGGTGATCCACAATCTTTGTAGGCAAGACCTGCGATGAATGTGTCATGTTTACTTTGCTGCCTAAAGCCAGAATGGACTTTCTGTATGTGAACTAAAAATTGATGTCTGTCCTGATAGAAAAGATTCTTGGACTGGAAGGACAACTACAGATACTATGGAACCTTAAGAGGTCCGGACAGTCAGATTCAGGAAACCTCATTGCTCCGCATTCAAGTACAAACGGAACTGGTCACCAACAAACCAGAGAGCCAATCGAGGAGGAATTTGGCATTTGTAACCACCATAGAGGATGAGGTGGCATTCTACACAGCTAGAGGCAGATGGAAATGGGCAGTACCTGGCTACCAGGGAGAAGTGGACATGGAAGAATTCATCATGGCTAGAGATTTCTATTTGTTACTATGTCTTCAGCATGGAATCTGTAGAATATATCTGTCAAAATCTAACTGCTTGAATGGAACAGAGAGGTGTAAATATATATGAGGCACACCTATTGAAATCTGCTCAGTCCAGACCATAAGCAAAACAAGACTGATGACAAAAATCTTGAGACATCCAAGACAGACATGTAATTCTTGTTGGAGAGTTTTATACTAATAATTGAAATATCATATTGCAAAGGATTAATGGAGAACAGAATGGTGTGCTTTCTTCCTGGGGCCAAGGCATGCAACTTGACTCTCTAAGACTAGATGGCTTTGTAAATCGGTGGACAAAAATCCACTGGAAATGGTGCATGTTGGCGCTAATAATGTTGCTTCACAGGATATCTCACAGATTATAGATGACTTCGGGGAACTCAGCAGGATGCTCTAGTGAAAAATCACATTGACACTCTTCTCTGTATTCCTTTCTGTCCTGTGAGTGGAAAAATGAAGATTCTGGAAGTGAACTGCTGGCCAGGCAAATAGTGTAAAATAATGGGTTTTGTAGAGAATTGGTCCACCTTCTATGGGGAAGTAGGGACTGTACAATTAGTGTCTCAGAATAGATCTCCTAAGGGACAAGCTGGATGTTAAACTAATAAAAGGAGAGGGTGAAAAGAAGAAACAAAAGACACTCATTTAGCCCATTTAAGATGCTGAGAAAAAAAAATTAACCAAAATGCCAAAGATGCAAAGACAAAAATTCTTTAGTTGTCTGTACACTAATGCTAGAAGCCTGGGTAATAAAGATTAATTGGCTCATTTATGAACCTAAAGTCAATCTAGTTCCTGGGGGGAAGATTCACATGATTAAAATGCTAAAATCAATAGTCATAACCTATTTAAAAATGTTCAAGAGAGCAAAAGAGGAGGAGAAAGGTGCTTGGATTCCACAGTGATGAGCGTGTTATAAGAACCACTGTAGAATGGAAAGGGGAGCACTCTGTCAAAAATGGTGTTATCTCAGTTTCTGACAGCTTAGAACATTAATCCCCATAAGCATGAAAGATCATTTGCTTCAAACAGACGAAGCACAAAATGTGGTCTGAAGTGTTTGGTGTCCAGACAGACACCAAATCACATTAGAGGGCAGGATGACCATCTCTTTAAGTATTTAGTTACAATGTAAAGGGAAGAAGTAGTGTTACCATGGAGGATTTCAGTCTGTGTGATGTACACTGGAAGTCTCTTGCTGCCTGTACTAATGTGTCACTGCAATTTTTGACAATTATAGAAGATGAGTTATCAGCTCTTGAAGAACTGCATCCAACATGGGGTAATTTTTTGTTAGAAATCATGTTGATGTGCAAAGAGGAGTTGATCACATACTAACAACTAGTCATAGGTTAAATATCAGGGGTCATGACTTGGTTCTGTTTGCACATAACAAATATCAAGTCCAAAGCAGCAGTATATCGCTAAGTGCTTTAAAAAAGGCCAGTTGCACAAGCCTGAAAAGAGTTATGAGCCAAATCAGAAGAGAGAGAATTAAATGGAAAAATATGAATAGTGGGGAATAATTCCTATTTGAACAAGAACTTGTTTTTTAGAAAACATCTAATCTTGATGTAGGAGTCTACAATGAAGGAAAATCCACAACTTTCACTAAACTGTATTAATGGCTAATTATCCTCACTTACAAAACTGTACCTTAGTTCTAGACTGAATTTGTCTAGCTTCAACCTCTACCCTTTGGATCCTGTTATTCCTTGTCTGCTAGAATGGCGAGTTCACTACTATCAAAATTTCCGTTCTCCATGTGCAATACTTTACTAATGTATTATGATCAAATCACCCATTAACTCGCTCTTTGGTAAACTAAACAGATTGAGCTGATTGAGCCTTTCACAGTTGTCCAATCCTTTTGTCATTTGCATAGCTCTTCTCTGAACCCCCTGCAATTAATCAACATCCTTCAGCTGTAGACGCAGTATCCCAACCAGTATCTGTTGCATCAGTACCAAATAATTCTGTTTTCTCTTTGTGGGTCACTGAGCTATACTTTCGATCTAGCTTCTCTTCAGTCCCTTCCTTTCCTGGAATGAGGAATACCAATAACTTTTGAAATTGATTCAGAAATGACAAATTTTATGGAATTATTCATTTGAATCAAACCACCATTTGTCTTTTTCCCTTACTTTCAGAGTTAGAGGCATGGGAGGAATCCATTCAGCAGCAGTAGGTCTTCTAAAAAACATCATTCTTAAAGAGCATACAGTTCTGTAGTACCATCTCTCTATTGTAATAAGCAAGATGGTTGTAAAGTGGGGTCACACTCTACTCCTAGTGAGTTTTGTGCAGCTAGTATTGAAATTACAAACCAAATGAAATAGTATTGAAATTACAAACCTAATGAAATAGCACACAGCCTTTGCTGTGTTTTAATGTCTTTCTCATTGAATTTTGCTGCAAAATGGAGATCATTGTTCTAAGAGTACTGACTATCATGTCCATCTTAACTTTTTGTAATATTTCTACATTTTTTAGACAAAAAAATCTTAATTTTTTAATATGTGGGAATTGTGAAGTTTTACCTCAATGCAGTTTTACTACACTTCCAAAACCTAGACAATATTGTGTTAAAATGCATACTTTAAAAATTTTATTACTGTTTACAGTTGTCTTCAGATCCTGAAAATGAAAATAATTTTCTTTCTGATTTTTGTCTCCCTTTTCAGTATTGCATGTATACACTGATATGATGAAAGGTTTCTTCTGAATGCTAGGTTGCTGGTATTCAAGTGCTTAAAATAATAATCATTGGTGTCAAAAAAGCTTACAGCCACTGCTTTAGATAACTTTTCAAATCGTGGCTTGCTTAAAGATCATTTCTGATCTTACATTTTCTCTGTTACATCTATTACACTTGGTTCTAGGAAAAGATATTATGACACCATTATAGTGAGAGAGTGAAAATATCCTTATTGAGATGGTGATCGTCTTTTATCTGTGCTTATTTTCTCTAAGTATAGAAACCTGCCAGTTAATAATAATAATAATAATAATTCCAATCCTGTCACTGATTTCAGTATTCACTGTTCTGTCTTTGCAGTTTTTTTCTCTAACATTTGCTGCTACTCGAGATTTGGGGGTTTTCTGGGTACAGAAGAAGTCCGAGACATGAAAGTCATGCAGAATGCAAAAAGATTTTGCTTCTGTTTGGTGTATGTGATTTGCTTTTGTTTTTAGTTTGTCTAAATAGCCTCTGAGAACTGAGTGTTGATTTGGGTTGCCTGTAACAGGAGTCCTGTTCAAAGACTGACAGATATTTCATCGTTGTGACACAAGCAGTTCTGCAGACAGTTTGAGAATCACTGATTTAAGCCATTATGTAGGTTTTCTAGACACATTTAAAGAAAAAATATTTGGTACTATTGAAATAATATTCTTGGTAACTATGGCTGTTTAATATGTTCTATCTTACAGTGTCCTGGGTAAGTTGTGCAATAATATTCGATAGTTGGATGTACAGTACCTTTACATCTTAATTGTGCAGTGGATTTAATCACAAGTAAAATATAGAAATCACTGGAGCTGCAGGCATGAGTGAGGGGATAAAGATTTGGTTCCTACTTTGTATTTTAATTTAGAGCAGTAGATGGAAACCATTTCTATTCTTAAAGTACAACATTCCATTTCTTCTGAGATATTTACAGCATGTAATGAAAATACGCTAGCTGTGATGTCCTTTTAAACAAAGATGACATCGTTCTTTGTTTCCATCCGTCTCAAAGACATGGCTCTGTAAGGTTTATAAAATTAATACAGTTGTTGCTGCATGTGCCATATGATATTATGCATTCAGATGACCACAGAAGCAGTAGAAATAAGATTACAACTTATTCATGAAAGCAAGAAAATCATCATTTTTCTCAGTTTTCGTCATTTGGTTAAGAAGTCACAGGTTCTGAAGGGAATGCTGTATTGCACCATATGCACACTGGGAAAGTGGATAGAAGTAAACTAAATTACCTGTGGCTGAATTACAGAATGGTGAAAATAGTTTTTTACAACAGACAGTAGCAAGCTCTCAAGGTATGTCTTTGATGCAGCATTATACCAGACTAGTCTAGTGTGGAAGAACATCCTCATGGCAGAGCCCCACTGTGCCAGACCCCCATGGCAACAGCCTGTGTGCTGGGCTGGATTTTCTGGCAGGTTCGTTCTTGTGGTACTTTCAGGAATGTTAAAATGGCCATTATGTGAATTTATTTGCAGTATACTGTTGGACGACAACTCTGTCTCTTCTGAGCTTCTGTGTAGAAATGCTCTTATAGGTCTTACTAATGTCACAATGTAACTTTACTAGAAGGCATGTATCAGCTTCTGGCTAGCTGGCTGCACAGAAGAGGTATTTCTGTGTCCAAGTGCAATACAAATACAGCAAGCAAACATGGGATTAAAATGAAGTGCAGAAGAAAGGAGGACTTGCACAACAAGTATAGTTCAGGAGCTGTTGTAGAATTGGATTGGAGGACTAACAGTATGCAGACATGATTAGCCTGTTTTCTTCTGCAAAATAGTCAGGTTTCTAGCCTGGACTGAAGCAGAATCTGTGCTCAAGTTAATGTCTGGAGCTGTGCCTGCTGTTCCATTTTAAAGCATATGCAAACTCGGATTATAGATTTTAATGTGTGGATGGAAGGAGAGTTAGGGGCAACATCTGGCCCATAGCCTGGCTTGCTATGCAGTGAAGACATATCCTCAGAGTAGAACACTTTTATAGGTACAAGTCTGAAAGGTGGGGAGAATTTCATTTAAGAGCAGAGGAGACTTACCTGTAACTTTATAATATTAAGGAAAATTTTAGTTGAGCTTCATGGACACTTCAATTCCTTTTATTTTAAATATTTTCATCTTTTCATTTAAGCTGTGACACTTCAGTGTACCTCATAAGCAGATGTTTAAAAAAATATCAGATCTAATGCTTGTAAAGGTACCTCAATAGTAGGAATTTAAAATGTTTGTTTTGCTTAGATCAGGCTCTTTGCCACTTGCTACAACAATGGGAAAATAAGCATTTGGAGACAGATGAGAATGTATGTTGCATCAGCAAGCAGATGGATCTGGAGAAGCATTGTCTTCCAGTCTCTTGGGTGTGTTAGAGAAGAACAGGAGGGGCTAAGATTGCACTGGATTTAAGTTCCAGTCAGGAATTCTTCATTTAGCTGCTTTACCTTCTCTGTTCTTCCTTTTTGCTTGCCCCTTTAACTTTAAGTGGTATCTGTGACATTGTTTCCTGCTGCTGAGGGCGTAGAGGCTTTTGGCACTCTGCGTGTGCCCCTCCTCACTCCTGGAAAAAGTGTGTCCTGCATTTCCTTTCCATTTCCAAGTGCCACTGTTCCTTTGACCACTGTGTAATCTTTCATCTTCTGTGGTTTTGCAGCCTTGCTTAACCTGCTTGTCTTGTTGAGAGGGTATATTAAGTCTTGCTTGGAGAAATAACTGGTATATTAGAATTGTGGCAATGTCTTGGAAACTTGTGCACAAATTCATGGCTGCTTTTGTGAATCATTACCAATTTCTTTTAATAGTATAAAATTTACACAATATAGCTAGTGTTGTGTCAGAACTGATTTTGTATGGAAATTTGGCACTTGGATCTTTGCAGCATAAACTGATCATTCTAGCAATAATGAACATTACAGTTCAGATTTTCAGTAAGCTGCAATCTACTCTTGCTAGTGCTGCATCATAATTTTCTTTTCTTTTTGGTTCTTGAGCTAGAATTAGACCCAGATGATCACATATAACATGACTAAAGAAGAAGTTGACTGCACAGATCTAAAGCGTGATCTTCAAAGAAATGTTTCTAGTTTGTATGTCACTTCAAATTGTAATGTCATTCTGTTTCCCTTTATGGCAGTATAGCAGGTGTTCTTTTTTTCTTTAGACAGTTTCTGAAAAGTAATGTTCTGAACAGTTGCCAACAAGATGGATAAAAGGATAATTTTGGGGGGAAAAACTAAAAATCATTTTTTTGTTTAAAATATCATTTTTCTCTTAACATGCACCTGTTGAAAATGAAATCTATATTTAATACCAAGTATGTGAAGGTGTAAACTCATTATCTTTGAGATGTACTGAATTCATGAGACTCTACACAAATATTCGAATTAAAGGCTTCTTTTCTGTGTAAAGAAATAATTGGGAGGATGGCCAGGGGAGGGGGAAATCTAACTTTTGAGATCAGGCTTTATAAATATGGCACACTAGGTCAGTCTAACTTACAAACAGTCTAATTTTCAAGAAATGTAGATGAGACTAGAAGTCACCTTCACATAGGCATATATGAATATTTTCCCAGGCGCACTACAGTCTTATCCTTCTGTTTAGTAAATCATTTATTTACAAATATGAAACATGTTTTGGTGAGAGGTTTATATATTCAAAACATTTAAAGCTGTTTTGTATAATAAAAGTAATTTTGTATTCTGTTTAGAGTGTTTAAATTCCAGTTACCATCCTAATGCAGTGTGATACAAATCATGGGCTAAAAAAGTTAATTGTCTAGTAAATAAAAGTAAAAGACAGTTTGGAACATGTTTGTGTAGGTTTTTTTTTGTCTTACTAGACCTGAAAAATATCAGTCACAATTTTCAAACATACTGAAAATATGAGGCTATATAGCTGCTTAAATAAATGTGTATAGTTTTAGTGTACCCTGCTAAGTGGAAATAAGATGTACTAAATCTAGCACAAATGCTTTCTTTAGCTGTAAATCAATGTTTCAATGGTTGTATCAACTGAGTACACCTTTATTTAGAAAATAACTGAAGTACAAATGGAAAAGTTGATTAAAATTGATTATTTAAGTCATGGGTTTCCACTTGATAATTTAAATCAATCCCCTGTGGTTTCCAAAGAATACGTTCTGGTATTTTCATATGAACAGACAAACTATGAAGAATACTTTTGCCTTATGACTGAGTCAGGTGACCTTTTACTTTTTTAATGTTATAGATAAGGCAACAATCTTGCATTAAAAAGATAACTACTTCCAAGTAATTTTGATTTCAAATGCATTCATATAACAGTGAACAAGTTCAATATTTCTTTGAACCAGATCTGCAACTACCTGAGGCTTTATAAAAGTCACACGGGAGAAGGTTTAAAGTACAGCTCTGTATCGCAGTTAGAACTAAATATTAAAACATCCCCCCACCCAAACCCCTAACCTAGCCATACTGGTTGTGGAGAATATGCTTAAACATGCTGATGTGTGTAAATTGCTCAATCCATGGCCAGGTTCCTAGGCTTCAGCTCTGTGGTGAGATCTAGGGTTTGGGAACACCTTTTCATTACCGAGGAAAGGTAAAAGCTCTCGAGGTGGAGTGATTATCTGTTGTATGGGATTACAGCTTGTTTTCACATCTCAAGGTGAATAAAACAGGTAATCAAGGAAAATCTGTTTTATGACAACTTAATTTAAAGCTGCCACCTGCATAATTATTCTGATTGTAGTAGAAACTACTTGTTCTAGCTGAAATCTATGGGTTGAAGGTGAGGGTAAAGTTTTAGCTCAGTATCCAGCTGGAAACGTTTTGTTCCAAAAAATTAGAAACTACGCATACAGTATTTTAAAATTTTGCATATTTGATTTGTGAAAATAACAATATAATCACACCAGTTTCAATTATTTTGGTGATTTATTTCAAAATACCTGTGTGAGCATGCCTGTAGAAAACAAAAAAGATGCCCTCAGGAGTGGAGATTTAAGGAAACCCCTGCGCCCTATGGATCCTCAGTGCAGGATCAAGATATTAGTTACCCATAAGTAGGAGAGATAGGAAGAAAGAGAGAGAGCAGACTAGTCAATTAAGAGAAAACATTAGCTTAGTGGAATAGGTCCCTGTCTTTTCCCAGGGAGAGGTGAGAGTGCTCCCTGCTTCTCTAATGGTAAATGGACACAAAGACCTAATTAGCTGTTCCTTGCCCTCCCCCCAGCCTCCACTCTTGTTCAGCTTCTCCTCCTTCAGGACCTTAGCCACAGAGACTGTCCCCTGAAGCTGTTCCTTCTGCATTCTCTGCCCCCTTCTTTAGGGCACAGCCCTATGCCCTCATCTTTCCCTTCCACTGTAGATTGACTCCCCTGTCCCACCCACCCCCTGGAGGCCCTCTGCTTCATTGGCTCCCCACCACCATTGGGGTCCTCTGCTCCTCTTCCTGGAATGATGCTTTGCTCTCTTCTGCCACCATTGGGGTCCTTATGCTCTCCCCTCCGCACCCACCATGGGGTAACCTGTGCCTCCTGCATCACCTCTGGGGACACTGTGCTCCCACTCTGACTGAGCCCTTCCCTGCCTGCCCCACCCTGAGAGGCCCTGGCACAGGGGAGGAGACTGCCCATGAGAGCTAAAGCTGGAGAGCCCAGACTCCTAGAGGAGGGGACCTCCCTGCATGGTGCTGCAGATAAGTGATTCAGCTGGGAATGGGGCACATACTGTGAGCAAACCCCCAGTGTGAATCTGAGGAAAGGGGAGTCCCCAAAGGGTGCCCCTGGCTAAGGCTTCCTTGGCTTAGCTACAGCTGCTTGTGTCAGCCCCATGCCTCTGTAGGGTAGGCACAACAACAGGGACAAGGGCGCATGCTGTGGCTGCATCCCACTGGAACACACAGGACACTGGGTGCATCACCTGGCAGCCTCTCCCTCCTCAGGACATAGATTTGAAGGTGAGGCTGCACCTGACCCTGACACAGTGCAAGGGCCATGGCCACCACACACCTGCCCCCAAAATACTCCAGGGCTATGCCATTTTGTGCTGGCCACGCTGCAGTAAGTGAGCAAGCCTAGGTGCATCCCCTGAGGTGCTGATTTATGTCTTCGTTGGCTGCTCCTGATGCCCAAACCAGTGTGCCCACATTGGACTGCTGCTGGGGTGGGGCATGTGACCCCTCTCATGGTTTTCCTTTGCTTCCCTGTCAGAATCTGTTATCCTGCAGGAAAACAAAATTGTCTGGCGGGGGGGGAGCAAAAATTCTCTACATGTTCAGTGGCAGAGAACTCCACCAGGAGTGTCAGTAATATTAGTAATCTAGGAAGCATGTGCTGTAGTAAGGCAGGCTAGCTTTGAAGCATTGAAGATATTGTAATTTTCATGTTCCTGTCTTTATTTTCCCCTCATTTCCATTCAAAAGTCTTCAGGTGAATTACTTCCTGTATCAATTTTTACTGAAGAAGTCAAAAGTCCTAGGAATAATGTACTGTTCTGTTTCCATTGTGCAAGTTTAAATGGCACATCTTCCTTCAGGACTTCTCTTTCCGGATTCACATTTCAGGTATTATCTGCACTGAGACACAACGAACCCCAGAATTCCTATTACTTCTAACACACATTTCACTGTAGTGCAATGTTCCCTCTAAGCTGCGCTGGTGCGCTGCAGCGCAGCCCGCCGGCGCAGTGAGTCCCTACACAGAACTCCTCTGGGGCTGGGAGTTTTGAAAACTCCCGCCTAGAGAAGCTCCAATGGAGCATGCCCAGAAAATCTGGGCATACTCTGTAGAGCTTCTCTGGCCCAGGAGTTATGGCTGGGCCCTCTGGCTCCAGTCCAGCTCCAAGGTAAGTTGGGGGGAGGGGCGATGCCGGGAGCGGGGGGGGCGATGCTGGGAGCGGGGGGGCACTGCGCAGCGGGCCCCGGGGGGGGGGGGGCGCAGCGAGCAACCGGAGTTGCTCAGCTACCCTCTCCCCTTAGAGGGAACATTGCGTAGTGGTGTTGAATCCAATAAACTCCACAGTGTAAACAAATCATCTAAGGCTGAATTTGTTTTTACCATTGTTTTGTCACTTGCTGACTTTGCTAAAAATTTTTGTTTTATGAATGTGAAAGACTGTAATTGTTGCTGAATTCTCATCTGCCAGTTATTCTCAATATTTCTGAAAAGGAATTATTAGCTGAACTAATTTATTAGTTCAGCTTCTTCTTGTGAGTCCAAACTTGGGAAGGGTCTGAGACAGTCATTTTTAATTAAAATTTTAACACAGTATCATTCATGTTTACATTTATAAATGATGTTGAAGGTTTTCTATTGTGTTTCAAGTGAAGCAGAGTCCTGAAATGTTGCTTGGTTTAGGTCATGTATTGTGTCTGTCTTTTGCATAACTGCACAATCCTGAAATGTCCTTTACAAGTGGAGTACTTTATTTAATGAGGAAAGGCTTATTTGGCCATTGGCCAAGGAACTATGTTGTTTCAAGTTGTCAGGAAAAGGCTCCATCACACTTTCAGACTTCTTTAAAAAAAAACTTTCTTTTTATTTAAACAGTTAAGCTCTCTCCCCCTTCCCCTTTTGTTTACAATACCATTACTCCTCAGTTGAGAGAGGTCCCTTTAAAGAAGTTCTTCAGCAAAACCAAAGAAAACCAGATGTAATTTTCCCAGTATTCCCACAATGTTTTAAAAGGAAAAAAGACAGAAAACCAAACACCTCCCTTCCAAAAAATGACACAGCTATCCCCAAAGCCATGCTTCTATTTTATCTTATTGCTTCTTTATGAGCTATAAAGATGTACATGCATGTGTGTGCACATACTTTTTCTGCTATTTTATGTCACTTTTAAAGACTTTTGACCATAGCCCCTGTTTGATCTTGGAATCTCTAAAAGACCTGCCTTCTGGGAAGATAAAACCTAAGAATTGCCATACTGGCTGGATGAGTAGTCAGACCATCTAGCCCAGGTTCCTGTGTCTAACAATGCACAATATCAGCTGCTTCAAAGAATGGTGCAAGGAATCTTGCAATAGACTCTTAAGTGATAACCTCTCTGTAGATTGTTTCTTCTTAACCTCCATCCCCAGCCCCTCAGTAAAAAGATGGCTCTTTTGGAAATGCACACAGTAGTTGTATGTGTGTGTTCAGAGTTCTATCAGTTTAGTTTAAGGTGTGATAAAATAATTAGGGTAAAACTATGATAAGTTAAATCAAAATTGAATACTCTAAGTCTAAAATAAGTACCCAACACAGACTTGGACCAAACTAGCTACAAGTGTGAGGTAAAACTGATTGTGTCTTCAGTTCCATTATGAATATAGGCAAGACATTAAACAGAAAATCAGTTTTACAGGGTTGAATTGGGCTATATATCATTCTAGAGCACTGCTGTAGTTGATGATGAGAAACCTCTTTATAATTTGTTGAGCAAATAGAGGCTAACACCTCTGCTTAACATGCAGAAGGTCCTGGGTTCAATTCCCAGGGGGTTGGACTTGATGATCTCACGAGGTCCCTTCCAGCCCTTTGATTTGATTTGAATGGAGAATTTTGGAATATGTTTGGAATTTGGACAGATAGTCTTCAAAATAAACTACAATGAATCTGCAGATTTGGGAATTTAATATTTCCAAAGGGTTCAAACAAACTGTTGTCAGCTACATAATGATTCCTTTACTCATTTAAGTTTTTTTTTTAAAAAAAAATTTAAATAAGTAATATGGAGAAAAGAATAATTTGAGTTAAAATATTTCTAATTTTGGAATAAAATAAGACCTGAAGGAGTGAAACAAATATGAAATTTCTTGGCTAAATAGAGTAATCTCAGTAAAGATGAATGCCTAGACCTGAAGAAGAGCTCTGTGTAAGCTTGAAAGCAGGACTACCTCACCAACAGAAGTTGATCCAGTAACAGAAATTTGTCTCCCAACCTTGTCTCTCTAATATTCTTGGACCATGCTTGTTCTCAAAAGCTTTCTTTTGGTTTCAGTGCGTCCCAGTTGGTATCCTTGACTTAAGATTATAAAAATGGCAGGATGTGCTATTAAAATTTATACAGAAAAATAAAAGATGACAGGGTAAGTTCTAAAGTTCTTTATAAACCCTACACAGTGGAGTAGACTATGTTTCCCTAATTTAGGTTGTAGTTGTTACATATCACAGTTAAAAAATATGAATAACTGGGCTAACAATAGATTACCTCAAACAAGACCTTTTACAACATTTTGAGGAGTTGAGATAGCTGGAACAAAAAGTTTTTAATTTCTAAGATGTATACAACTCTGATTGGAAAGGATGCGGATATGAAAAAGATACAGATGAAAAGACTGGTGAGATGTTTAGATAAATAAATGAATATATGAGAGACAATATGCATCTTGAATTTGTGTAGCTCATAAAGAAAAAAGTTGTAAATTACTGGATAACTGGCATTTGACTCCAAG
Source organism: Podocnemis expansa (assembly GCA_007922195.1). Taxonomy (NCBI): domain Eukaryota; kingdom Metazoa; phylum Chordata; order Testudines; family Podocnemididae; genus Podocnemis; species Podocnemis expansa. Next base: position 7,556,330 of record ML682038.1, on the reverse strand, counting down.
TAAGATTCATCAGATTTTTGCCAGTAGGGTGGTATTCTTAGGAAAGGGTTGTGGGAGAAAGGGAATATACTTGGACATGAGGTGATTATGTTCAGGATTTAGATGGTTTCAGGAGAAAGCTGTCATAAGATGAATATCTTTAATAAAATGCTGGCTTTGTGGAGATCTCCTGACCCGCTTGCACATTGCTCCGGTAAAAGGGATATACATTTTAAATGAAACAACAACAAGTTAATTTCTTGCTGGCTGCCAGACTTTATATTGCACAATATTGGAAAAAAGTGATTGTGGAATTGTTTATAGAAAAAACGGACTGTCTTGTAAAAGAAGGGCTTTTACACCAAATACATACAGGAAAAACGTGTCAGAAGGAGGATGGATTTTTAGAAATTTGATCATCCTTTTTGATGTACTAAGGGGGGGAGTGTCCCCTGCTAGGAAGACAGATTCTTTGAATATTACTCCAATCCTTAATAAGCAATATACAATATAGTATGGTAATATAATTTATTGTAACTTTGCTTTAATATAAAGTTTCTTAAAAATACAGTAGAACCTCAGTTACAGACACGAGAGTTATAAACTGACCAGTCACCCACACATGTCACTTAGAACTGGAAGAATGCAATAAAGCAGCAGCAGGGGAAAATGTATATAGACATAGATACACACACAGGAATGGTATTGTGCAAAGTGTAAATTACTGCAGAAATGAAGGGGAAGCATCATTATTCTTCTGCATACCGAAGTTTCAAAACTATATTAAGTTAATGTTCAGTTGTAAACTTCTGCTCAAAGATAAGAACATTTCAGCATTACGGACAACCTCCATTCCCAGAGTGGTCATAAGTCTGAGGTCATGCTGTACTCTTTTTTTACTAAAAGACTAGTGTGTGTCAGCTTCAGGCTACTGCTTGCTGAAACTCATTGCTTCATCATTTTTATAACATCTTTGTAGCAAGGAAAATGTTGCTTCTCTATGGATGTTAGTGTATTTTAGGTGTCCTAATTTTGAATTCAGAATCTCTCGTGTATGAACAGAATGTATTAGTATGTGTGATATATTAAGAACAAAAGTTATACACTCTGAGACACATTTAAATTTTTATCTGATGCAGTAACTGATAGTACAAAAATTGAACTATGTAATTTATATTTATATTTGTTATACACATGCATTACAATGTGTAGAAAGTGAATAGTAAAGATAAATAGTTGGTCATGAGAAATATAGGTATATATGGCAGTTAAAATATGAATATATATTTACAGCAATGTAGCCAGCTGACAAATGGCTCTTTGGCTTAACCTTGTAAGATGTCTTTCTGATGACTGTCTTCTGTTGAGAGATTTTGACTCCTGGAGAGTGAAAACTGATGATGTGACTACCGTATGTGTCTGGATGTTGCTTGTGCTCGTTATTTGGGTTACTTTGTCACAACATTTTTTCATGCAACAAAGCTAAAAAAATATAGGCGTCCTTGCATTTGGCCTTATGGGCATTGCTCATAGATGTTTAAGAGGAATAGTCCTGACAGATGATCTGCTCCATTCCATTTTTTAGTAGACTACAAGTGATTATTGGTTAGGCAGCATGCTATAGTAAGGGAGTCTTTCCCAAAGATGCCTGCTTTACAGGATAATAGACAGGCAAGAATAAACACCAAGAAGTAAGAGAACCAGTAGGGTCTCCCATGTGGTCTGATGGACATAATATAGAAGGGCGTGTCTACACTGGCAAGTTAGTTTGAATTAAGGAGACTTACTTCGAACTAACTTGTTCCCCGTCCACCATAGACTTTCACTAGTTTGAATTAAGGTATTCCTTAATTTGAACTAATAAGATTAGTTTGAATTAGTAACACCTGCATTTAGTTCAAACTAAGGGCATTGTAGACCAGGAATATGCCTTAATTTGAACTAAAGTTTGAATTAGGGAAATTAGTTTGAATTAATAAACTGCACTAATTCAACTTAACGTTTAAGTCGAATTAGTGCGCTTTGTTAATTTGACTTAGTAAGATCGTGTGTAGTTTGAATTAAGGTCAAACTTATTAGTTTGACTTTGTTAATTTGAACTTACTTTTGTAGTGTAGACAAAGCCGAACATATCTGTTATGAATCAGGGGTTGGAACAGAGTTAATCTCCAGGGAACCTATGAGCACAGTTGGCCTGCAGGAGGTTACATGGACTGGATATGACCCCAGATAGGGCCAACAGACCATCTCTTAAGCAGAAGGAGCTTATTGGTTGCTCGGTGCTTGTGCCCACCATTGTGATTATTCACATTTTGCCTTGATCTTGATTCCCTTCCCTTGCACCTAGTCTTGTTTCTGCCTGAAAGGCTCCAGTTGCCTGTTACCCTGATTGCTAGATGATTTCAGCTTGATCCATGGCTCTGGCTTTCATCTACTGCTTCTGGCTCTGATCATAGCCCTTGATTTCCAACACCTGATTCTCAGCACCTTCTCTGATGACTAAACTAGAGAGCCCATGCCTGGCCACCTGCCAGTCTAGAATTTTCCAGAAAGATAGTGTAACTTGAGCTGTACAGATTGCTGCTGCTCTTAATTAGAAATGTTCTGTAAAAGAGAATTTGGTTTGTGTACCTACCTGATCTCCCCCCCCCCCCCCCCGCTTAATAACACATTTTGAAAGAAAGGATGGACTAATCTAAGAAATATGAGACACTCTGTGAACAGCCATGTTGCTGATTGAAGTTTCTGTAACGGGTTAGAGAACTGGAGTTGTTGTGTCAGCCCTGTTTGAAAGGGCCAGGCCTGTTGAACCATTTTCAAAACAAAATTTCATTTCATGTTTTTCAGATGAACAGAATTTTACACAGGTTGATGATAAATCCCTTTCCTTTCTCAGTTACTCACGTTTCATGTCTTAGATACCTCTGCTTATTCTTCAGAAATCCATGCCCTTCTGAATAAAGCAGAATAGAGAGAATCTGAATTTCTAATATGAGTGGAGAAAAAGGCTGACATCCCCTCCCCATTTAAAAAATTACTTACTGCTTTTATATATCACAAAGAACCAAAGGAAATGTTGGCTCAGCCTCCTCATTTCCTTTTTTGCAGTGTAAATTTAATAAGCCAGTGAAATCCTGGTTTCCAAGGCAGTTGCCACCATAAATGCTGTGTGTAACTAATGTTGACTCAGCTGTGATCAAAAGTTCAAACCGCAAATCCTTCATGTGCTCTAAGATAAGAGCCTTTTTGGCTATCCTTTCATACCTGTGACCAAAGATTTGTCACAGTATCTTGTATGAAAAGACCTCTGTAGAGATGCACATTTGCTGACCATACTGTAAATTTTGTATTTGCCCAAGAACCTATTTCAGTGTCTATCTTCTGTATTCTCTTTCTGCCCATTTAAATTACATCTGCAAGAAGCGAGTCATAACTAGGGGAGTTAGTTACCCTGCAAAGCAAAGCTACTCATTTTCTACAAAAGTACTAAAATATCCTTTTTTTGTATTGGAAACCAATTCATTGTTCTGCTGTTAGCAAGAAACAGTCCAGTGTTCAAAAATCCAACACACAAGGAAAAAGTCATTACCCACATGTGAGAAGACCTTAGGCTATATATAAGGAGATTTCTACAAACACTGCTTTTGACTTTTTAAATAGCAGAGAGCAAAAAATATGCATTTGCTTTCTGAGAGCTTAAAGATACTGTGGCTGCAACATCATCAAGATGAGGTTGTGATGTTCTCCTGCCACTTTCTGATTTGGTGTGCTGCTGTGCCTTCCTGATCACCTGCTCCTGGATGCTGACTTACACTGTTTTTCTAGGTGGACACTCATTCTTGGTTCAGTCCACACGAGCTTCCTGTATGTAATCAGTCCCAGGAAGTGGAAGTGTGCTCTCTAGCCACTCAAGGGATGATCCCCCCCCAAGGGAGCACGCCCAACCCCCAGGTGCCATATTGAGAACTTCTGCCCTGCAGGGATCAGAACCCTTCCAAAGCCACTATAAGCTCATAGTCACCAGTCTGTCAGCTTAACAAAGAAACTGAAAATGCAGACAGTTTGTTTTTTCTCCTTCACACTCCTTAAAACCCACAGAGCTTTAGCTAAAGTGAATACTGGTTTATTGGTTAAAACATGATTTTAAGAGCATATATAGCAATTCAATGCACAATCAATTAAATGACCTGTCAGGAATTAATTACTATCAAACAAAAGTAAATACACATTCTAACTTAAAGTTTATTGTTGTAGTTCATTTCATTCTTATTCACATGGCTGGCTGATGATAGTTTTGCAGCCAGTCTCTGTCCTTCCCTGGGTAGGGCTCAAACTTTGCTCGTAGGATGCGATCTTTTTAGATGGGGATTTTCTGGCAAAAAATCCCAAACAGTTCCCAGTGTGTGTACTACTTTCTCCAGCCACCCCTCCTGGGGGCAGGTGATCTTTTCTCTCTCTGGCCAAAGTCCATAGTTTGTACAGCCTTTGTGATGCATCCTTTCTGTCTCTGTGCTGAGAGACGGCTCTGATTCTCCGCCCCCCTCCTGAGCCACATGAAATACATGGGAATTTGTTTTACATACGTACATGTATGATACTGCAGGGAACATGATGCCATAGCAATACTGCAGAGCATGTTGTGAGCTTTCATAAAGGAACTTTGCATGGCATATTTTTCAGTAAAGAACACAGTTACATTGCAAAAGTGGACAGGAAAGTTATATATGTATATCATAGCCTGAGGATGTGGGGCGTGTGCATTCCGTGATAGAAGTACATGTATTTCTCAGAAATTTAAAGCTCATTCTGGAAAGGTAATTCCTCTTTGCAACTTAAAGGGGATGCTAACCCAGGACTTGAGAAGCAGCCATTTGGTCTTGCAATGAATTCTTAACATGAAATAGAAGCAAAAATGTAATAGTGCTGGGGGGAGACTCTCCCTAGTGGTAGTCAGCATTTCATAAAAAATTCTGGGTGAGGAGCACTTACCCAGATTCCTTTTATACTTGGTTTATCCTTTTCATGTATATAATGGGAAGGAACAAAGTGTGTCCCAACACAATCAGATGAGATAGATGAGCGTGTGAGGTTTTCTGTTAATTCCATATTGTTTCTGATTTGCATATCCATCCTTACAGAGCTAGCCTTACAGTTTTTCAAAACACTTTTTGCAATGCATGTTTAGGACTGCAGATTTTAGAAATGGAAAAGAAATTATGTAATCCTGCTAGTTGAGGTTTATTCCAGACCCTTTTTTTTTTTTAAATGGCAATTACATACAGTTTTAAATTTACCAAGTGACAAGAATTCTTTCACTGCCTTTGGAGTACTGTTTCATAGCTTAGGTCAGTGGTTCTCAACCTTTCATGGGTTGTGACACGCTTCGTGTTGTGTCATAGTCGATATCACTCTCTCAGATTTTTTGAAGGTGTGGTCTACACTGAAAATTGGGTCAGTGCAAATCAACTTCCATCAGTCTTGGTCTGCATGTGACCACATTCAAATTTGTCTCCCACTGATGTAAGCATCCTGTTTCACTGAAGGAAAAAAAAAAACACCTTGCCAAGCAGCATAGAACCATGGTTGGAATACTAAAGTAAAAGCTGCACTAGCTTCTTCTGTTGCCTCATCCCTTTACAAATTCAAATCTAACTTTCTCACCACTATTCCTCCTGCTTTTGTCTCTGTGGTCCTGAATTGAATATCATTTGCTTTTGATTGCGTCTCCTCCATTTATTTTCATTTACTCTTTTCCTGAGTTCAGTTTAGTTTTGGGTTCTATTCTTGTTTCTAGTCTGACCTCTTTCATGGTTTTTCTTTAGCCTACCAAGTAATCAGTTCCTTTATTATCATCTGTGAGTTTCATTAACTTTCTATTTATTCTTTTTAGATTTACTAATGAAATATTTAATACGAGTGGAACTAACTCAGATCACTAACATACCATATTAGCTATTCTTTCCTTACCTCAACTTCAGTACTCCATTTATAATTCTTCTTGTTAATTGTCAAGTTATGGGTGGTGGTCTTGCAAACTTTTAGTCAGTTTTTCAATCCTCATAAGACTAAGATTGATCATGATGGTTTTTAATAAAAGTCACTGATAGGTCATGAACAATAAACACAAATTGATGCCCTGTGACCATTATGGTAAATATCCTTGAGTAGATCTTAGCTGTTCCTGGAGTGCTGATGCTTGGGGGGATAGGGGTGGGGGGCAGGAGAAGAGGTGCCTACTCAGGTGGCATTGACTTGGCTGCCCCTAGCTGCCCGCTGCTCTGAGGACCACGGGGACCGCTCTCTGACAGCCTCTGAGATCACCCTCCTGGCCTGCTGCTTCTCCTGTGTTTTGTGGGGCCACTTCATTGGCAGCCAGTGTTGCTGCTCTGAGACCATTCCAGCAGTGGCTGTTGTGACTGGTACCTGGGTTACTTGAATGGTTGGCCCCAGGCCAGAGTCAGCAGCTTGGTCAGTCTTGAGGTTAGTCGCACTGGCTGTTGCAGCTGTAGAAGTCATAGAAGGTCACAGAAATAACAATTTTCTGTGACTTCCCTGGCACAGTCTCAGCTTTACTCATTACAGATAGAAAAGATATGTGAAAATATGGTATTTGTGACTGTGATTCTATCCAAGTTACTTACATGATCCCTATTACGATAATACATAAGAGCCTCAATACCTCAAATACGTCATCCTTGCCAGGAGATGCCATTCTCATATTATGGAGGGTGAGCCAAGGTACTGAAACAAAAGATGACTCGTTCATGGTCGGATAGGATGTCGATGGCAAAGAAGGGAATTGAAACTTTGGTTTCCAGAATCTCCAATTAACATCATAACAAAGGGACCATCTTTCATCTGTTGACTGGAAGTTGTTCTGTGACTTTTTTTTTTTCCTGTTTTGAGTTTGCTAATTAGGCAATGAACTGTAGATTCATTTTACTGACTTTTGAAGCTGTCATTCATGTGGGAATGTGGACATTTCGCTTCCCACATTTCAAAATCTAAGTTTGAGAGCTCTTGATGGACCCTGTGGAGAGAGTGAAAGCTCATCATTGTCACACTGTTGGTGATGCTGATCAAAGAATTGAATGGGCCTGACTTTATTTCTTTATTTGCAGATAATGTGGTTTTGACCACTATTTGATTTTTTTCCCCCTTTAAACAAAAATTGTTTTTGGAGGAAGAAATATTTTCCTGTCTAACCAAAGTTGCCAGATCATGTGACTTTAAGGCAAGACTGATATTTGGAGATTTTCAGGCTTCTCATTATTTCCTGATGCTTGGTTTCAAGACCCTGTTTTCCCTTACTTTCCTCAGTGGGACTGAAGCCTCAATCAAACAAGATGAATACCATTTTCCCTATAACATTAACAGGTGAAAGTGAGGCTGTCCCAAGTAAAGCTGGGCACCACCATACATTGTTCATTATGAGCCTGAAACTAGCTGGCCCTTAGGGAGGATGGTAGCCCTGTATTTAGTTTGTGTGTCCCAGACAGGGTTGAAGAGAAAAGTAGAGAAGCAGGAAATGAGACTGACATGAGGATCGGAGAGCCAGAAAGTTGAGCACAGAGTGAGTGTGATTGAGCAGACAGAGAGGGCGAAGGATGGAGAAAAATAAAATCTTGTTTAAAACAAGTTTTTAATCCCAGTTTTTGAAGTGAAGCTGTAGTTCATTTTCCTTTGGATGCATTTACAGTTAAATTTTGCTTTGCGTTGTGTAGTTGTGCACATTGTCAGCAACAGTTGTCTTTCATCAGGATGGAGGAAAATCTTGACAAAAATAATAAATTGATATTTTGTTTTTTCTGGTTGCTTATGGTTTACATCTCATTTTACAGTCTCCAAACTGCTAACTGAAATGTTCTGTACTTGTTTGTTTAGTTTCATAGTCAGTAGAATTTCTGATTTTACCTAAAGTTTTTCTACTAAGAAGTCAAAAATCCATTAACATCTTTACTGTGAGAACACCAAGTCAGACAAAGCATGATACAAGTTTTTAGCTCATCAATCTTGAACCTCCATAAATCAAGAAAATAGAAGTACTTGGACTAGGCTATCCTCCCTCAGAGTCTGAACTCAGTGGAAATGTGTGTTCTGAAGTCACTTAAGTGCCCAGATAGGGATTTAAAAAAAAGCTGCCGCCTCATTCTTTGAATAATGTCCTCCATTTACACTGAATGAGGAAAGGATCCTATGGAAAAATAATAGAGGGTCATACAATTAAAGACTATATCATAATGCATATACATGAGGGTTGATACAAGATTGTGCAAGTAAGAAAATAGCATTACCTTTGGCATGTGATGGGACATTGGGTGGCATGGGTTCTGAGTTACTACAGAGAATTCTTTCTGGATGTCTGGCTGGTGAATCTTGCCCACATGTTCAGTGTTTTTTCTGCCATATATGGGGTCGGCAATTAATTTTCCACCTGAGGAGATTGGCATAGGACCTGGGGCTTTTCACTTTCCTCTGCAGCTTTGGGTACAAGTCACTTATTGGTGTGTTCTCTGTGTCGTGAAGTCTTTAAATCATAATTCGAGGATGTCAGTAACTCAGTCTTGGGTTAGGGGTCTATTACAGGAATGCGTGGGTGAAGTTCTGTGGCCTGTGTTGTGCAAAAGGCCAGACTAGATGATCGTAATGGTCTCTTTTGACCTTATAGCCTATGAGTTTGGGTTTTTTGAATGTTTGACTTTGAAGTCTTAATGTCCTTTTATAGTAGATTGGGTTTTTGTTTTTAAATATGTAAAAGTTTCATAACTATACATCTCTTATCTTGTATTATAATTTCTGTATTGCTGATTTCTCTGGGATCCACATCCCCTTATCCCTGTCCATGTTAAGCACAGGTGGAAAGGTCATCTTCCCTTCCCATCGTTCTTAGTATGTCACTCCTCCACCCTGAATTCTTCCACTGGCCTCTGTGTCCATAGTGACCTTTAGGTTGCCTTTTGGGATCTATAAAATTCTACCCCTCTATACTAAATTGATCCTATGTTCCATTCCCTCTGGTTCAGTAATAGTGTCATCATCAGTGCCCCATTTCTTTGCTGCTTCTGCGTCTCTTCATCTGTCCAATTTGCCCTCTAGGTATGGAATGTCTTAATATTGTCCAGTTTAGTATACAACAAACCTACAACTCTTTCTCCTAATTCTGAATCCTTCCTGAAATCCCATTTCTTCAGCAATGCCTCCAATAAACTTAGACATTAGACTTCAGCTTCCTTTATTCATTTAACCCATTTTTAAAAAGGCTTCAGCAATCTATGTTCTGCCCTTCACCAAGTAATGGTATAATCTTGTTCTTTCTACCTACTGTCATAGTAATCCCTACCCTCCTGTACTCTCTGATACTACATTGTTATTGTGTCCTCCTTTGTCATATACTAGAGGTATCAAACTTATTCAGTATTGGAGGCCAGGACACCTGTCATGGGCCATGTGGCCGCAGGTGCTCCCCAACCCTTTCCTGGGCCATGAAGACACAGGGGCTCCCCAACCCATTTCCCTGGCATGTTCAGAATGGCATGGGCTCCCCTTTCCCCTCCTCAACCTGCAGGCTCTCCAATTCCTTTCCTTTTCCCTGCCCTGTCGGCTCCTCTTCACCATGCTGGCTCCCAGACACTCCCTCCCCTTCCCTTTCCACTTCCCCTGCTATGTGGTGGCAACCATTGGCAGTCAGTCTCAGGCAGTCACAGCCACAGGCAGGCTGGGTTCCTCTACCTCTCCCCACACCCCCAAACTCACTGTCAGTCATTCAGCATTCTGGCCTTTGATTGACTTGTTCCCATGTGGGCCCTAGCCACTATTTCCTTTTTTATTTCTAATTTGTACAGTGTGCTGTCAATCAGATTAGCATACTGACAGTGAACAGTTGGGGTGGCAGATGGTGCGGTGGCTCTCTGGGAGCCCGGCCTATCCTGATGAGACTGAGACTCTGATTGGGTGGCAGACTGCAGCAGAGCTGAGCCAGGATTGGCTGGAGTGCTTCCTTTGTTTTCCTGTACTGTGACTCCTACCATGAGAGTGAGTCAGAAGCACACTGTACCTGGAGCCTGTTACTATTGTTTGTTGCTGCAGACAGCTTCTAGGCAGCAGCTCCGCGGGCCAGATCACTGCCCTTGGCAGGCCATGGGCTGTAAATTTAATACCCCTGATTTAGCACGATGCAGAGTGCAATGCTCAGACAAAAGTTTTAAAAGTTAGTTGCATTGTACAAATGGATAAGTCAGGGCTTGATAAACCCCAGGTGCCATGTCACCATGGTGCCCAAGGTTTGTATTCTGGTGCCTGTAGTTGCTGTGAAAGTGCAGCAGAGACGTACCCTCTGGTGACCAAAAATAAAACTGCCAGTACCTTTACACTTGGCAGATTTGGTGGCATTTTAACTATGGGAGAGGCAGGAATCCTGCACAGTCGACACAGTTTTTCGGCAGCAGGGATGTCCCAGCTAGGTGTCTTGCTTTGAAGCTGGAAGCCTAGCTGGGTGCCAATTTTGTCAAGCCCTATAGTAGGCATACACCTTGTGAACAGTTCAGGTTTGAGTGCCTCAGCTCCTCATTCCTTTGAAGGAGAGAGAGAAAGAGAACAGACTGGAAAATTCAAAAGTAGAGCAGCAAAAGTGCCTACAGATTTGCAAGTATTTCTTATGTACAAAGAGTGATCACAAAAAACTGCTTGCTTATTTTGACTAGGAAAATAAAAAGAGTAGATTTATAGTATACAACAGGGGTGTCAAACTCATGGCCTGTGGGCAGATCCAGCCCGCTGAGAGCACTGATCTGGCCTGCGGAGTTGCTGCCCAGGCTGTACATGGGAGCTCTCTGTAGTAATAGCAAACAATAAAAACAGGCTGCCCCCAGTAGGGCAGGGCTGCACGTGCTTGTGACTTGGATCGTGTGAGGGAGTCAGAGCACAGGGGAGCAAAGGTGGTGCTCTAGCCAATCCCTGCTCAGCTCTGCTGTGGTCTGCCAACCAATCAGAATCTAAGTCACAGCAGGCTGGGCCCAGCTCCCAGAGAGCCACTGCCCTCCACCCCTATCTGTTCCTTGTCAGTCAGTTGGCATGCTAATCTTATTAACTGTACATTGAATGAATCACAAATAAGAAAAGAAAAAGTGGCTGGGGCCAGCATAGGAACTGAGCCAACCAAAGGCCATCATGCTGAATGACTGACAGTAAATGTGCAGGGAGGGTGGGGGGAGTCAGGAACCCAGCCTGCCTGTGGCTGTGCCTGAGACTGATTGCCTGCCACCATGCTGTAAGGGTCAGAGAAAGAGGGACAGGGTAGGGAGCCTGGGAGCAGCCAAGCAGGGGAAGGGGGGGGGGCGTCTGGGACCTGCTTAATAGGAGAAGGATTAGAGAGCCAGCTTGGCAAAGGGAAGCTAACAGTGCAGGGAAAAGTGAAGGTGTTACAGAGCCTGTGAGGTTGGGGAGGGTGAGGGGAGCACATACTGCTCTGAACGTGTCTGGGAAAGGGTTGGGGAGCCCATGCAGATACATGGCCCCTGGCAGGTGTTCTGCCCTCCAGTGTGGCCCCCCCCACATTGCATGAGTTTGACACTTTTGTATCTAAAGTAGACAGTTGAGGGTAATTAATATGGCTAGAGGCCAGATATGTACCTACGTTATCTTCCATATTTTATCTAAGGGATGAAGAGGTAAGAGCAGATATATTCAGTAAGTTGGCTACAGTGGCTTCTAGATAGCTCACAAGGCATCAGTCTATGATAAACTTAAAACCCACATCACACTTGCAATATGCTGTATCCTTCTGTTTTATCCAAGTTTGTTTTATTTGTCAGCATGCTTTCCATAAAGTCTTTCTACATTTTTATTCAAAACCCTTCCTTTTTTTTCATTCATCTTACTTCTGACATATTACTTGATGTTTCAAATGTTTATTTTCTCAGTGAAGTTAGTAGTCCTAGCCCCAGAAGTTGCTAAAACTGGAAATAATAGAGAGGAAAATATCTTTGTGTCTAGTCAATTTCCTTGCTTTCACCATGTAGAATAGTTATATGTTTTTCAGTTTCTATCAGTCATTCATAGAGCAATTTGGGAGTGAAAAATGCCTTTTGGGAAAAGAAATTTTAATTGCAAGGCCACCAAAATTAACATGGAGCGCAGACAGATGTAGAACCCACAGTGACTTTTTAAGTTGCCTTCAGGGAATATAAGTCTGTAATAAAAGCTGCTGCCTGAAGAGTTAATGACTATTTCATTACATAACTGTGGAGAACTGGGAAATATCTGTATCTGTGAATAAATATCATATGCTGCTCAGTTTTTCTGGGTGATATTAACCTGCCTAAATGCCAGTAGTTAAATCAGAGGAAGCTGTAAAGGAAACTCGCAGGGAATGAAACAGTGTCCAGGCCATCAGTGGGGAGGAAACTACCTGTCTGGATCTATTCAGGCTGAAGTGATTTACTCTTCCCAAAACTAAAGCCTGGCATCAGAGGGAATGCTAACCGTCAAAAACCATATGTAGGGGACAGGATTTGTGTTAGCTGAGAGAGGAGGCTACCTTGAGTGTTGGTGAAAAGTTGACAGCCTGGTGCACACGCACAGAAGGAGAGGGGTAGAAGATGCAGTAGGGAGAGTCACAAAGTGGTAGCCATGTTAGTCTAGTTCAACAAAACAAACAAGGAGTCCTGTGACACTTTTAAAGACTAACAGATTTATTTATTGCATGAGCTTTCATGGGAGAAAATCACACCTGCCAGAGTTGGAGTTAGCTGAACTGAGGGGACTTACAAAATAGTATCTATGTATGAAAATAATACCCCCTTTGTGAGGTAGGTCTTTTTGGTTTTTACCCTTTGTGTGCTTTGTACCTTTTGAGGAGAGAATAAATAATGCTTTGTTTTGAAAAGGCTGTTGCCGAGTCACTGCAAATTTTTGTTGCCACAGGTTACCAGAGGGAAACTTTTACTGATGTGAAAACCAAGTTGGACTATTTTGTTAATGTTATTGGGAACCGGATGCTTGCAGCCAAGAGATGCAGTCTGAGAGTAGTTGGGTCATGTGAGTCTATCCAGTGCTTGGACCTCTCACCTCTGGTGTGCACTCAAGAGGGACTAGTGCAAGCCCAAAAGATGAGTCATTTTAAAAAATATTTTTTTCAATAACCATTTGTTTTGAGAGCCACAGTGGATGTAGCCTTCTGGTGGGGGGCGAAGTAGCTGGACTAGGGTGCCTACTTCAGGGTCCCCTGGTATGGGGGGGGGAGAAGCCCAGAACCAGGAATCCACCCCCCCCCCCGCCGGGTCCACTGGTGAAAGGGGAGCCCTGGAGCCAGGAGCAGTTCATCTACAGAGTCTCCCAATGGTTGCTGGAGGTCTGGAGCTTGGACGTGGCCTGCCCGTAGGATTCTCCAGTGATGGGGAGGCGGCCTGGGCCCAGAGCCACAAGGGGGCAGCCAGAAAGCCACAAGCAGCTTTGGAGCCTCAGGTTACAGAGCCCTGGGCTAAAAGATTAAGGAACGATAGTTTGTAGCTGTGATAGTAACATAAAATTTAATTATTTGCATCAAACTTCATTACTGTTTGCTGTTTAATATGTTTGGCAGCGAAACATTCATGTTTCATTAGTATCCTGTGAAAATCAATCATTCTGTAAGAAATAGTTTATGATACAGGATTATACAGAAGGTAGAAGATATTTTGTTTAATCACTGGCTTTTCATATCCTGTATGCAACTCACTATGATTAAAATAAAATAGGATCATGTGTCTGTAAACCATCTCAAATGATGTATGTTGGGTCTGTTCCATAATATTTTCAGAATATCTTTGCAGCGCATCCCTTCCTCCTTATTAGGTCTATTGTAAAAATTATTCAGATTTTTCTCATGACTCTAGAAGATGTTTAATCCTTCTTAAGTGTATGGAACAATGGAGAGAAATTTATAAGTCAACATGATTTTGCATGATATGGTTAAAGAGACAGCTGTCAGAATTCTTCAGAACAAGTATCATTGTTTCTAACTTTAAACTAAGACAATGTGTTTGTGTTATCCTTGTGTAGAATAAGGAGCATGTTAAAAATGGGGGGAGGTGTTCCAAGAAAGACACACTTTCAGCAATGTATCCTCAATATTTTTGACTAAAAGAAAACAAGTATTAAATTTTGACCCATAGAAATGTTGTACTTACTCCTGTGCATAATCATGAAATGGATTGTTTCTTTGTATTTTAATTTGAGTTACACAAGTGAAGAAATAGAATAGATTTGAATGGATTTTCTTCTGCAGCTCTTCTGGTGGGGGTGGAGGGGGAGAGCAAACGCAGTGCTGGCCCTTCACAACAATGGAGGGGCACAGGAGGTTCTGTAACTTTCATAACCTCTTTCATCCTTCCTGCTGTATCTTGTGAAGGACCAGCCACTCCTTCTTCACCTCTCCCCTCCGATCCACGACCTAGTACCCAGGAAACTGGCTCTTCCGCTCCTCCTCAGTACACTACTGTCCTTTATCTTTTTTTACTTTTGTGGCAAGATTAGGCTTCTCTGTTCCCCTTTTTTTAGAATGGACTATGTGTTCTACCATTATTCTTTTCTTTACTTATTTGACCACTTCAGAAGATCTTTGTTGCTTCCTCTAGTCTAGCCAATAGGTGCAGGACCCAGCTCTCCTGCATTCTGTCAATGCCACTTCAGTTACCTTGAATAAGTCATTAGAAAGTGGTGTAAGATGCCTCTGCTTTCCGCAGAAGTTGAATTTTAGATTTCAGTTTTGCAATATTTATGCATCTCTTCAAAGGTATATTTTCTCTTCCCCAACTTCGTCTTTTTTCTAAGTATCAAGTCATAATTTAGAATTCAAACTGATTAGTGTTTTTAAAGCAAAAAGACCTATAGCATCTTGCTATGCTCGTCAGGAGGAATCAGGTCATGAAATGTAATTAGTGTTTGTGCTGAATGCTTATCATTACGGATCTCAGGTTTTGACATTTAATTGCAGAACAAATCTGGGCACCTCTCTTGGTATGGTGTTCTCAATCTGCGTTCCCTTGGCATTTAGTCCTGTAATGCCTCCAAGCATGAAATTGACAAGGAGCAGCATATATCTGATGCTTCAGATTTGAAATTTAAGAGTAGCACTCAGTAAATTTAAAAAAAAAATTCTCTAATGGTATGTTCTTAATTTTGAACAGCTTGTATCTTTGTATAAAATTAGTAATTTAAATAATTCAGAATATGTAAGTTTGTAAGTGCATACAGATGACATTGCTTATTAATATTTCTTAAACTCATGACAATCACTTGTTTGGTTCTTTAAACATTTTATGGTGGTCAGGATCAGTGGTGTCTTCAGGTGTGTGCATTTGCGTAGCCAAAAGGCACATTTCAGCCATTCTCTTCCCCTTTTGTGATCTTGTGGGTCTTCAGTGAATTCTCTATCTCTTCCCCACCTTGAGCAGATGAAAGTTGGCTTATTTTCTTAGCTTCTTAAACAGATTCGATGTGGCCAGCTGCAGATTTAGGGAATGAAAATACGTGAAATAGGGGCTATTTCACTTGAGCCTGAAGTAGATTGCATGCTGACAGGAAGTGTTCAAGAAGGGTTTGTTAGTGCACATATTGTAGCATTATACACAATAGAGATGAAAGGCAACAGAAGGTAAAGAGTAGGGAGAGAGGAAAGAAAATTATGAGATGGAAATATAGATCAGAGAGCAGACTGTGCATATTTAGAATTTTCTGTTTCCAGTTGAATAGAATTTTTTGGGCAGGGAGGGGGAAAATGTGTGTGTGAATCATCTCTGAAAATGTTCACAAAAGTGGGTGGCTGGTTCAGGAGAAATTAAAGAGAAGGTTGCTGACTGAAGGTTGTTCCAAGGCTAAGGGTTGGCATGAAAGACAGCAGAATGAGGACCTAGCAGGGAGAGCCAGCAGACAAGGGAACAGATTCATAAGAACTGTATGGTTGGTTGCTTTGACTAAACAAGGAAATTTTGCAAAAGATTTCTTATTGCTGCTGATCCCATGGGTGGTGGTGGTGGGGACATTGGATAGATAAGGCTAAAGTCTCAATACAACCGTAGTTCACTTATGCATTTGCTGCCGTTATCTGCCTACTCCTGTAGCTGGGTCTGTTACTCTGTCAGCCCTGCTTTTCAGTAGGTTTTAATTAGGGCTGCCAGTAATTGCCAGAGCTTTGTCTAGGCTTCCTCCAATAGGATTTTGTTAATAAGATTTCCTTGTGTAGATGTGGCTTTAATATATTTAGGTAAGGGTTGGAAATGAATGAATCACTGTTGCTGTTTATCTTGCAAGGTGAAAAGTGTTCTGGGGAAGAATGGTTCAGGTGTTTTGCAGGAAGAAACTTTGTCCAGTTGTATCTTGAAAGGTGCAAAGAAGTCTAACTTTCACAAAAATGGTCTCTTTTCCAGACTACCAGAAATGTTCTTTCAGGTCATACGAGTGCTTTCTATCTTAATAGTTCCAAATTATGGAATATGCATGCAATGTTATCTATTTAAAAAAAAAGATCCTGAGAAATTCCATAAAAGAATTCCAGGGTTTCACAGTTGATAGCTCCAGCCACATAAAGTGGCTTTCAGGTAACGTGGAACCTGAATTTTACTGCATGTGTTTTTTGAAAGATTTTAATTATACAATCACACTGTTTTTCAAATATAATACAATTTATATCTTGGCTTTTTGCAACTTCAGACTTGTGTATCATCTCAATGTCATGTTTTGCTCTCTGTATGATAGTCTGTGGAATATATTTACATAGGAAATGCACAATAAACTATATTTAATTAAAGTAGAAGACATTAAATATTCAATATAGTAATGAATTAATGCAACTTAGCTTTGTAATTAAATCTTATCTTGAATTATGCCTGTGGAACCAAATCAAAGTCACTGTTGCTTCACAGACAATGACTGGTTTAGATTTTTGAAGTTTGGGGAATCTAGTGCAGAAGCAGTAACAATTCCCAGACTCTGTTTGAATCATTTTTGCATTAGTGAAATACAAGTGTTTTTTAAAGTGAACTGTCAAATTTTACTGATCGTTACTTGGTGAAGTCTAATGTTGTACCTTAAAATATTTTACTGCTCAGCTAGAAAACGTCTTAACATGATATGGTGTTTGGCAGTATCAGTCATCAACTGCAGCAGATTTCCTGGGTTATGTCAATAAAAAACTGATTCTAACATCCCCACCCTAACCCTGCATTGCTGGCTACACCAGTTGCCTGGGAAAGCTTCTAGAACAATAACTGAAATGGTTTACAGTGAGTGTTTCATTTTTCATATGGTGTTTATAGTTGTCAAACTTGATTCCAGAAATAAACACTCTTCTCAATTTGCTGAGATCTGTTGCTGCAGCAGCTCTCTTACCTTGATTGAGTTAATATAGACCAGACTTCAAGGCCAGAAGGGATCATCTAGAACAGGTATAGCCAAACTGTGGCTCTGGGGCTGCATGCGGCTCTTGAATGAAAAAATGTGGCTCGCGGAAGAATGTTAGCAAATCAATTTAGTATGTAAAAGTATATGGCTATATGCCTCAGTGTGGCTCTTGAAGGTTTAATAATTAACTTGTGTGGCTCTTGAGTTCCATAAGTTTGGCCACCCTGATCTAGAAGTTACTAAATGTTGTGGCCTACAGAGTGTCACCCACCCCCTCATGTTATAGACATATCCACTGGCTGAGTTACTGAAGTCCTCAGGTCATGACACTTCAAATCCTAGAGGATCCACCATTTACTTTAGTTTAAACTAGCAAGTGGCTTGTTCCCCATACTTCAGAAGCAGGCAGAAAAAAAATCAGGGTCTCTGCCAATATGGCCTATGGAAGAGTTCCTTCCCAACCCCAAATAAGGAAATGAATTGAACCCTGAGCATATTAGCAAAACTCACCCACCAGATAAATAGAAAAAAAAATTTCTGTGGTAACTTGGAGCCCTTTCAGACTAGTACCCCATCTCCAGCCATTGTGGATTTTTGTTATTAGCCATCGCAGATAGTCCACATTCTATTGTAGACAGTCTCATCATAGCACCTCTTCCATAAAATCAAACTCAGTCTTGGAGTCAGTTAGGCTTTTTGCCCCTCCTGCTCTTCTTGGAAGACCTGTTCTAGAGATTCATTCCAATGAATAGAAATCTTAATCTCTAACCTAAATGTGTTGATGGCTAGTTTATATCTGTTTGTTTATGTTTCAGCAGCCACACTCAACTTTAAATATCTTCTTTTCCTCCCTGGTATTTATCCCTCTGATGTATTTCTACAGAGCAATCGTATCTCCCCATAGCCTTCTTTTGGTTAGGCTAAACAAGCCAAGCTTCTTGAGTATCCTCTCATAAGGCAGCTTTTCTGTTCTGCTGATCATTCTTCTTTCTCTGCACCTTTCCAATTTGAATGAATCTTTCTTCAATATGGGAGACCAGAATTGCACTCAGTATCACAGATGAGGTTCCACCAGTGCCTTGTATAATTGTTCTATACACTTCTTTCTTTCTGCTGGAAATATGTTGCTTGATGCATCCAGCAACCTCACATGCCCTTTTCGCAGCTGGATCCCATTGGTAGCTGAGTCATCCTGTGAGATCAACCAATAATTTAGGTCTTTTTCCTCCTCTATCACTTCCAACTGGTGCATCCCCAGTTTACAGCAAAACTTATTGTTAATCCCTAGGTGCATCGCATTGCACTTTGGACTATTAAATTTCATCACATTTCTGTTGCTCCAGTTGTCATGGTCATCCAATATTTTGTGTATGATATTTTGGTCCTCCATATTTGCAGTACCTCCTAATTTTGTGTTATCTGCAGATTTTATTAGTATGCTCCTACATTTTGTGCCAAGGTCATTAATTAAAATGCTAAATAGTCATTTTTTTTGCTAGTCTCTACCATTTCAAATTCTAATGCATCTCTTTTGTGGTGGGGTGACAAGAACTGCCTGCAGAATTCAAGATGTGGACATACTATGGATTTATATAGTAACATTATGATATTACTGTCTTCTACTCTCTTTCTTAAGAGTTCCTAGCATTATTAGCTTTTCTGACTGCCACTGCACATTGTGGACAGTTTTTTGAAAACGTCCACTCAGTCTACATTATCTTATATTTATCTGCATTGAATTTTATCTGCCATTTAGCAAAAATTCTTTGTAACTGTTCTTAGCCTGCTTTGGATTTAATTATCTTGAGAAATTTTGTATTATCTGTGAGCTTTGCCATCACACTGTTTAACCCCCCCCCCTTTTTTTGGATAATTTATGATTATGTTGAATAACACTGGTCCTGGTACATAATCCCTGGGAACCACTACAATTTACCTATCTCCATTCTGTAAACTTATAGTTTATTCCTACTGTGTGTTTCTTGTATCTTAACCAGTTAGTGAGTCATGAAAGAACTTTCTGTCTTTTCCTGTGACTGCTTATTCTGGTTAAGAGTCTTTTGTAAGAGAACCTTGTAAAGGCTTTCAGGATGTGGAAGTAAAAGGATAAGAGCAGGAGAGCTCTTACCAGCAGTTGGTTGATGGTTGTGGTGGTTTATAGGTTCAAGGCGTGCAGGCAGTGCATCTCTGCTAGCTGGATCTGAATCTAGGACAGCAAGTGAATTAAGTGAAGCCTTGTGTGCCCTCAGCCTTGAAGGGGGACTTACTAAAAGGGTATGAGAACACAACATTGCAGAGCTCTATTTAGATTGTTAGTGCTGGAGAGCAGAGACTGTCCCATGGCTGTGCAGTGCCTAGCTCAACCAGGTTGGTCCCATTAGAAGCTACCCCTGAAGAAATGTTTAATAACAATAATTCATTAAGTTGCTGTCTCTAAAAACATTATTAAAATGGTGAGGCTTTTGGCTTGCTTAATGCTAATGACCTATGTGAATTTCAAAGGGTTCTTAAACAGAGGCAGCATTAGCCACAACTGCCTGAATTGGGAGTGCAGGGGTAGGAGTACTGAGGCACCCTGTGACTTGAAGTGGTTTTCATTATATAGAGGGTTTACATTTTGGATCAATGGCTCTCAGCAGCCCCACTATAAAAATAGTTTCAGCAGCACTGGCAGTTAGTAGCTGCAGTATAGCATTTAGCTCCTATTAGTTAGAGCTTTGAAATCAGAGGGATTTAGTGAGACTGCCAGATGAGGAAGGCTCAAACATGCATAACCATAGGGGAAAAAAAGCCAAAGTTGGCTTTTATATTGAAAATCCAAAGGTGACTTCTGAAAGATTCCTCCTCATCCCATTGCCGCACACCAGCTTGAGTAATATTGGGAACGTTGTAATGGAAACTCTCACCAGAGAAAATAAAAAGGTGCTTGAATCAAATGCTTTAAAATGTTCAATATTTCAGTATTAATATTATATGAAATACTCTTCATTGCATGTTGCCTGGAAATGCACTCACTTGCAGTGGCTTGACTCTAAAGAACTGACTCTGAATTGCTTTGTCCTTTCAGGCTCTCCTCGTCTGTGGTGCAAATCTCCTTAATTCTGGGCTGAGGTTCATTTGTTTGAGCATGAGATTCTCTCGATGCCTTGGCCAGATCTCCCTTCTGTATATTTAGGAGGGTTACATTTTTAAAAAACTGTTAATTCTCACTCTCATACCTTCCTAGCCCATGTTTTGAGTTATCTGAGTAATGTTGCACAGAGATGCACGTCTCTGCATAACTTCTTGCAGGATGAAAGGCTAGTTCACATGTCTCTTGTAAACCAAGTGAGAGCTTTAGAATATCATGGCTACAGGAAGACAAGCATGTCTATAACCTGCTGTATATAATGGGTGGAAAAAATGAAGTATGTACATTTTTAGAAGGATATGTCAAATGAAATGTTTGCCAAAATTATAATTTTTCCAGTATCATGCTCTGCTGTGATAAATTTACTTACCCATGTTATAGTAGATCATTCTGTATCTTGACCAGTAGAAATACATTTTCATATTGACTTGTTCAGTCATTTAAAGTAGAGCTCAGAAAGTTTTGCTCTACATGTAGGAGCCAGCCCAAAATTAAGGAGCCAAATGCACCCCCGCGCTCCACCGACGCCAAAAAAAAGCCACCTCCTCCACTGAAAAATAGTCTGTGCCCAGGACAACTTTAGTGACCACAGCAAGCGTACACCCTGGCCAGTGAAAGTTCTGCCGCTGGGGTATTAGACACCATAATTAAATTTCTAGGTACCATAGTGGCCTGGTGCCCAGGGTTTGTCAAGTCCTTTGTTAAATTATATAGTAGATAATATGTATACCTGTTTTTCTTCCATTTAGTGTGTGGGAGTTTTCGTTGTGATGTTATTTGTAGTATTAGCTTTCTTTTATTTTAAAGAAGACAGGAAATCCACTGCATGTATCAGATGTTCAACTACAAAATATAAGTTACTCTTGACTTCCACTGAAATAGCATTGATTGAATGTTGATATCTGTACAAGACAAAAATAAAGGCCCAGTACGGCTGAGCATATTAATGAAAGCATTTTCATGTCTTGGGTCAAAATGCTTGCATAGCCAAGATCTTAAAGATACCATTTTATCTACTACAGTTTGCATAAATGGGGCTCAAAGTGCTGGGTGTGCACATGAAAAAGCAAACACAATTGAAATTAACCTGTAATTAGCTCTGTAAAAACAGTTAGTGAATTCTGAAGAGGTAGCTGTGTTAGTCTAGTCCAGTAAAACAATCAGGGAGTCCTGTGGCATTTTTAAAGGCTAATAAACCTGTGTTTCACGTGTGCTTTTGTGAATGAAGTCCAACTTCATCTGATGCTAGAAAATGGAAAAAGCTTACAGTATGGGAGGGAAGTTAAATCCTGTGATTACATTTCACTGCATCAGGACAGATTACTTTAGCAAATCGAATTGTACAGATTCAAAAAGTGTAGAACATGGGTCAGCAACCCTCAGCACATGTTCTAAAGATGGCAGTCTGAGCAGCACGCAGGGCTTGGAGTCCTGTGGCACCACTTAGCACAGCTGCAAGCACTACAGCTGTTCCTCCCAGCTGACCTTGACCTCCAACAGTGCTTGGGGCCGCAAGAGCCACATGCACACAGTGGCTTTTCCCCTGCTGGTCCCACCCCCCAGTGCCTGCTGAGGGTTGGGGGAGGGCTGGCAAAGGTTGCCAACCCATGGGGTAGCACAACATATCAGAAAGTGGTGAGCATGAGAGAGGTGAGAATCACTGTTTGTAATGAAAAACACAGGAGGAGTCCTCTGGAACTTTTGAAGACTTTGTAATGAGAAAGCCAGTTCATGCTGCTGTTCAAACCCAAGTTAAGGGTATCAAATTTGCCTGTGAATTCTAACTCTGGTTTCTATTTGAAGCTTTGATTTAGAATTAGCCTGTTTTAAGAACAGTGACAGTCATGTCTTTCATGGAGTGACTGGGGAGATTGTTTTGCAAATCTTACAGTTCAGTCTGTCAGGCTGTCTTCCCCTGTGCATGCATTAGCGGAGGTCATCAGATTCTTCCATGTCATTGTTTTGTAATGATTATCTATACACGGATCTGGTGGTGTGTTTCTTAGCTGACGTAGGTGTGCCTTTTCTAGGTCTGCTTGAACTAGTGCACTAAAAGTAGCAGGCCAGCATGGACAGTGGCTGGGGCTAGCCTCTTTGAGAATCCATGTTCTGGTGGGCATGTAGTCAGGACTGCTATCTTGGCTACACTGCTATTTCTAGTGTGCTGTCTTGAGCGGAGCTCTTGTGGGTACATCTGCACAAGCTGATGCCCCTAGCTCTAAGTGTGAACATAGACTTGGAGCCCTCTGAAGGGGAGAGGATCTGTGTGGAGGTATTGGGGCTCATTGGGAGCAGGATGTATGTTTGTCTTTCATTCTCACCATCCCCATCCCAGCAGAGGATGTAGCTCCATTAATACCTCTTTAACTTTTCTGCAGAGCTCATCCTTGCTATATAACCCTCTGAGGGGCTTTTCTAAAATAATTCAGTAGCTCCACTTGAACCGCACTTCTGAGGCATTCTAGAGTTGAAGCAGGAGCTCTGGGTCTCCACTCTGATACCACAGGCCTCCCAACACGTATGTGGCTTCTGGGAGCTGAATCCCTGCCCATTCCACTCCAGCTTCTTTTTTTCTCCTTCCCTTCTACTTTCAAAACTATAATTATATTTGGGGTAACTTTGTGGAATTTTTCAGTTCTGAGATTCTCTATGTGAGTACGAGTGAGAGAATGTTTTCTTTCAAGAAAGGTGATGATCTGACTTTTCACTGTTTTCAGCATGCTGTCGTCAGCCTAACTATGTTTTTCCCTTGCTGTGGAAACCTCACTCAATTCCCCCCCTGGATCTATTTCATTAGCTGGCATCGTCTCTGTCCTTGATTGCCATTTTATTTCATCTACCATCATGATCTAAGAGTAGAATCACAACCATGAAATAGTAATTTTTCTAGTTCCTCTGAGAATTTTAGGAAAGTGGCAGTAATTGTTAGAAAACAAATAGCGTAAGGTAGGGGTCTCAAGCATGCAGCCCACGGATTTACCAAGGGCTGCCAACCCCTGGCCTGTTGGTCAAAAGTGGCTTGCAGGGCTTTTCAAGTGCTGAACCCCTCTACTGTCTGGGAGCTCAGTGTCAGCAGTGCTTCCAGGGCAGAGCAGGCTGCGCCGTATCCCCCCCAGCCCCCAGAGCGTAGTCAGCTACTGCTGGCAGTGTCAGGGAGGAAGCATCATCAAATGCTGCCAGGGAGCAGCCGCACTGTGTCTGGGAGCCGCCCCACTCACGAGACAGCCACAGCCTGGCCTGCAGTGGCAGGGGAGTGCGGGAGGTCAAGCAGCTGGAACAGGCCTGGCCTCAGTGCCTGGGTCCAGAACAAAGCTTAGGTGTTGGGGCTCAAAGAAGGGTGACCTGGGGAAGTGGGGAGGGTTCATGGGGGGCTCTGTGCTGGGGGAGCTCCAGGGAGCCCCGGGAAGAGGGAGGGACGCCTCTGCCCAGCCCATTTGCTGCCCAGTCCTGGCGTGCAGCTGGGAGGCAGGCTGTGGCTGCTCCCCTCCCCTCCCCTCCAGGGTTGGGGATACATGCAGCGTTTGTTAAAATAAAATAAAATAAAATAAAAATAAAACAACAAAAACCCTTTTAAAACAATTTAATTTTATTAAAAAAACCTAAAACCTTTTTAAGAAAATTAATTTCAATTAAAGTTGAGGAAATGTTTTGAAGCGTTTTTTTGCACTTAGGAAATTGATTCCTTCGTGAAAATGAAAAACAAGGAGGTTACACAGCTTTCTGACTCCACTTTTGTCTGCAACCTTGCTTTTCTAACAATTGTACCTGACCACCTGAATACAATGATGTTGAAGCCTCAGGGTAGAAAACAGTTGATAGCACAGATGTATGTCCGTGTTAAAGCATTCAAAGTCAAGCTTAGTTTATGGGGGAAACAGCTTACTGCTGGCAGTTTGGTCTGTTTCTTAACTCTGAATTCATTAGGAGAAGATGAACACATCCTTCAAAGAAAATGCAGATATCATTTCTAGCTTACTCAAACAATTTGATGTGCAGTTTAAAGATTTCAAGGCACTTGAACCTAATTTTCAACTTTTTTCCCATGCCATTTGCTGTAAGAACTGACAACACTGCCGAGGAATTGTGGGTGGAGTTAATGGAACTTCAGTGTGATATCATTCTGAATCAGAAATATACAGATGTTGGAATCCCAGAATTCTTCTAGTTCCTTTCACAAGAAAGATTTTCCATGTTATCCTCTGATTCTGCAAGGGTAATGGCAGTGTTTGGAAGTACATATATATGTGAACAGTTTTTTTTTCCCCCCCCCTCCATGAAAATTGACAAATCTGTGTTAAGGTTGACAGTCACTGATGAAAGTTTGCAAGCAACACTGAGATTGGTTTAGTCTCAGGATATCAAACCTGATATTAATGCTCTGGTTGATGCAAAACACTGCTGGTTAAGTGGCCAAAAATGAAATGGCTGTCAAAAACTAGCACAGACTTTTCGTGTTACAGTTTCAAAGCAGTTAATAATTTGACTTTTACTAGCATACTATATTACTTTTCATTTTTTCCTGTATTTTTATATCATTATATGAAAAGGTTTCAGTGACGTGGCCCTTGGGCCATATCCTAATCCTCATGCGTCCCTAGTGGTGGTTTGAGTTTCAGACCCCTGGTGTAAGGAAAGGTCTAGGGATTGCATGATCTGAAAATCTCATTGTAAGCTTCCTTTTACATACAAGAACTATTTTAAAGTTAAATAGAGGAGAAAAGTTGTTACAGATAATCTAGAGCAGTACTGAAACAGGAGCAGAACAGGTCACTTCTTTGGTACACTCCATCATATTCAATAAGCAATAAAATGAGGCAACACCACATAGCGAGGCCACTGTTTTGTGCTTTATTTTCTTTGCTCTAAGTTTGTGTTTCTTTCCCTGACTGCCTGTGTCCTCTTTATCTGTTTACACAGTGCTATGCAGTTAGAAATGTTTGCTAAAGAAGTATTCTTTCCTCAAAGTTTTCTTAGTGTAACAGCACGGAAGCTGCATCATGGAACAAACATAGAATGGCTGCCATAGTTGGAATATAGAGTGGAGATTTGTATTTGGGGTGTTTTAAGGAGGAGATGGAAAAGGGCTTGACTAATGATGATTTGGAGACTATTTCATGTATACAGATAAGCTTCCCCAATCCGCACTTCATTATCTCCTCCTACTTTGTCTTATTCCTCCTTTTTTTTTTTTTTTGGTTTGGTTTTTTGTTTTGTTGAGGGATTCCCCCTGCACCTCTTTTCATCCTTTCCCCTCTGTTCTGTTTTTTTTTCTCTCCCCCCGCCCCCACCTTTGTACTTATTGACAGGTTTCTCCCCATTTTTGTTTAATATGGATTGGGTATCTTTAGAGTCTGCTGAAAAAGAAGCTCCATGTGAGTGCTTGGCATGTAATTCTCCTGAGGAAAACTAGTCATTTTCTCTTGGCAGCCCTTCCAGGGGTAAAACCAGATGCGGAGATGAAACTAACTGCAATCATCTGGCAGGCTGTACTGTTTGTAAAAGGATGGTCTTATAATTTCCTTTTTATATGCTGAATCAAATAATTTTCAGTTAGCCAAAGTATGTTTATGTTGTGGGAGAATAACCGACTCAGAAATGTGGTTATTCACACAACTGATGAAGTGTGTTTTGACCCACCATCCCTGAACACTCTAAAGGCTGCTGAGTTTATGAAAGTTTCTGTTGGGTTCACTTATGTAATTTACTTTTTCTTCCCATTTTCTCAGGATATTGTGACACAAGAAATTAACAGTACACAGTTTTAATGGGAGGGGTCTGGGGCAGAGTCTCTTTGGTTCTTAGATCTTTGACGCAACCCTTCTGCCACCCACCACCCCTGGAGTCTGTTGGTTGGGTCTCTTCGCATTGGAGGACTTTTTTGGTTTCTTTGTTTGGATAGCAGTTCAAGATGCTGGCTTCTTTTTCCTGTAGCGTGAACAGAGGAGAGATGATAATTTGAGAGAAATCACTCATCTTGATTCCCTGCAGTACAGAAAATGGTTCTTTCTCCTTGTATGCATATCCCTTTTTGGACATAAGCATGACCTAATTAAATATCAGAAGGGATACTGGTATTGAGATAAAAGTGATTATGTTGAACTGTTTATTAAAGTTGCTGTATTGTTCTTGTGTTGTTATACCATATGCTTGCTGGGGGTTTTTTAAGTGAGCTTCTGGATGATAAATAAAGCATTAAAATAAATTGCTATTAGTGGTTGGTGGTTGGGGTTTTTAATTTGAAAGGGCAGAACACCATAAATCATGTTGCTTGTTCTCTGTAAAGAACAGATTTTTGCAGACCTGGACTACATCTTTTTTCAAGTCATCTTGTCCAAAACTGAAATTTCCATGTGTCCCCCAATGACTATTTAAATATAACTTATATTACAGGTTTAAAAATTCTGGATTGTAATTCTGAAACCAGTAATGTGACAGTGTGATTAATTAGAACAACTTTACAGGTCATACCTTCTATCCATAGCATACACATAATAATAAGGACAAAAATAGCTCTAGAAACCTAACATGTTAGCCATGAAGAAAGAGAAGACGTTTTAAAGGCCTTCATAAATTGCTATTTTATCTTGTCTGCTTCCACCACGTTGTACAAGATGCCCCTTCTCCTCACCCTGTCATTCTACAACACAGAGTAACAATCATGCTTCTCTGCCAGTGTTAATCAAACACTCACCTCACCAAAGCTCTTTGGCATCTTTGAGTTCTCTTGTCCTGTTAGGTTAGTTCCATTTTCTATTAAAAATAAGGATGTTTGACAAGGCTGATTTGGTTTCATTGCTGCAGTTGGAAATTCTGTGAGATGTGAAACTAAAAAGTGTGATAATTTTCAGTTGCTTGGTGAAGTTATCAGTAGTAGAAAGTCACACACTAACATAAGTCTATACAGCACCAGAGCAATTGCCCAGCTAGTCCAGTATCCTGTCTTCTGACAGTGACCAACGCCAGGTGTTTGAGAGGGAACAGCACAGGTAAATATCAAGTGATCCATCCACCCATTGCCCGTTCTCAGCTTCTGGCAACACAGGCTAGGGACATTTCAGAGCATGGGTTTGCTAATAGCTACTGATGGGCCTATCCTCCAGGAACTTATCTAGTTAATTTTTTAACCCTGTGGTAGTCTTGGTCTTCACAACATCCTCTAACAAAGAACTATACAGGTGGACTGTGTTCATTTTAAGCCTGCTGCTTATTAATTTCATTTGATGACTCCCTAGGTCTTGTATTATGAGCAGTAAATTACACTTCCTTTTTTACTTCCTACATACCAGCCATGTTTTTATGGACTTCAATCATATCTTCCCCATATCTTTTCCAAGCTGAAAAGTCAGTCTTATTACTTTCTCCTTGTATGGAAGCTGTTTCATACACCTGATCCATTTTTGTTGCCCTTTTCTGAACGTTTTCCAATTCCAATCTATCTTTTTTGAGGTGGGAGGACCAGATCTGCATACAGTATTCAAGATGCAAGCATACCAGGATTTATGTACAAGGAATATGATATTTTCTGTCTGCTCAACTATCCTTTTCCTAATGATTATTGACATTCCGTTAGTTTTTTAGACTGTCACTGCAAATTGAGTGGATGTTTTCAGAGAACTACCTCAAATGACTCCAAGATCTCTTTCTTGGGTGGTAACAGCTAATTTAAACTCCATCATTTTATAGGTATAGCTGGGATTATGTTTTCACAGTTTGCTTTGAATTTAACTATCTTGAATAGTTTTGTATCATCTGCAATTTTGCCACCTCACTGCTTACCACTTTTCCTATATCTTCTTAAGTGTTACCCCCTAAATCTTATGATTTGAACACGTGCCAGCATTTCCTTTATGATTTGCTCTCTGACTAGTAGGTTTAGACCACTTGCTAGTATTTCATGCATTTCTTTCTGAGTCTTGAGTATTGGAGAGTTAATCACTTTCTGATAGGATTTTTGCTAATGACACTAGCCGCCTGGTTTTGCTTTCTATGTGGTGGAAGAGAAGGAATGCTAATCACTTTAGAAGTACCACTATTCGATTTTAAACTGGCATTCACTTTTTATTGAATACATTACCTTAGGTTTTCCTCAACATTTAGTGGGCTTTGTTCTGTTCCCTAAACGTATATAACTAAGTTTAATTTAATAATAAAAATTAACAAGGAGTAGCTTAATGTTGCAATGATTTTTACTGTTGTTCCAATTTCATGTGTAAGAATCCTTGGGAAAATAAAACATTATCCAGGTCATTAAGGATTCTGTTGACTTTAAAATAGTTTTGTAAGCAAATTAAATATTTGTTTAAAATAGAGAGAGCATGCTAAAATGGCTTTGCTGTAAGTGAGTTTAGTAAGAACTGTAAGTGGAAAAAATATAATGAAATTTATAGGCATAGTAGAGAGAACCACTTATTGACTTGACTTTGTATTTCAGTGAATGCAAATATATATTGTCCTTTTAAGTGCTTATCAACTTCTAGTTTACCTTGTTCAATAATTAATCTCTAGTCAGTACCAATGTTCCCTCTAACTACTCGTAGATTGTGTGCGCAAACAATTTTTGTGTGTGCAAAAACATTTCTTTGTGAGCACCAATATTAGCACTATTGAATTTTTTTGTGTGCATTTTATTTTGTTGTGTGTGCGGGCTTCATGACCTGTGTGTGCATGCACACGCGCACAGCTTAGAGGGAACAGTGGTCAGTACATCTTAATGTTCACTTTGAAAGATGCATTTTCTGTTACTGAAAAGGTCAAACCTGTTGCTCTAGTTCAGTGACTCATTTGAATTCTGTTTCTGAAATTAAGTTAGAAAGGAAAAGATTTAGGAGTTCATGCAGTTTGTAATCCTGTAAAAACAACTTTTGAACTATAAAGACAAACTTTTGGTTTGTTATATTTTGGGCAGTTTCAGTGTATTAGATTTTGCTTGTTAAAGATGTGATTGTTTTAAATTTTGCTTTGAGCTGTATATATTAGACTTCAGCGTATGCACCAGTGAGACATTAAACTTTGGAATAAATGTATTTAATATCATTTCTGGAGAAAGGAGGGCAGCTGCTTACTTCAATTGATTCAATGTGTCTTAAGCTGAAACACATTTCTTGGTTAATGATCATGGTCAAAGGTAAATTGTAATGCAGTTTTATGTTTCTATTATTTCTAACTGAAAATGGTATGACTGAATGAAAGTGGAGTTCTGTTTTTTGCTCAAATATGCTGTGCCTGTCTAACTGATGCTTACAGTTAGACAGGAAACTTTGCTCTAATGATAGATTGGTATCATTTTCTTATTCTGGGATGAATATTAATAAGAGTTCATGTATTGATCCTATAGAATTCTATTATTTGTCAATGTAATCAGTAATTTCCCTCTTGTAATCAGAGCATAATTCTGTGACAATCAGATTCCTTTAATGCCTAGTAGATACTATGTGTTTCCCGGTTTACTCGCATGGTTCACAAGAAAGTAATCTGGTATCTAGAGATAAGTATTTTTTAAAATTTAGCTGCACAGTTTTTTTTTCAGTGTTTTTTTTTCAGTGTCTAGAGTCTATACAGTTAAAATACTGGACTAAATTAAGCATTTTATATATCTTTATCCTGATTATATGAAGGATGGGGAAAGATTAAATCCCTTATTTCTAAATTGAATATAAGAAGAACTGTATGGGGTCAGACCAGTGGTCCATCCAGCACAGTATCCTGTCTTCTGGCAGTGACCAGTGCCCTTCAGAGGGAGTGAATAGAACAGGTAGTCATCAAGTGATCCATTTCATTAGTTGCAGTAATTTTTAAATGATTTCTTTTAGTATCATGTGAAGTGGAAATACTGCAGGAATGTATTTTTGCCCCAAGTCATTGCTTTAATGTATGCTGCTATTTACAGCCAGTTGTATATTCAGAAAGGAGAAGTTGTATCTGTGACATCCAGGCATCATGACTGGTTTCCTATGAGCACAAGGGAGAAAGGTTTAAGGATTAGCAATAGAAAAGTAAAACTAATGCAAGCTGTGAATGTAGCTTGCCTGTTCATTCATAAAACAGACTTCCAAAGTTTGGACCTCAAAGATAGGCTGGTCTGTTTGGATTGATAGAATAGCCTAATGTTAAAGTTGTCTGTCTTCAAAGGATTAAAAACATTAATGTATACGTGTCTTGATTGTAATCATCTTCTCCATCCTTTCATACATTAGTGTTGGCTGTCTGGTTCAAAGGCTATATATTGAAATAGTGCCTAGCACAAAGTGGCCCTGATTTTATTTAGAACAACTGAAAACTTCCTTAAATAATAAATAACTTGGAAACTAGAAATCTAGCTCATCACAGTTTCGATATTGAATTAATAATTATTTTAATTGCAAATCACATTATAAACTAGTTCTAGAACCACTTAAGTTGTCTGTTTTGTCATAGAGGACATGCTGTTTTAAACTGAAATTTGGTTAAAGAAATTTTTTTAGTCCAAATAGAAGTTTGACTTTCCACCTATTAACAAATGTGACATTAGAAGTGACTATGTTCAAGTTAATGGTTCTGTAACTGCTCTTTTTTTATAAGAATTTTAATACGCTGTTTCTTTTTACAGAGGAAATAAAAGCTGAAACAGAAAAACAAAGGTATGTAATTGTTCTCTTTTTCTTATGAAGCAAAAATAATTGGGCTTGTTAGCTGTGCAAATATGAAAAGTTTTTTCGTATAAACATTTGTGTAGTATTCATTCTGAATCCAAGCATATCACATTAGCAATATGGTCACTCATCCTAGAAGGGGCTAAACCTTTCTTGGGAAATGCATAGTATTTTGGAGCTTGCCTGCAATTGCTGCTTCTGTCTGTTGCAAATGTTGTTTTTTCACTGGGCATGAATACAGATAGATTTGGAGTATTCTTGGGGAAGGGGTGGAATAGATAGGGCATTTAACAGGCATGGGAGCCTGTGGTCAAATAGTGAGATTAGCTGAGCAGCCAATGAGGGAGAAACTGGGACTTGATTAATCAAGAAGCTCAATGGCGGAGGGGAGTAGGAGTTTAGAGAGGAGACTGCGGTGGGGAGTCCACTGGCAGAAATTAGTACTAGCTGGCAAGGACATTTGGGAGGAAGGCTAGGGAAAGAGACAGGCATTGTATTATGGAGTCAGATAGAGAGATGGAACTAGGGCAGGTTGCATGGGACATGTACTGAATGAATGAGGCAGAAGGACACTTGACCACTAGGGAACACTTCTTCCCATAGTTGGCATGGAACCTAAGCTTCCGGGTCTGTGTCCCACTACTGTCAGAAAAATCTGCAAAACCCACTGGCAAATGAGTCATTTGTTGTGATGGTCTTTCATAGATGATGACGTTCCAGAGGGGTAGCCATGTTAGTTTAATTGAGCAGAATGGACGAGAAGTCTGGTGGCACTGTTAAAGACCAACAGATTTATTTGTCATATGAGCTTTTGTGGGAGAAAAATCCCACCTAGTCAGATACTTGAAGATGGGGGAACTTAAAGAATGGATTCCACAGAGCTCCCATGGGATGTCAAGCAAGTCACTTAAACCAAAGTTTTTATAGGCCTGTACTCATGTATTCCTCATTTTCTCTATGTTCATCTAGAGACCAAAGGGTCTGATTTTCAGAAATGTTGAACACTCATGGCTGCAACTGAAGTCAGCAGGACCTGATCTTTGGAAAATATAAAATATTGTACCAATATGTTTTTGTAATCTGAAAAGCAGTTTCCTAAACTTCTCAAATTGAGCATCTAAAATACATATAGACAATTGTTACCTTAATCGTTCTCTGTCTGAATCCTGCACTTCACCTCACAGAGATATGAAAAAACATGTTTTTGAGCACTCAGTTGAGGACCATAAAAAATAATTGTCTCCATGGCATACTTGAATAGCATGCTGTAAATGGTACAACACTCTGAACAATGATAATAGAACAAAATATTTAGTAATTGCCTGTTCAGTGAGCATCATCTATCTTGTGCACTGAATGAGGCAGGAATCTTGTGGAAAAATAGTATGCAATCATGTAATTAAAAACTATCCCAATGTATATATGCACAGAGGGGCTTCATTCAGGCTGTACGTGCAGGCTCAATTCTGACATTTCATACCTTTTGAATGTTAGGTATTGCAACCTTAATGTTTTTAATACAGTTGTTCCTGGGTATTAGTTTGTGTACGTGGTGTACATATAAGCCTTACTATGATGCAACATTTTGTAAATAGTTTTTTTTAATATATTTTTCAGGCATGTCTCAAGATTTTAACAGTGAATCTTTATTTTCCTTTATTGCTTTGGGGGCACAGTTAGACTTGTTACTACCCCTTCTGCTAATGAGTTATTGGTTGTCTTCGGCTTCAGAAGAGGTAGAAGACCTTTCTTTGTCTGTAGAACATTAGGAAAGAGGAACCTATTATTCTTCTCCACAATTCATTTTAGATTCCTTTTCTTGACTCATGTTCAATATCTAGGGTGTTAGTAATTTAATTAGACTCCAAATTCTGATTAATCTTTTGAAAAATTTACTTTGAGGTGTTGCTATAGTTCTGATTTGCTGTTGGGGTAGACCCCCAATCTAAAATCCATTCAGGAAAATCAGGAGCATGAAATGCCTGTCCTGCCTCCTTATTTAAACTAAGTACATAGGATTTGGGGTGGGGGGTGGAGACATTGGTGCCCTTCAGCATTTGTGAAACCATCTAATATGGAATCTTAAGATTGCTACTCTGATTGATTGATTGATTTTAAAACAGTGTAAACCATGAGATAAATCACCGGGTGGAAAGCCTTGATTTCAGTAGTAGATTTTAACAAGCTTTTCCATATGTATTTAGTTACCTTCTAAAGCAAGGGTAGCCAAACTTGTGGAACTCAAGAGCCACACAAGTCAATTATAGCCCTGTAAATAGTGTAGTGGCTAGCACCTCTGCTTAACATGCAGAAGGTCCTGGGTTCAATTCCCGGGGGGTTGGACTCGATGATCTCATGAGGTCCCTTCCAGCCCTATGATTTGATTTGATTAAACCTTTTGAGAGCCGCACTGAGGCATATAACCACATACTTTTACCTACTACAAAATTACTAAGCTTAAAATTCATTGAGTACTTTAATTTTATCTTAAAAACAGGGCAAGTATTGATCCTACTAATGTCAAATTCTAGTAATTACTTAAGGTTACCATGAAAACTAGGCCTGTACAGTAAAAACTTAGCTGTCGCTGAATGTAGAACACTGCAGGCTAGTGGCAGGTTTTTAAAAATCTGAGCAGTAACTTGTCAATGTAGTACACTAAAGCTCTTTCAGGTGGTGATCTCTAAGTATTGCACAATGTCTCGATTTAACAAATTTCATTGTGGCATACAATACTTCACAGCAGCAAGTTGTGCCAAAAATTGAAAGTAATCTACATTCAGTTTTAAACCTTTCTTCCTTGTATTTTATTTTCTCAATATTCCATAACATGTTTAGGACTTGTAAAACATGATTTTATTTTAATGAGTAAACTTCATTAGGGCCTATGAGAAAATCTAAACATGCCACGGCTTCCCTGACTGTGCCGCACTTCACCCCACTGTTGCTGCATCCCTGTTGTCTCTTACCATGCAACTGCTTCTCTGCTGTCCCTGACCATTGCTCACTTCCTCTTGTCTCTCACCATGCTCCCCTTCCCTGCAGTGTTCCCTATAAGGTGGTGATGCAGCTGAGCAACTTTTGGATGCAGCTGAGCAAGTTCCCTCCCGGTTCCCCAACCTGGTGCTAGGCCCCTGCTCATCAGCTCCCCGAGTACATCTGTAACTTGCTCAGCTACATCATCATCTTAGAAGGAACATTGCTCCTGTCTCCCATGACAACTCAGCTGTCCCGGGAAACACTTTCCTACCCCATACATGGCCCAACACTTGTCTTTCAAAACAGGCTTGGTTTTATGGAACAGGATTCTGTATAAAATAATTCTGAAGGGGGAGGATGCTATGGAAAACAGCTCATCCCTAGTCCCAAATGCCTCAGGGTCTCTGAAAAGCTTCAACTGTCTGGAGCTCCAAAGAGGTAGCTGTGTTAGTCTAGTTCAGCAAAACAAACAAGGAGTCCTGTGGCACTTTTAAAGACCAACCCATTTATTTATTACATGAGCTTTCATGGGAGAAATGTGATAGATAAATGGGTTAGTCTTTAAAAGTGCCACAAAACTCCTTGTTTAACTGTGCAGAGCTCAATCTACAGGTTTCTGTAGAGTTGGCAAGAAGGAGGAGGATTCTTCATTGGCTTATTCCTTTTCCCTCTGATACAATGGAAGACTTTTTAACCTGTTTTCCTGACTATCATACTTGTAAAGGGAGTGCATGTGGTGCCCATAAGTTTGTAAAATGCTGTGGACAGGACTGAGACTGCCATGGCATACAGTTTAAGGTAAATACAAAACAAACAAATGAACAAACCCACCCAAACCAACCAGATCAAAAGAAAATAAAAAAATACAAAGTATACAAAAATAAATAAAGTGAAGCAAAATAAAATCCACACTGAAATCTATGAAACAGAAAATAACTAACGATAATTAGTCTTTAAGTCCTTTACAGCTTGTCTCCTCCCTGATCTCCTTAGTCACTTCCCTCAGTGCCTCCATTCCCTGCATTTCCCTTCTGTCCTTAAACCCACCCCCAATCGCTTTTCTGAGCTGTCAGCTGCTCCTCCCTTTCCCATCTCTGAGCTGGGGCTGCTGCTCCCCCCTCCCCACTGTTTCTCTGAGCTACCAGCTGCTGCTCCGGCTCCATGCCCCCACCCCTCCTCTGAGCTGGGCTTCCCCTTCCCCAGCCCCCACCCCTCCTCTGAGCTCTCAGCTGCCAGCTCGCTCCTCCTCCCTACACCTCCTCAGAGCTGCTGGCTGCAGAGCTACCTGACAGGCCAGAGATTTTAACTCCCCCAGCTTGCAGCAGCTCCCTTCCCGTGAGCTGCACTTTTTCTTTGAAGAGCATCAGGCAGCTCACGAGCCGCAGTTTGGCCACACCTGTTCTAAAGAAAGGTACATCTTTGTTGGTCTGATGTAACCATTAAAACCTTTTTTTTTCTTTCTCCTATCTAGGAGGGTATACTGTAGCTCTGTATTTATTTAATCAATAAATAGGTTAATATTTTCAGATTCTCATTAATTATACATTTTAAATATATTAAAATGGTGAATTATTGCTTGTTTACTAGATAATTAACTTTTCTCCCCATTGTTTGTATCAAGCTGCATCAGGTTAGTAACTGGAATTTCATTAAACGCACAACTGAAAATAAAGTTTATTTTTATTAATCAAAACCTTAAATGTTTTGGATGAATAAATTTCCCTTAGCAAAACATGTTTCACTTTCACATGATTTATTGAAGGAGGAGAAGGATTAATTATAGTAGTGAATTAAACTTAGTATTTCAGATCAACCTGGGAAAATTTTCAAATATGCTTCAGAGAAGGTAACTGGAGCTTAAGTTCTTACTCGTCTAAATCTCCTAAAAATGAGACAACAGTCTCTTAAGTCACTTAGGATATTGTTCAGACCATCCTCTTCCTTGTTAGTCATAGACTGGAAAAGAGAGTTTTCCCACCTTTTTGCCTGTCAGTCAATTTCTCAACCTTGAATGAATCAGTCGAAATGAAGAAAATATTCTTTCTGTGCCTGCAGAAGAGGCTAGCGCTGTCCAGAGCTAGTTTAGTACTTCAACAAACTCCAATTCGAAGTGTTTAACTAGTGACTTCCACCATTCCAGTGGTGCTGTTTTCTTTAAAACATCATCAAGAAAACATGTTGCTTGAATGGTTCACCTCTAGCCCTGGAATTTACTATGATTGGCATGACTGGTGGGTGATTGCTAGATGCCTGTGTCATAGCAGCAGCAGTTTCATCATCATCAGTTAAGTTCTCTGCTGACGCTTTGGGTTGAGAATACTGGCCAAAAGAGTAAAGTGAAATAGGTGCTTAATCTGTCCTCTTCACTGCCTGCAATTTAACTTTTGTTATTGGGTGTTTCTTCAGCGTCTCTTGAAGTTCTTTCCAAATCTCAACAGTATCATTAATGCTGCAGCAGTCTTTCTGCAGTTTGTCCAAGATTATGGAAGTAGGTTTCTGTATATTCAGTATACTTTCTCCATATCTCTTTAGTCTAGTTTTGGCTACTTACATCATTTACTGGCATAGGAAAATAGTACTATCTAGAATTTTCCGGAGGGGTAGCCATGTTAGTTTCTATATAGCAAAAGCAGTGAGAGTCCTGTGGCATCTTCTAGAATAACAGATTTCTTCGAGCATAAGCTTTCATGGCTGACAAAAAGTGGGTTGTAGCCCACAAAAGCTTATGCTTGAAGAAATCTGTTAGTCAATAAGGTGCCACAGGACTCTCACTGCTTTTGCAATACTATCTAGCTAATACTATGGGTAGACAGTCTATAACTTTATTTTTGCCCCGTTCTTTACTAATTGATGCAAATGGTTCAAACGTGTGCATATCATCATCTTATGTTGTTGTCTTTGTGAGGAACATTTTTCATAATGTTGTTTCATTCTAACTACCAGGCCATATGGCTCTGTTGCATTGTTTACATTTGGCATGTGTTTCTTTTTTACCTAGAGGTACAGGAATTTCTTGTAATACAGTAGTCCCAACAGTGTCTTTTATGACCTTTAGCCATGGCATTTTTTTTCTCCAATTCCCAGGTGTTGAAATCAGCACTTGAGGCTACACTCTGAAGAATGTTGTCCTTCTTCCCACAGTGAGCTGTTTTGACACTGGTATTGCTCCTCTATGGTGGTTCATTCTGCTCCTCCTCTCTTGTTATGTAATTCCCTTGCCCCTCTCATACTCACAGAAAAACAAAGAACAATCCAAAAGTTTTGCTTGCATAATCCGTATTTGATTGTACAACAATATTTTATTTGTTTAGGGACAGAGAGGGAAGCAGTTGAGAAACTAATGGATTTTTGTTTGTATCTCTCCCTGGAGACAGTGAGTCCATTTACTTCAAGTGTCTGGAAGCAAGGTTGGTAAATGTGTTTTTTCCATGATCAGGAGAGGAAATTTCTATGCTGGGTGGAGTCCTAATGTTCATAAATTGAGACAAGAGCCAGTCAGAACTCAGGCAGGGAAAAGCTGTAAAATAGGAGCATGAAACACCCAGATAGGTTCAGTAGATCATCTTGATGGGTATGATGATGTTTCCTGGAGTCAGGCTGGGTCCCAACAGCTGTGATGAGTTTGTCAGCCCCTTGCATCCAGTAATAAAGCCCTTGGATTTCCCATAAGATGGAGCCATTAATACAGTGCATGACCTATTCTGCCAAATTTATAAAGGTTGACATTAAAAAATTAGATGTTTGCCCATTGATTCTTTCTTCATATAAAAAAGCAGCCTTTAACTTAAAGTTTTTGATAGAGGCTCATGGATTCAGTGTGTTTATTTTTAATTTAAATGTTTAAAGAGATAGTAAGGTTATATGTTAGCACATTTTGCATTAAATTCAGATTTCATTTGAAACAGGTTTTATTTATTAAAAAGAAAAATTCAAAAGTAAAACACAAAAACCAGTTTTAATGTGTTTAACCCCCCTCTTTTAATTAACAAAAGAATCCTTTTTATCTACCGTCTTATTAGTGAAGGGGTGCCAAACGCTACCCAAGATCAGTGCTGCAAGACAGGACAAGCTAAATGGCACATAACAAAAGATTATATGGTCCCTTTTAAAGCTGGCTGCTAGGTCTGCCTCAGCTGTTTTGTGTGTGCATGTGTGTGTGTGTTTCTAATCAAAGCCCTCATGGTGGACTCCCAAGCAGGAGTGAGACATTTTTTGTTGCTTGGACAACTTCAGCTGCTTATGGGGCAAACAGATGTCTCCTCCCAGATCTGCGGAACCCTTCTGGATCTGATTTGGATGCTCATTTGAGTAAACTACTCCATCCTTCACGGGATTTCCATACTCTTTCTAGGCATCAGCAGCTGTTAAACCTGCCTGAAGATTGTGTCTTCAAAGACAAGTGGAGCATTAAGGTTGTACGGCTCCTTTTTCAGGGGCTTTCTAAACAGCAGCAGAGACCCCTTACATCAGGCTATGCTAGGGCACGTCCTTAATGTTTCTTTAAGTCTCTGTCCATCTGGCTTATATATCCAATCTCACTGAATAAGGTATCCTTGTATTGTTTTTCGCTCGCCCTCTTACTGGTGGTTTTATCCAGAATGCAATCTGCAATAACGGGCAGCTGTGTCCCCTCAATTCTCCAGCCTGGGCTGCCTTTTACAATACTTTGCTATGAGAGCTGTGACTCCTGGTCTGTTTACATACAGCTTCCAGTAAGTAAGTTACTCTCAGTTATGGTACATGATTCTTGTAGCCAGCCACTGATGAATTGAAACTGCAGAACAAAAGCAACCAATTCCCAGTCCCAGACTTGCTCCAGAAATGGGCATCATATATATATATATATTGCTCAGCTTTCTCCTGGACAATATAAGCTGTTATAAAATCGGTCATTTGATTAACAGAAAATGATACATACAAATTTTGTTGTTCCACATGGAGTTTCCGAAACCCTTCAATCCAAACACATTGGTTGAGCTAAAACAAGTAGATTTACTAAAAAGATAGATTTCAGGTAAGGCTGTCGATTAATCACAGTTGATGCCTGTGATTAATGCACAGAAGTGAATTAAATTTAAAAAGCATGATTAGCTTGTTTTCAATTCACTTTATAAAAGTACTGTAGTCCAGCCTCTTTGTTGTGATGTGGAACTTGAACAAAAAATAGAAATTCTACATTTTTTTATTTTTTACATAACTGCAATAAAAAACAAACTTTAAAGCTTTAGAGCCTGCAAGTCAAAGCACAAATAGGCGTACAAATATTTAGCATTTCAGGCACATAAATATCTTGAACTGTTGGTTACAACACTGCCACACAAATGCTTAATCTCAGTTTAGGTAACATTGTAAATAGGAATCAATGCTGCCTGATTCTTATAAGTACGTAAACAAACTTGTTTGTCTTAATGATTGCCAGAACAAGAAATAGGACTAAGTGGACTTGTAAGAAGAGAATTGGAAAATACTATTTCTTTTGTTCACCTTTTTTAGTGCAAATATTTGTAATTAAAAAAATATTTAAGTTAATACTGTACACTTTATTTTGTTTTGTAATTGTTTTTCTAATTTTTCAAATATATTGAATTCATCAAACATATAACGCTTTTAAATTAATATTCTATTAATGTTTAAAAGTGCAGTTAAAACAGAAAATAGTCACCTTTTTTAATCTTGCAATTAATTGAGAAAACAATAAAAGTCCTTTGGCACCTTAACAACTAACAAATTTCTTTGGGCATAAGCTTTGGTGTGCTGTAGCCCACTTCGTCAGATGGACTGCAGCTCATGAAAGCATATGCCCAAAGAAATTCCTTAGTTTTTAAGGTGCCACAGGACTTTTGTTGTTTTCACTATATACACACTAAAATGGCTTCCCTCTGGAACTCTGGCAATTAACTGAGATTTTTTAAATTGTTTGACAGCCCTAATTTTAAGTGATTACAAGTAAGGAGGCATAAAAGTCAGAATTTTCTAGAAGAAAATAAAAGTAAGACCCAACTAATACTTAACTCAACAAGTTAAGTGAATTCAAAGCCAAGTTTCTTTCACCTCGTATTCCAATAGCCTTCCTTGCTAGATTTCTTTGAGTTAAGATCCTTCTTCCAATCCAGTGCTGCTGCCTTTGTTCTTCAGGTGTTTCTGATGCTGT
The DNA here is from genome assembly GCA_007922195.1 of Podocnemis expansa. Taxonomy (NCBI): domain Eukaryota; kingdom Metazoa; phylum Chordata; order Testudines; family Podocnemididae; genus Podocnemis; species Podocnemis expansa. The sequence goes on along the minus strand of ML682038.1, from coordinate 7,516,087 downwards.
GGATAGAAAGGTAGAGAGAATTTCAGTCTGCTCGCTCTTCTTATAGTTTTTACTCTTCTTTGACAATCATCTTCAGCCGAAGTTCAGGAGACGGAAAGTCTGTGTGGATGGGAACAGCAGGGATTTCTTTTTTAGGATTCAGGTTTTTTTTACTCATGCCCTCTTTCCTGCCAAAGAATGGCTACTTAGCCAAATGCTGGTGCAGTTGATTTTGTTGACACCTGCCTGAGGCATCAGCATTTGAGGCGTTCATCTCTGGTGAACTTACTTGTGGGTATTTGCAACATGTCTTATTAATATCATATAATAGATTCTTATAACTTTACATGCAATATTGCTGCATGTATTTTAGCAGGACAATAATCAGCAATTTATGAGCATTCAAATGATACCTTACAAGCCATACTTGGTATAAAATTTATCATAGTCCTGTGAAAGGCATTAGCATAGGGTAGAGACCATGACTCTCTCCTTTTGAGCTAGCTAATCTGTTTAATTTTTTGGGACCTGACAGAAGAGCAGTATGATAGTGAACCCCTGAGGTTTCTCTCCTGGGTTTGAGCCATAGTGTAGGAGTATGCTAGCACCTTAAAAGAGGAATAGTAAGTGCCTCTCTCGGAGTACTAGGAGAGGTGAACAAAAGTGACAGACATCTTGCTCTTAAGAGGAAATGGCAGGACTGGGAATGTCAAATGAGCTCAGAATGTGGAGGAATCTCTAAGGAGATAGGGAAAAAATCAGGAAAATTGCCTCCATTTTTTTTTTTTTTTTTTTTTTTAATTCAGAGATCTCATTTTCATTTTCCTTTGGAAAAACAGCTCAAGGAAAAAATCATAAATCCACCCTAAAGGACAGTTCCTTAAATGGTATGTGCTTGGATTTTGCCCCTCCCCCTTCAATTAATCAAAGTGGGACAGAGAGAACAATATTTCTATACCACCACACTGGCCAAAAAGGCCCTGGTGCTCAGGCCTGTTGAAAGTTTTAACTCTTCTAATCCTATTTCTACACAAACAAGACCTCTTATCCTTGCACTGATCTTCCAAGCTCCGTGACCCTTTTTTGCATGGCGGAGACTAAGAACCAAGGGAAATTTCAGGTGATGTCAACCATGCTTTGTTCAAGAAAGATATCCGTTAATCTTGCTCACGTCTTAAACTGGTGAAGAATCAAATATTGATCTTTCCTTTTCTGTGTTAATCCAGAGACTTTCAGAAGAAACCCATATATAACTCGAGCCTCACTGTGTTTTAAAATAAGATGTCAAGGTATTGACTCTGTTCTGTTTCCTGGAAATGTAACGTAAAACGAAGATATATTCTCACCTGAACAGTAAGAAATCTTTAAAAGCAGCTTCTTGAACAACTGCAGAACAAGAAGTGTCCTCCCCAGTACTTTGATTTAGTTTTGGAAGTGCTTCCTAAATATTAATTCAAACCATTCCATGAAATCTATCTGTTTCCTGGTAGTTCTGCACCTCCCCCAATTAAGATAATTTTAAGGACATATTCAGCTTTCTTCTGTATAAATGAATCATCTTTCACAAAACTTGGGAAGTTCTGATCATTTCCTTTCCTTCCCTCTCACCAAGTCATGTTAAGGAGACAATGTAGTCCAAATTGGCTGAGATAAGTGCACACAACACAAGGGTTAGAAAATCCTCACTTATCTTGTGTGTCATCCAGCAGTTTGAGACAACAAGACTGCTAAGGGTTCTAGAAGTTTAAAGAGCAAACTCCTCTATGTAAAACCAAAATTGGCTCAAACATTTCATACACTATATAAAGAGATTTATAGTGCAACTAGCTGGTCTTAATTTTTCACTTTCACAAAATAGCTACATGTATGCTAGTGGACATCTCCTTCAAAAAAAAAGTGCTACATAAAATAGTTCAAAAGTTGCAGTTTTTATAATCAGTGCTAAGGCCATCAAGTGAGTACTGCTATAAGAAGCTCCCTTTTAGACTGTGTGGACCTGCCTTAGAAGATGACAGTGTTTGTTTTCATCTGCATATTTTCTGGGATAGGGAAAGTCTGCAGAATTAGTTCACCTTCCAATGCTAACATTGTCAAAAGAATGTGTTGAATCATTTTAGCATGATGTTCTAGTCTATTCATTAGTTTCCAGGGTTTACAATAAGCAATGCTGTATTAGTTGTGATTTACTCTAATAGTAGCAAAGTTTGTGATCTACATAATTCTGAGGAATATTTCACAGTTCTGAAAGTTCTACTGTGCAGAGTTTTTTCAGTGGAAGGGTCTGGACCTGCATTCAGAGAAAACAGGTTTGTCTGCCTCCATAGCAACTGAAGATCCACGGTTAGAATCAGTGGGACATGCCTGACCTAAGAAAAGGAGTTTTTCAGATACGAGTTTTTCAGATAGAACCAAAGTTTATATTCATACTGAGAATATCTATCTAGTTATAACAGATTTGTCTTCACTTATTGCAAGTACTTTCCCCTTGCATTTTTGTCTGATTGTTTGAATGAATAAACAATAAGTTTTCAATATATCAATCCTTTTTTTTGCAGTCAAGAACAAGTAGAAAAAAATCAGGAATGACTAGTATTGTATTGGGAGAATTTCTTAAATGTAGATAGATGCTTGCAACAATTTAATAATCAGACTGTTCTGTTTAGTCCCCCTCATGGAGAAGCAAAGCCTGGTTCAAGCACACTTCCACCAGTGAAATCAAAGACGAGCTTTATTGAAGCCGACAAGTACTTCCTACCATTCGAATTGGCATGCCAGTCCAAGTGCCCCAGGATTGTTAGTACATCTCTAGATTGTTTACAGGTCTGTATGCAACTGAACTTTATTAACTGTACGAAAAAATTATTGTGTTGGTTTGTAGGGAACAGGATGGGAAACTATAACTGAGGGAGAATGTCGTTTTTCGGCTATTGTATCTTATGGGACATGTAACCAAAATCCATGCAATTATTTTTCATACAAATGTAGACTAGTTTTGGAGGCCAAAGAAAGAAAACATCTGTCTGTCTGCCTGCCTGCCTGTCTGTCTTTCTACTTTATATTAACTGCAACTAGTTGTTTGTGCAATAATTTATATATATGACTTTGTCCCAAACCTCAGTCTTTATTAATGTACATGGATAAAAATAACACTGAAAGACTGAATATAAGCTCCTAGAACATATATGTGTTATTAAGGAACTTGTTTTATATTCTTCATAATTGCAGTGAAATAACAAAAGTTCAAGGTTCATGAATGCTCTAGTTTTGAGCCCAAGGAGAGTGTGTGTCCCATATGAAGTAGACTGATCTTTCATCTTGGTCCTGTAATATTGTTCTGAAAATAAACTTACCATGTCTACAAAAAATTCAGCCTGTTTTTTCCTATGTGACCTGAAAATAATGAAACCAATTTGTATGCTTTCACTCATAAGTACTTGCATACTTGGTATGCAGTCTCACTATGCTGCCTGTCCACTCTTTATTTGTAAGTAGGGAGTTTATTAATATTTACAAATATTTTTATGCCTGGAAAGTTCAGAGAACAAGGATTTTGTTATTTTAGAATATCCCTTTTTTTTCATGCAATTTGAAGCAGACTGGCAAAGACAACTTAATACTTGAAAACCACAGTGTACCTATTGGGTCCATTTTTATGTTTGTCAGCCTAAAAGGTCATTGTGTAAACTAGTTTTTTTGGCATTTTTATCTGTATTATTTCACTGCATGTTGCCAATGTAATAGGTAAAAATGCAACATGAATATTTATATAGTTTTTGAGTCAGTCTTGGAATCTGATTAAAATTGTTGAGGCAGTTCTTATTTTGAGTACACTTTTACAGATTGCAAATTGTAACATTTTAGTTAAACTTAATTGATAAACTTCATTCTAAGTGACATTGCAGTTGGATAGGAGCACATGAATTCTTCAAGGATTTTATACAGGAGCATGAAATTTGTTGTGATTTGGGTTATACTGCACTGTTTTAATTATCTTGACTTCATGTCATGAATGTGAATCTACATATTTAACTGTAAGGTTGGCTTTAAAATTAATTTATTTTGCATTTCACTTTTTTCCCTGTTCCAGAAACTTATAGCATATGGGCACTTGACTGGAAATGCTCCAGACAGTACAGCTCCAGGCAAAAAATTAATTGATAGAATTATTGAGACAATATGTGGCTGTTTTCAAGGTCCCCAGACGGATGAGGGAGTTCAGCTACAAATAATAAAGGTAATTGTTGATCAGATGTGGTTTCAAACGATTATAGTAATGACAGCAACAAAGTATGCATGTTCTTGAAGATTCAAAGCGTAATATTTATTTGGAAACATACTTTCCAATCTTTAAGTGGTTTCTTCATCTTCCACACCAGCTCAGTTTCATAAGGTGTTCATTTCTATTCTTAACATGCTGAGAATACATGACTTTTATTTTTTCTCTACCACTGCTCATGGAGTCAAGGTTATGTCATGAAGCCTTGTCTACAGAGGACTAGATAAAATTCAATTCATAGCCTCTCAACAGAGCTCTAATTGAATGAAAGAATTGTTGTTGAGTGATGTAGTGCTCATTCCCAGCCAGGAGAGTGTGTCATTAAGAATCATTTTTTAAAATGCATTCTGAAATTACTTTTGTGATTTGGGAAATGTATGTACAGTTTATGCAGTCTGGGTTGGTATTATGAACACTGTGTATATCCTAATCAAACTTCACACTCCATTTTGATTGCAAGGTTAGTATGTCTTCTCTGTGTTTTTAATTCCATCTTGGTAACTAAGTGCTAGTAATGCAGGGTCATTAAATGGCCAGAGTCTTCGATTTAAATGGAAGCCCCTTTGGACAAAGAAGATGGCTTGACAAGAAAAAACAGTCCACTCGTTAATTAAGCAAAATAAATAAGGAGTCCTGTGGCACATTTAAAGACTAACAAATTTATTTATTTCATGAGATTTTGTGGGTAAAATCCCACTTCATCAGATGGCAACTATAGCATGGAAAAGAGTATTTAAATACAGAGGCGAGTAAGTCACAAAGTCAGTTCAGATTTTTTTCAGCAAACCAAGCCAGCTGTGATGTTTGTGGTTGGTTTGGTTTTGTTCAAACAGTGTGGAGCAGCAAATAAGAAAGTGGAAAGGTTAAAAAAAAAATAAAATAAAATAAAAAGGGTAAAATCACCTTTTGTAAAGAGAGAGCCAGTTCAGATCTCAATTCATACCTAATGTTAAGGGTGTCAGATTTGCATATGAACTCTAACTATGCAGTTTCACTTTGGATTCTTGATTTGAAGTGTTTCTGTTGAACTAGTGTAATTGTCATGTCTTTCACAGAATGTGCAGGGAGGCTGAAGTGTTCTCCTTTTGGTTCTTGAATGTGATGTTCTTGATATATGATTTGTGTCTGTTTCTTCTTTTGTGCAGAGATGGTCCAATTTGGCCAATGTATAAAGCAGAAGGGGTGTTGTTGGCATGTGGTGGCATTCATCACACTGGTGAATGAGCAGGTGAATGTGCCTCTGATTGAGTTAGCTGTGTCCTATGATGATATATATGTGGGTAGAATAGATAACTTGGTAGAGTTGGCAAGGGGGTTTGTGGCAGGGATAAGTGCCTGCTTTATTGTTTCTGTTGTAAGGTGTGTAGTTGCTGGTGAGTACCTGCCTAAGGTTGGGGGGCTCTCTATAAGCAAGGAGAGGCCTACCTCCCAAGGCTTGAGAGAGTGAGGGATTGTCTTGCAGGACAGATTGTAGATCCTTTATGATGTGCTGCATAGGTTTGATTCAGGACCAGGTGAGAGGGAAGCTATAGGTGATGACCAGTGATGTTCTGTGGTTTTTCTTGTTGGGTTTAGCCTGTAGACTTCAGGGTATCTATTTGGCTTTGTTGATCTGTTTCTTCACTTTCCCAAATGGGAATTATAATTTTAAGATAGATTAATTATGATTGATTAAGCAGTAGATTAACCGGTGGGCGACTTGATGCACCTGATGAGGTGGTTAGGGGGTAGGGGGCATGTGATGGGGGACAGCAACTTTCTAAAAGGAGAATTCTCATAACCATTTTAGAAAAAGAAAGAAGAGACCAGAAGCTGAAAAGAATGGTTTGCAGAAGAATAGGGACACCTGAACATACCAGGGGGCTCTGACTTAAATTCAAGCACTACAGAATATTGAGGAGATAGAGACAGGCATGTAGGTGTTTCACTGTTTTTGTCTGGGTCTGTATTTTTTGTGTGCTGTCAAAACTAGAGGTTCCTGAACATTGAAGTGTGCCCACAACCAGGTTATTAGGGGGTTCAAAGACAGAGTCACAGTAAGGGGCCAGGGATGTGGAGAAGAGTCTATGTGGGTGGTCTAAGCTGAAAGAAGCAACTTCCTTGTCTGCTGTGGTCTCCCACAGCTACACTTGTAAAAGCAACCAACTGGCAGTTACCTTCGTCTGGTGAGCAGGCTGGCAGGAACTTGTGAGCAGAGTGGAAAGCTATCCCTCAGAATACTCACCCCCCTTCTGGACAGAGCTGCTTCCTAATCCTAGTTCTTTATTATGCCTCAGCATGCAGAACACTCTCTGCTTCCCCTACCGAACAGAATCTGCACAGGGGAAGGAGATTGGGCTATGCTGAAAGGACGTGGTCAGGAGGGGAGTCTGTCTGGAAGAGGTGCCAGTACTCACAGGGTGTATCCTTTTGATTCCTTCCCAACTCTCTGGCCCTTCACCATGGCCCCATTTCATTTCTTTTATACTGGAGGGGGTGTGAGATGGGCAGGAATATAGTGTCCTGGCAGCCAAAGTTGCCTCAGCACTGTAAGTGATGGAAGGCTACCTTTACTGCCGTGTGGTAAGTACCAAGCACCTGTGCATACAGGGCATCTCTATTCCTTGGTCTACCTCCCACCCCCTTAAAAAGAGGCCATGAATATCTGAAGGGGGAATTCGGGAACCTCTGATCTAAAGCAAAGAGTAATTTTATAGTCGCATTTGCAATGTCTTTGTGTTATGTATTACAGCTATCGTGTTCCTGGAAAGGCAAACTATAAATCAAAGTGTCTGCAAGTTCTGAGTATTGGGAAAGGTTGTGTTAAACAACTGGGATGTTTGCGGGATCATCAGTGGATCTGGGGGTTTAAGGCCGTTGGACTGTAAGGTCCCACGTCCATGAAGGGGTAGCAGATGGCTGTTGTAAACTATGCATGTATTTTGCATAAAAGGGGCTGCCAAACAGCTCTTCTCATCACACTCAATCGTCATCGAAAGAGTGCCATTGACAGTGCTGCTGGAGGAGAGCATCTTTGCTGCCATGACAATAATCTATCATGGTGATGAAGAAAGGGAGTGAAGGGCAAACAAAAGAACAATGAACGGATTGTATGTGAGCTACCAAATAGATATTTCTTACACATAGGAATCCACTGGTTTAGATTCTGCTCACGGGTTGGACTTGCTCATTCTGCTGCAAAGTTCACTTGCTTTCCCGTTCACTCTCTGAATCACCCACCTTAAGTTTGCTCTGCTGTTGCCTAGAGAGCATTTTAAAATTTACCACTCTCTATAACACAGTGAGTGTCGACCTTTCCAGACTACTGTACCCCTTTCGGGAGTCTGGTTTGCCTTGCATGCCCCCAAGTTTTAGCTCAATTAAAACTTATAAAATCAGACATAAAAATACAAGTGTCACAGTGTACTAATACTGAAACATTGCTTACTTTCTAATTTTTATCATATAATTATAAAATAAATAAACTGGAATATAAATATTGTACTTGTATTTCAGTACATTTCATAGCAGTATAAATAAGTCATTGTCTGTATGAAATTTTAGTCTGCACTGACTTTGCTAGTGCTGTTTATATAACCTAGGCAAAACCAGGCAATATCTAGATGAGTTGATGTACCACCTGTAAGATCTATGTGTACCCTGTGTACACCCCTGGTTAAGAACCATTGCTCTAACAGACCAATTAGTGTGTGATAATATCCTGTCACTACAGTTAAGTGCCACCAGATTCCGTGTTTGTTTTTTGCTGGACTAGATTAACATGGCTTTACAATGGAGCTTTGCAGTTAAGCAGTTTTTCAGTAATTGGAACCTGTTGACCTTCCGTCTGTGGTAGCATGAAGGTCCTCTGCTTTGAATCTGTATTTCTTCCAGTTCCCCCAGCATGACTGTCAGTTTCCTTGTCTTCAGCCGAACTCTGCTAAGGCTAAGGTAGCATTCATGGCTTGCCTCTATAATGTTGAAATCTGCATGGCTCCTACCTGATGTTCAGTTCATACTTTCATGTAGTTTTCCTTATCTAATATCTATTATCCATAACAAAAAATGGAACCATCTCAGTTTTTATCAAAGAAGATGGGGGGGAGGGTGTGGCTCCATAGGTAGATGTCCTTGCTTTTTCTGTTTCTTGTTTTTCTGCTCGGTCTCATGTTTGTGTGCTGAGTGCCTTTGCCTCTTTCATAGCACCAAATTCTCATAGCCTCATCTTTTCGTGTATGGTTAGTTGTTTTTCCTCTGACTTTTCAACAGACTTTTCTGTTATCAGTGATCAGCTGAAAGGTTAAAACGAAACAACTTCCTTTGAGTGAATAAAGCAGCTAAGTATCTATCTATTGGGTGACAAAACTGTTGCAACAGAAATCTACTACCTAAATAATAAAAGATGCCTGTGAAAGTCTGTGGTGTGCATTGTTAGTGTCTATAGGAGGAGGTAGACTCAAGCAAATATTTTCACTGATTGAAACAGTCTGAACATTTAACAAAGTAAAATCTTCTCATTGTTTAATTTTTACTATAACAAAAACAGAACAGATGTCCATGTTTGTTTGTAATAAAAAAATAATTTTGAGAGCTAGAAAAAAGGTAGAATGATTGGGAAAAACTGAAGGAATGATGACAAAACTTCAGCAAAACTCTCTCTACTCTCATTCTTTGGCATTGATTCAGTACTGGGAGAGGGTGGAGTGTCTGCTCAGTTGCTTGATGTTTGCCACATTACTAAGGACCTGTCTGTAGTAGGGCATAAATATACCACACACTAGTCTACTGCATGCTACATGCTAGTCTACTGCATACTACATGTCTGTGTGGACTATGCTGTCTTCTGGTAAATGTTCCAAAATGCTCATCAACATGCAGTAGAACCAGATGCTATATGGATGTTTTAGTGAGTGGCAGCAGACTAATGCAGGATAGGTTTGCATACTAGCTTGATGCAAGCTAAATATATGTACTGACAAGCCATTCATTATGGACCCATTTTCAAAAGTACTGTGTACCTAGCAGCTCCCATTGACTTGGAAAGAAACTGCTGGGTGCTCAGTACTTCTGAATATTAATCTACTTGATTAGATGGACAAACATTGAGCTTAGCTTTAGATCCTTTTTTGAAACCTTGAATATGGCTCTCTTTAGTGGGTTACCTTCCAAATTAGTGACTTGCTGAGGCTGCTTAGTTTGTGGTGCCTGGTATCACAGTTTAGGGGGGAGATGGCTTTTCTTTGTGGGGAGTTGGGGTGTGAAATGTAAGTAGATGTATTTTGTGTATGTTATGTCAAGAGGCTTTATTACAATACAGTTAACTTAATTTCACAAATGAAAATTAGATATCAGAATCAAACTAGGATTTTATATATTTGTTAAATCTGTTTTACAAGAGAGAGTGGTACATACACAGAGCCATTACAGCCAGTTATCTCAAAAGAAAAATCCTTCACATTTAACAGCAGAGGCTGAGCTAGGAAATCTGATGAACTGGTTAGGTTAATGTCTAAAAATGGTAGGACATGATGTTGATTATTGAAAAGTTACTCAAATTAGGAAAAAATATCAACAGCATTCAGAATTGAATCAAGAAAGAGATCTGTTCCATAGATGACTCATTATGCTTCAGCCTGAATTCTGATGACAGAACCCAGGATATTATGTCTCTGATTAAATCACTTTTTCTGGTTAGAAAGGACATTAGGTATAAATGCTTTGTTCATTCTTACAGTGTGCTTCTGAATTTACAGGCATGGTGCTCTTTAAAATTGGAGTCTCTAGCTTCAGTTACAAAAATGTGGAAATAGTAAAAAGGAGGCTGTCTTTTTCCATTTACTTGAAGATAATGTGGTTTGTAAGCCACTATTGTAAGCATAAAATACAGTAATGAAGTAAAATATGACATCAATCTCATGATCAACAAAATTTTATCAATACATTTCTTATTGTATGGATTAAATTCTTGTTCTTGTGACCCTAAATTTCTTCCAGAAGTTGGTCTCATCTATAAAGATAAATTTGCCAATTAGCTAACTGAATCTTGTGTAAAGATTCTTCTTCTTCGAGCAGCTGCTTACATGCATTCCCCTTTGGTGACACATGCGCCGACATGCCCCGTTGCTGGAAATTTTTTTTAGCCCTTAGCTTGCTCTGTAGGAGTAGCGGCAACGCCCCCTGGAGTGGTGCGTGATCACTCACCATAATAGCCACCCCTGCTCCGCCTCCCTCTCAGTTCCTTCTTTCCACCGTTTGTGACGGCTGCTGGAATGTCCTGCTGAGAGAAAGGTAGTAATTTGAACTGTGCTTTCATTTGTTTCTCATTCACTGTTACCATTCTTCTAATAGTTAGTTTTTAGTAGTTTATAGTTGCTTAGGTTAGGTTAAGGATATGCCCCGCTCACCAGGGTTTAAACCATGTGCCACTTGTGGCAAAACATTCTCAGCCTGCAACCCCCACGACCGATGTTTAAAGTGCCTGGGGGAGGCACACTGTGTAGACTGGTGTAAAATTTATAAATCCTTTAAGCTGCACACTAAAAAGGACCATGACTGTAGGCTCAGGGTGCTGCTAATGGAGGCTGCATTAAAACTGCCACCAGAAACTCCGACCAGGCCCCTCCCCGGTGACTGCAGACTCGCAAGCCCATGCTGAGCAGCCTGCCCAGGTGGCCTCAGTGCAGCCCCAGGAAGCCCATGTGGCTCAGGATCATGGCAGCCTGCAGGGGTGGAATCTCCCTTGACCCTGGGTGGTGTTACAGCAGAGCTACTGGCTGCTCCGTTGACACCAGAGCTGTATGAGGCGGCAAGGGCTCTGTCCGCCTTGCCAATACTTCTGCCCCTCGCCAATGTGTGCTCCTGACCTCCATCTAAAGGGAAGCCGCCTCTCCGCTCCACTGAGTGGCAGTGGGGTCACCGCGCCCCACAGGGACAGTCAACAGCCGCCCCCCCCGAACCCTCGGCACGGGTCCAGTGTGGCAGGAGGGGCAAGCGTGTGGTACACGGCACGTCCCTGGCCCCGGATCACTCTTCCTTGCCAGACCAACCCCCACGGGGGCATGCAGTGAGCAGATTGCATCACCGGTCTCCGGCATGGAGGAAGAGGGCTTGTTTTTCCTCCTCTTCCTCATCCTTGGTGGCCTCCTCCCGGCACCAGCAGTGCAGATTGGGGGTGAGGCCAGCAGGGCGCCACCTGAGACAAGAGAGGCCCCGGTTCTATACCCATGGCTCCCCAACCTCCGCTGACTTGTTTCCACCTTCTATGAGGGGTGATACCTCTTTGTCTGCCTCACCATCTTACCTGGGGGTTACTGCGTTTCTGCCTGCACAGTCCTCTCAATGGGGGCAGACAGGTTGGCCTTCAGGCAGTCTGTGGATCCACTCTCAAAGAGCTGCTTCTTCCTTTTCCTGTGTCATATAGAGATCCTGAAGGGAGGACAGTGAATCAGTCAAAGTCAGACGGCTGTAGGGCCTTTTCATCCCTGTTACAGTCACATGCTCACTATTCACCTTTACTTGACATTGCAGTGGTGCAGGACTCTGCTTTACCCACTGATGATTTTAAAGCTTATCAGGACTTTTTATGTAGACTTGCGTCTAACCTGGGCTTCGAGGTGGAGGAAATGAAAGACAATTCAGATTCGTTATTCAATGTGCTATCAGCCTCAGCCCCCTCCCCCCAGGCTCACTCTCCCGGCCCATGAAGGGGTCCTTAAGATTGTTAGCTCTATCTGGCAAATGCCCTCATCGATGGCCCCAACATATAAAGCCACAGAGAAAAAGTCTTGCATGCCAGCGGCATCTTTCCAGTACTCGTATACTCACCCCGCACCATCCTCTCTGGTTGTAGACATGGTCAATCAGAGGGAATGCCAGGGTCAGCCAGCCTCAACGCTGAAGAACAAGGAGGCCAAGTCTCTAGATGCATTTGGCAGAAAGATGGACACAATGGCCACCATACAATTCAGGATTGCTAACCACCAGGCTGTTTTGGGAAGGTGTAACTTCAATCTCTGGAACTCCCTGACTCGCTTATCAGAACTCCTTCCCCCTGACTGCTGCCTAGACTTTAGCACCATCCTGGATGAGGGTGCCCTAGTCTCAAGAAACACCTTGCAGACTGCGTGGGACATGGTGGACTCAGCGGGCCAAGCTATTGCTTCAGCCATTAGCCTTCGCAGAGCAGCATGGCTGCAAGTGGTCAGATCATCTGCCTCTGGTCCAGCAATCTATCCAGGACTTGCCCTTCGAGGGCACATCACTGTTCTCAGAGCTCATGGATGGCAAGCTCCACGTACTGAAGGACTCTCGGGTGACCCTCCAGTCTCTGGGTATGTGCTTCCCGCATGCATCTCGACGACAGCTCAGGCAGCAACCCTGGTTCCAGCCCAGGCAATCCCTGGGATCCAGAGGTAGGCAAAGGGATAGAGAGAAGGTTCGGGCCTCAAGACCTGCACAGGCCTACTCCCAGGCCAGAGCCTCCTCATCCAGTTGGCAGTGTCCTAGCAATCAAAGGAGACGGTTTTGACAAGATGCCTGAGGTCGGCTAATCAGATCCTCTGACCAACACCCCTCTCAGACCCCGTTTTCTCCATCTTTTTTCCAGGTTTTATCACGAATGGGCTTCTATCACTTCAGATTGCTGGGTACTAAGAACCGTCCAGGAGGGCTACTTCCTCCAATTCCGTGTGAAGCCCCCCAGACACCGCCCTCCCGAGTCCCTCTTCAGGGACACCTCTCATGAACAACTCCTGGACCGGGACGTAGAAAAGCTCCTCAACTTAGGGGCGATAGAGCCAGTCCCAAGAAGACAGGAGGGGAGGGATTTTCACTCCCAATATTTTCTCATTCCAAAGTCCAAAAGGAGGCCTGAGACCTATTTTGAGCCTGCACGGCTTGAACAGATTCCTCAGAAGGATAAAGTTCTGCATGGTCACCCTCAAATTGCAGGACGCCCATTTTCACATCTCGATCAATGCCAGACACAGGAAGTATCTGGGTATTATGAGGGGGTCGTATCATTGCCAGTTTACTGTTCTTTCCTTCAGTCTCACGTTGGCCCCAAGGGTCTTCATGAAATGCATGGTGGTGGTTGCGGCGACCCTGTGAAGAAGAGGGGTGCACATCTTTCCATACTTAGACAACTGGCTTCTCAGGAGCTGGTCACGAAGCCAGCTCAGGTCCACAGTCCATAGAACGTGGTCCCTCTGTTGTCGTCTGGGGCTGCTGTTCAACAAACAGAAATCCGTCCTAACCCCCATCCAGCGAATAGAGTTCATAGGGGCAGTCTTGGACTCTTCCATTTCCATGGCCTGTCTTCCACAGGCCAGGTTCATCACCATCTCCACTGCCATGGCTGCTCTAGAGGCCAACCTGACAACCACAGCCAGGAATTGCCTCAGACTGCTAGGTCACAGGGTGGCAGTTACCCTGGTAGTTCGTGTCGCTTGCCTGCACCTCAGGCGGCTTCAGATGTGGCTGAGGTCAGTCTTTTGTCCCAGCAGACATCACGTGGACAAGGTGTTTGTGATTCCTTGAGATGTGTTGCTGGACCTCTCATAGTGGGAGGACCCACAGGCAACCATGTCAGGGTTTCCCTTCGGGACCAAGACACCAGAGATCACTCTGATCTCCGACGCCTCCAACAGGGGCTGGGGTGCTTACCTATCTCGCAACCTCAGCACGCAGGGTCGCTGGTCAGAGGAAGAATTCCCATTACATATCAAGGTGCAGGAGCTGCGCGTGATCAGGCTAGTTTGGGGGTCTTTTGAGAGGAGCTGAGGAGCAAATTGGTGCAAATCCTAGCAGATAAACCACTGCCATGCATTATGTGAACTGCCGAGGCAGAGCACACTCTTCGGCCTTGTGCCTCGAAGCTCTGTGCCTGTGGGACTTGGCTGTGGCAGTCGATTTCCATATGACTGCCTCTGACCTTCCAGGAGTGAGGAACAGTGAGGTGGACCGAGGTACACTCGATCTTCCATGACTGGGGATGTCTCCAAATTGATCTCTTTGCAACACGGGCCAACAGGAAGTGCCGCCAGTTTTGTTCCCGGAAAGGGCTGGAGCAGGGCCTGCTACCAGATGCTCTCCTGCTGGAGTGGTCAGGCACACTGTTATATGTTTTTCCCCTGTTTCTCCTCCTGCCGAGGGCCCTATTGAAAATAGAGGGGCAGGTCCAGGGTGATCCTGATTGCCCCCACCTGGCCTCGGCAGCACTGGTTTCACCTACTGACTGAGCTGTTGGTAGCCATGCCTTTGGGAGCTCCCGCTCAGACCCGACCTGCTGTCCTAGGATGACGGATGCCTTCTCCCTCCAAACCGGAGGTCGTGCCACTTGACGGCATGGAAGCTCCATGGTTGAGCCAGGAGGAGCTTGTGTGCTCATCAGAGGTACAGTGCATCTTGATAGATAGCAGAAAAGCCTCGACCCACTCAGCCTACAAGGCAAAATGGACATGCTTCTCCCTATGGGCTCGCTCTTGAGGCTTGAACTCTGTATCGGCTCCCATTTAAGACATCCTGGAATATCTCTGGGCCTTAAATTGGCAGGGGCTCGCTCTTGCATTGTTGAAAGTCGAGCTGGCGGTGATATCAGCCTTCCATGTCCCCCCAGTGGGTTTTCCGGTGTCCGTCTGCTTCCTGCGGGGTTTGGAACAAACCTTTCACTGGCCAAGAGCCCCAACCCCTCAGTGGGATCTGAACCTGGTCCTTAGAGTATTAACCAGGCCTCCATTCGAACCGTTGGCCACATGCCCCCTTCCGGAGCTGGTGCAGAAGGTGGCATTTCTAGTAGCCATTACTTCGGCGAGGAGGGTTTCAGAGCTCAAGGCCCTCTCATTTGAACCACCTTGTGTGTGTCTTTTTCAAGGACAAAGTCAGGCTAAGGCCCCACCTGACCTTCCTTCTGAAAGTAGTTCCAGATTTTCATATGAACCTGGACATTTTCTTGCTGGTATTTTTTCCCAAACCACACTCCTCTGAGGAACACAGGTGCTGGCACATGCTGGACGAGCTCTCACCTTCTATATCGACAGAACAAGGCCCTTCCGCAAATCTACACAACTCTTCATTGCCATTGCAGAGTGAATGAGGGGCAACCCGGTGTCATCCCAGATGACCTCGTCCTGGATTGTTTCCTGCATAAAGTTGTGCTACCGAGTGGCAAAGTTCCCAGCCCTTGGTTTGGTAAGGGTACACTCTACTAGGGCACAGGCCTCATCAACGGCCTTCCTGGCTCGCGTCCCAATTCAGGACATTTGTTGGGCGACCACGTGGTCCTCAGTCCATACCTTCACCTCTCACTACGCCCTAATCCAGCAGGTGAGGGAGGACACGGCCTTTGGCGGAGCCATCCTTTATGCTCACAAATGATAACTCCATCCACCGTCCAAGGTAAAGCTTGTTATCCACCAAAGTGGGATACATGCGAGCAGCTGCTTGAAGAAGAAAAAGGACAGTTACTTACCTGTAACTTCTGTTCTTCGAGATGTGCTGCTCACATCCATTCCGCACCCGCCCTCCGTCTCAGCTTTTGGAGTTAGCGGAAAGAAGGGACTGAGAGGGAGGCGGAGCAGTGGTGGTTGTTATGGTGAGTGACCACGCGCCACTCCAGGGGGCGCTGCCACTACTCCTACGGAGCAAGCTAAGGGCTAAAAAAGTTTCTGGCAGATGGGCATGTCAGCGCGTGCACCACCAAAGTGGAATGGATGTGAGCAGCGCATCTCGAAGAACAGAAGTTACAAGTAAGTAACTATCCTTTTTTCTGTAACAAGAGTCCTGTGGCGTCTTAAAGACTAATACATTTCTTGGGGCACAAGGCTTCATGGACTCTGACAAAATGAGTGGGAGTCCACGAAAGCTTATGCCAGAAGAAATGTTAGTCTTTAAAGTGCCACAGGACTCTCGTTGTTTTTGCTGTATACAAACTAACCTGGCTACCTCTCTGATTATTTCTGTGTTTCCTTCATTGTGGTGTAAACAGATGGCGTCTTAGTTGTTCTCACAGGAAACCAGATTGTGTTCCTAGGACCAGAAATACCAGTTAAGACTAACTGTGGTTTGTTTTGCCTTTTGATTTTAGAAAATACCCTAGACCAATTAAACAATTGGAATATAACACTAATAGTAGAATAAAAGACCTCTTCTGAGGGTCAGAAGGAAACTACACAATCTTTTGTCAACCTACCAATGTTGGGTATAGTCAGACTTCACTGTGAAAGTATGAAAGTTGCCCTATAACAATTTGGTCCCAGATTTTCAACCTTCCTCAGCTGCTGCTTTTTTCTAAAGACCATTAAGTCTACTAAGCACAAACAGACACTTTTAGGCTTTTAAACTAGAGTTTGGAAATTACCCTTATAAAACATTACTTACATAAGTAATATTTCTTTTCATGCATTTTTGTAGCTTGTTTCTCCTGTCCCTGATTATTTTATTCTAACTTAAGCATTTTGTCCTTGTGGATGATTCAGTGTAAAAGAGAATGCGAGCTCTACAAACATATGAATGAGTGTATACTTACAGAATATTAATTTTTAATTTTAATTAAAACTGTTTTGGTGGTATACATGCAATTGACTTGATACATCTAAAATTATTCCAAGAATTTTGTAGAATTGTTACATTTGGTACAATGGAATAGCTTTAACATATCCTTTTTATTTAATGAAACACTACATATATAAAAGAAATGCATAGAAGAATGTGTTTGTGTACACGTGTACATATAAGTGTATATTATAGTGTGTGTGTGTGTATACAATATAGTATGAATAAATGTATACTGTATATATACTTATATATAAGTTTGTGGGTGTAATAGAAATGCAAAAAAGTGAATGTGAGAATCTGTAAACCTAAGAATTGATACCTGAACAGTTCTCCACCTGTCTCTAAGACATTGCAGAAAATCTAAAGAAGCCTCTACAAGAGATGGTTTTTGCTGAATTCAGCAGAGTTGAATGCAAGATTTGCAGTCAACCAGCTAGACTGTTTTACTGCCTTTCTCTTGACCTGTTAGTCTGGTGTTTTTTTACATCTGTGAGGAAGCTGAGGAGCGGAGTGGTGCATCCACCTGATAACTGAAGCAAGGCCAAGGTGTGTGTCTGGTCAGGTAATGAGCTCAGTGACAAAGCTTTTGAGACTCCAAAGCTTATCCTCTTTAAAACCCACATAAACCACATGTAGCTGTTTGATCATTCCTCTCTCAGCCTGTGAGGAGGTGTGCATTTTATATTTGAAACCAAAAGCTTATAAAGAAAAATTCCTGTAAAGAGGTCTGATGGGGAAAAAAAAAGACTTAAATAAGAAATTAAATAGTTAACCTGCCTGGATCTGACCGCAAGCTAGACATGGAAATTGACACAAAAGGGGGCAGTTGTGTGGCCAGTGTGATAGGAATTGAGAGACACCCTGAACTCTTGTGCCCAAAAGATGAGGGAGAGCAAGAGAGAATTCCACAGTTGATCAAGAATCATACAAGACCACTTTATAAAAAGTAATGACAAAAAGCTGTATTTAACCTGAGGCGAAATGAAAGAGAGCAAAAGGGGCACTGTATTATATAGAAATTTGCCAGGAATGGAGACAAGACCAAACTCAGCTGTATTGTGGAACCTTATCTTGGACAGATTGTACCACTGTTTCCCAGCAGTTCTGTAGCTTGTCAATATTACTGAATTCTAGTTTTTGAGCCATTCATCATATTCTCTAATGACAGGGTTCATAACTACTTCTGAGGCTTTACCTTTTAAAGACTAGATAAATACCTGGCTTCAGGGAAAGAGCTGAAATTACCTTCAAACATCACTTTGACCTCTGACTGGGAGTGAAATCCTTCCTCAGCTAGGGGCTGGACCTTTATGGAGCCATTTGAGCAGATCCTCATCTCAGACGTTCCTCTGCCTTGTTTTGTTTATAGCTGGCTGCTTGAATTCAGCCTTTAGTGTCCTGATTCTCATGGGAAAGGAGAGAGATTCTGGAGTGCAACTACTTTTTTTTAATTTAGTTTTAAGGAGTTTCAACTGATTCAAACATTAAACCAATACATAGTTTTACTTCGTTTGTTTATTTAGATGTAGAACTAAACAGCAAAAAACTGGCCATTCAAAGCTCTGAATTCTTGACATTTAATACCACATTAAAAAAGTTACACAAGGCTTAACCATTAGTGTGTCATCCAAAATTAGTTATATTAAAAGCTTTTACACTTGAAAAATGTACTGTAAGGTTTTCTTTATCATTGTATACTAAGAAGTTATCTTTAAGATATTGTACAGCTCTTACTGCTTTTGGAGCTCTGTTATTTCTTGTGGTCACTTTAAAAACTTTTGCTAGCTGATGGTCACTGTTGTATATTTGCCAGAGACAAGTGTTTGCATTAATTTTTTTCTTCTCTTAGAAGGTTGTCTTGAACAAAAGAATCCTAAAAGGATAAAAAGTTGATTATCACAGTTTTAATGTGTATTGTTACTTCTATGATAACTTTCTGTTTAAACCTTATTTCTACTTTTTTTGACTATTTGAACTGTTGCTTTTTATGGAATTGTATATAACCCGTGAAGTTTTGTGCTAAGCAAATAAAAATAAGTTGGGAAAAAGCTTACTATATAAAGATTCCTATTGTAATGTAATGAGAGGAACCTTGCTTTGTAAAAAGGATCCATTTCAAAACTCAAAGAGAACAATTATTTATAGCATCTAACATATAAAATAAAAATATTAAATTGATAAATTTTGTCTTTCTCAAATTCATGGCTCCTCCATTGTTGAAATACTCACTCAAAAGACTTACTTGGTCTTGCTCAAACTCTGCTAGAGAGCAGCTATGCAGATGTAAGACACTATTCTTTAACATTTTCAGTCAAATTTCCAATAATGCATATATTTTTTTATCATCACTGTTTTTCTCCTGTAAGTCTTAATGTATTTTTTAGGATATTTGTAAATTACTAACATTTTAACTTCTATAATAACTGATGATGATTAAGTTTACTTGGGAAGAGATGCCATCAAATGTAAATTTGCCTAGTTTGAAGCTGAATGAAAAGACAGTTTAATGTGTAGCGGACTCTTTTTTTTTTTTTACAATTTTCACCATGACTTTTAGAAAAAGGTACAATTTGGAAACATCCAGGGAAAGTCTGGTATAGTTATTTGATGAGCACAGTCATCCCATAGCAATGAGTTCTGCAAGTTAGTTTTGCATTGCGTAGAAGTACTTTGTCTTGTTTGTATTTGTGAGAAAAGTCAACAACTTCTCTAATTTTATGCACAGTATTTATGATTTTACAGACCTCTTTTGATAACCTTCTCGTTGGTCATCTCAACTCCTTGTTGTTTTTTTACATCTCTTTTTTTCTAGGCCAAACAGCCCTAATATTTTTAGTCTCTCCTCATATGGAAGCCAATTTCATACTCCTCTTCATACTCCTGTTTTTATTGCCCTTCTCTGAAATTTTTCTACTTCCAATATATATTTTTTGAGCTGCATTAACCAGATTGATCACAGTGTTCAAAGTGTGGGTGCAAAGCCATAAAGGAAGATGTGCAATTGAATGAGCTATAGTTTGGTGCTGTGGACTTAGGCTCAAAAACTAGGGACGTTATTTCCAGCTCTGCTGTAGACCTACTTTTTACTCTAGTGCAAATCTCTGTGCCCCATTTTTTATTTGTAGAACAGTTACCAGAATATTTCCTTATCTCACCTCAATATTTATGAAGATAATTTGATTGGCGTATGTGAGGTACTTGCATATGACTTGGTGAGTACCAGAGAAAAACCTATCAGTAAACAAGAAATGTAACTGAAGCCATGTACCTGCTGCCTTGTGCATAGAAATGTTGTACATGGAAAATGTTTTTAACTAGTTCAGTGTTCATTTAAGAGGGTAAAGAGTTCTAACTCAGTATGTTCTTTTTTTTTTAGGCTTTACTCACAGCAGTAACATCTCAACACATAGAAATTCATGAAGGAACTGTGCTGCAGGCTGTAAGAACCTGTTATAATATCTATCTAGCAAGCAAAAATCTCATAAATCAGACCACAGCCAAGGCCACTCTCACGCAAATGCTGAATGTTATATTTGCACGTATGGAAAACCAAGCAGTGAGTATCTTAATATTCCACATGTAGAGAATAGTTCCTAAGAGATTATTTTAGTTATAGACTTTTGTTTATTCATACTACAAGATTGCATGGCATTTGTAACATCATCCCCTCCTTTTTATTCAGTAAAGTAACTACTTACAAAAACATTTACAATATTGATCGTTCAGATCGTTTTTTGATATTTTGGTAAGTGAACTGGCTGATGAATTAAAATAAGTGAAGAAGAAACATTACTCATTTCTTCGATAAACTAGAAATGGATTTTGAGCTTTGCAAGGCACTGAAGCACAAACCACAAAATACACAATACAGTACATTGTCCTCCTGAAGTTGGAATGCTCTATGCTGGTCCTTAATAATGAGCGCACACAGTTTTTTCCATAGAAAGCATCCCGCATTCAGTGTACAAAATGAAGCATGCTCCAGGACCCTACTTCATTCATTAAACATCTTCCTAATTCTATAAACCGGTATCCTGCAACATTCTCCTTCACTAAATCTTGATTCAATCACCCAGACTCTGGGTGATTGAATCAAGATTTAGTGAAGGAGAATGAGCACAGCACACAAAAGAACCCCACCTCCTCAGCCACCAACAAAAAGCCGCTGCCAGCTGCTCTTTCAGCAGCCTTGGGGGGAGCAGTTGGGTGGCTGCTGTGGAGCAGAGATGATGGTTCTGGAGGGGAAGAGCACCAGTGTCTCTCCCTCTCCGCACGCCTCCCCACCCAATGCTGCTGAAAGAGTTGCTGGTAGTGGCTTGGGGGGGGAGGGGCAATGAGGGAGGGGCTCACCGCTGAAAGGAGCTATGATGGCAGGGGCTCTTTCTCTGCTGGATACCTAGGGGCACCTCAGGTTTTGGGCTGGCCCCTGGAGGCCAGGTGTCCGGGAGCTTTGTTAAAGTCTGTGTTACACCCATATCAGGGGACAGAGGACCAATGCTTAGGGCTAGGCCTATGCTTTCTTGCTTGTTAAATTTATTCAGCAGTGATAATCAGGGAACATCATCATTCTGTTCCAAGCTGTGGCTGTTATCTTCCCACTCTCTCCCAGATATTAATTTGCTCAAAAAGAGGCTTCATATACCAGAAAAGTGGTGCATTAAAGTCTCATAAATGAAGGGGTCTCTCTAAATTCTTCAAACTATTCCAGTTTTTCCTTTCTTCATTTGAATTAAATTGATCTTCCACTTTGCATCTAACTCTTGACACACATCTCAAGTCCAGTTTTTTAAATTGATTACTTACAAGAGTTGAGCCAGTTATCTAATCAGTAAATAAAAGGGGATGTAATTACTTAAAACATATGTAGAGCAGGTCGAGGAATTAAAGACTTTTTGCCTGTAACTGGAAGAATCTGGGGTAGAGACCACATGCTGCAGAACTTAGATCATGCTCATTGTGTAATACATTATTCCATTTGTAAACAATACTTGTGAGTTAGTGTAAAGATATGTTGTATTAAAAATCTTTAATGATTATAAGATTGATTCAGAGGTTTGTACCAGTGCTAGACTTCTGATGTTGATTCTAGCCCCATATCAACTGTACTGTCTTTAACAAATATTTTCAATACTCTATCTTTTAATATATTTTCAACCCTTCAGCTCTCTAATAAAGCTGTGGTGTTCAGACTATGGGTGGAGACCAGTATTGGGTTGCAGACCGTCCGGTACTGGGTCATGGCACCGCCTGCTACCACTGCTAAAAAATTGGAATGCCTTGCTCAAAGATGTAATTGTTCGGTCATGGGCATAAATGATTTTTTTTCTTTTTTTTTTCAAATGGGTCCCAAGGAGAAAGGTTGGAGAACCACTGTAATAAAGTACCTAGTCCCATGGCTGCTTTCTCTGGAAGTCTCTCTTTATTTGGTCCCAACCCAGAGTCCTCCTCTAACACCTCTGACAGAAGACCTGATTTAGTCAGCTAACACTTTGCCTGTTACATTACGTCAGCATGGATCTCCACCACCTGGGGAGCCAAATTCCATGTGGCACAAGTGTAGCTTAGTCCTAACCCTCTTAAAGGGAAAGCTCACTGTGTTACAACAAATATACAAACATAAGCAAGTGTACTCCCTATAAAAGTAGGTTCACTGTCTAATTTGGCTGGGCAGTATGTGAGCAGATAGACTAAGAGAATATTTGCACATTTATTGACTATTTTACTAAAGATAAAATTTTATTTTTCAGCACAAATTAAGGTATACTGTTCTATTAAGTTTTTCGTTTGTTTTCCAATTCACAAACAGCACCTCATTTTTAACAAAACATGTATTAATGAATAACGAATCTGTTTCTAGCTCCAGGAAGCCAAACAGATGGAAAAGGAAAGACACCGACAACAGCACCATCTACAACAGTCACCCTTAAGCCACCACGAACCGGAATCACCTCAGCTGAGACATCTTCCGTCACAGAGAGTTGGTCAGTTACCCCAAGAACATGAAGGAGACCTTGACCACAGCACAAATGATGTGGACAAGAGCCTTCAAGAAGATACAGAAGCAGAAAATGGATCTGATATTTCCAGTGCTGAAAATGAACAGACAGAAGCTGATCAGGCTACAGCAGCAGAAAGTAATCACTGGGGGGTTTGGACTTAGTGGGGAGGCAGGGGGTGTGGAGTTTTATGGAACTTAAGGACTGAGTGATAGCATCAAAGATGATCCCATTTTCAGTCAATAAAGATAGTTATGGATAGTGCGTAAATATCAGTTATCCTTGCTAATACTATGAACGTTTTGCCTTTTTAACATACTTCAGGCGCAGATAAATTGCATCAGTTCTATTCGTTGCATTCTGGGTTCATGCTTGCACCCAACTAATCACAAATACACAGCCACTGATTGCAAAATATGAACACGCCTCCCTTCTTGTTGCTTCACTCTAAGACCATTGAAATGTTAACTTATGCTTTTAAGTATTTTTCAACAAACATAAACAATTACTACTTTAATTATTT
The DNA here is from genome assembly GCA_007922195.1 of Podocnemis expansa. NCBI lineage: Eukaryota > Metazoa > Chordata > Testudines > Podocnemididae > Podocnemis > Podocnemis expansa. The sequence goes on along the minus strand of ML682038.1, from coordinate 7,492,782 downwards.
TTAACCGTAAGCAATGTACTCTCTTTCCTTCCCTTACCTAAATGCATTTGGATCTTCTTACCTATAAGAAAAATACTTTTGGCCTTTCAATACTGCTGTCTTGTTCTTGATTTTTATAGCATATAATATTATGTTTTAAAACCTTTTTCACCGATTTCAGTGCTTGTCAGTAATATCTTCTGTCTTTTTGGAAAGCTCTGTCTAAAGGTAATGTGGGAACATATGATGGAGAAAGCAATGAATGTGAAGAAAAGGCACAAGATGTTGTACAGAGTATTGTTCAGGAAATGGTGAACATTATAGTTGGAGGTATTGTATACACTCTTTATACTTATATACTGCCAGCTTTGTTCTGCAGTCACCTTTGCCTAAGCAGTCATTGAAGATTTCATAAATATGTTTAAATAAATCACAGTTCTAAGCCACTTTAATTTCATCTTTACTTTCTGAGGTAGTCTTTTAGCTGTCCTACCTTAAACTGTACCACTTGACAATAAATGAACTAGGATGGGTTTTATTGCTGTTTATGGTAATGTAGGGAAATTTTTTAATATGTGAAAATTTGCTTAATTTTTAGTTTATAATTAATTTCTCACATTTTTGGTTGCAATTATTTCTGCAGTTTCATTTTGATTCTATGCTTCTGTGCTTTTTACAGCAGGTCTCTCTTCAGACTACTAATGATACACTAACTATTCAAAATGTCCATTTATAGCTCAGTTAAAAATGTTGTTTCTGCTGAAATTGTTTTGTTTTGAATGGAACTGAAACTTTTTCTTGCTTAAACAGGAAATAAAAATTGTATCTGGGTCATAATGAAACCATTTTGAATTGACATTTTTCATACTGCAGTGTTGATTTGACATGACACATCCTGACTTCTGCTTTCTGTTCTCTGGTCTGAAATTAGTTGTAAAATTCTATTTAAATTCATGAATAGTTTTGATGTGGTCTAAAATGCAAGTTTTAGTGAATTGGTAAATTTACTATTTTATCAAAATAATTTCCTACAGGTCTTTTTACAGCAGTTCTTACAAGTTCTGTACCTTGTAGAATTGGATGTTATGCTCCTTGTAATCTTAGCACATGAAACTTTTAGTTGACATAGTGAAAAAAAAAAACCCCTTTCAAGGATTTTAATTTAAATATTGTTTATTTTTACATATTTTGCTTTGTTACATTTCTTCCTCTGTTAGATGCAGAAGGAACTGCTGAAAGTGGAAGTGCTGATGGCACAGTTGGAACTTTAGAGGATGGCAGTGACAGTGAAAATATTCAGGCAAATGGAATTCCAGGGACCCCAATCTCTGTTGCATATACACCATCTCTACCTGATGATAGGTTATCTGTCTCTTCCAATGACACTCAGGTACTAAAGGAAATAAATGTGGAAGGATGTGTTTAAAAAAAAAAAAAAGTAAACCTTTTCTCTTTAAGTATGCCTGTTTATGCTTGTGCAGACGGTACATTGTAATAGAATTGTGTAAAATCACTGTTAAAGGAATCTTAGACATTTTTAAATTTTATCTTTAAGATTTCTTACAGTCTTTCACTGTTGTTTAAGATTTTTACAAGCAAGTAGATGCAGGGCAGCAAACAGTTCACTACGGAAGCTATGTAGTCAAATTATAACAAAATTTAACTTCCTTTGGTTTTATGTAAATGGCCAAAAGGGCACCATTATGCGTCAGCGATAACATAAAAATAAATCTCAGAAATACTGGAAAAAAGCCCAAATCCTGCTCCTTACCCTGTGCCCCACTGTAGTGATTTGATCTGTGCAATGCCTTATATCTATGATTAGGAGTATCTGATTTTCCACTTTCATTGAAAATAGTTAGCTATTTTCATACACTACTCATTTTTTAATTTTAAGCTTTTGTAGTTGCAAGAAAAACAAAAACTCTGGCATTGTCTTGTATTGAGAATGGGCAACATGTATCCATGCACAGAATCCTGCTAACTTCAGAAGGATGTTGCATCTGTAATGGGATTTTACTAGTAGTGCATACCAGTTTAAAATATATTCTTTTCAACCTTAGTTAGGCTTTAATGTTTAAAGAGGTGCTGTTAACTTTCAGCTGCACAGCCTAGTTTTCTGATAAGATTCAGATTATGCTCTGCAGAGTTCTAATGACATTTACAGCATCACCAAAAGTCGGTAAATAGAAAAAAGTGCACTTTTTACTCTAAAAGATTTTGCTGTTCATAATATATAAAGTCTAGAACAATAGAATGGAATAGAATATAAATGATGCCAATATCAGTATAGCTGTGTAGCTCTTCTCATGTAACCCACTACTACAATTTTAGGTGATGTTGGTACATTTTTCTTTCTAAAAGTTACTTTCTAGGAACCCTGAATGAGGGCAGTATGGCCTCAGGTGTTTTCTTTAAATAAATTTGACCTGTCCACATATTACTTATTGCCTATGACTTTCTGTTTTCATGGATGGCACTTAACTTTGCTGAATTGGAGGTTTTATTAATGTTTTGTTCGGGTCCTTTTAAACTGAATTTCCAGACTACATTTTAAAACTTAATCTGGAGACCTTAAATTGCATTTGAAGTTTGGCTGTGTTTGCATAATACCTTAATTTTTTGTTGCTAGGAGGTGGGGATTTCACTACACACTGCTCATAACATATTTCAGAATTCCATTTTTTAACTTCTTTAGGAATCTGGAAATTCTTCAGGACCTACACCTGGTGCTAAGTTTTCCCACATTTTACAAAAGGATGCCTTTCTAGTATTCAGGTCACTGTGTAAGCTCTCTATGAAGCCACTGTCAGATGGGCCACCAGATCCAAAGTAAGTCAGCATGATATTCTTTTATGAAATACTTAGATGTTAACAAATGAAAATGAACACAAATGAGTAGGGTCCTCTACTTGTTTCTTACTAGCAGTTAGCAATATTGTCAGAAAAGCCACATCTTCTGAAAGTTTCCATTGAGCTATATTTTATTTTTAATAGATTTTTTGTATGTTAAATGGCAGCATCTATATTTCTGCTCTGTTCTCTGGTAAGTATTAACCATTTTACATGGTTTATATGCCTGTACTTTTCTATCTAGCCATTATTCAATTGGTAGACTAGCTCATCACTGTTTAATTGCAAACCACATCCAAAATGTAAAGATCAGTATTTGATTGATGGCTTTTTAATATTGGATACCTTTTTAATGTGTGATGACTTAGATATGTATTTTACTTATAAGTTTATTTTCTGTTACTCATTCTGGCTTGTTGCACCTTGTGAATGGTATTGCTCTCCCTGGACAGTAGAAAAGGAAAAATAAACTAATCAAAATTCATATTATTGTCTGGGAATGAGGGTATGGGATTTCACTAAAGAGTACTTTCTATAGCGCAGTAACAATTCTTCTCCAAATAGTGGCCTTTTGGGTGCTCTGTGTCAGTTTGTGCATGTACCTTTGTACTCATTATTGGACCTTTTCATTAGCAGGGTCTGTAGGACAGTACTAGTGCTCTAGACGTCTTCATGCTCTGGTACAGGGGTACATAGGGAGAGGAAGCACCTGTTATCATTCCAGTTCCTTCTCAACTACCCATGGCTTCAGACAGGCTGCCATGTTGTCCATTAGCTACCAAAATAGATCATTTATATTGCTCAATCTTTTTCTATTCCTTCATTTTTTTTTTTTTTATTATGCAGCAAAATTTGAGCTAGGGGGAGGAGGACAGGTTTCCCCTTACCTTCTGCTTAAATTGGTCCTGTTCCCTCTCGTCCTCCCCACACCACCCGTTTTTGGTGCATGACCTGGTGCCTTGTTTATGCCCAAGGCTCCAGACATCAAAACCTTCCATAGGTTTTCCCTCCACAGAACAGTCATTCAGTAGGCCTCCACTGTCTGGGAGGGGCTCACATCTCCTCCTAATGTAAGACTTGTTTAGGTTTAAAAGCAGATCTAAGAACCTGTGAAATGACAGACTGAAGCACCTGTTGGAATGCTCTGAGACGCATGAGGTCTGATTTACTCCTACCCACCCATGTTTTGGACCTGGTTGCTCACAGAGCCTAGGTGACTGTCTTTGGTATGACAGTAGGTCCTTGGGGCCCTTCTGAACTATCCATACCCTCAAAGAAGAGAAGACCTCTTTCTCTAGAATGGTAAAAGAGGAGAGGAAAGTCACTCCTTTGGTCTGTCTCTTAAGAGAATTTATATCCTTTGAGAAATGGTCTGTGTAGATGCCAAAAAGAAAACTTAAATTCTGAAACATGACTTTTATTAAACTGTCTGAGATTAAGAATGAGTGTATTTGTTTACTAACAGCAATGAGTTAACTTACTTTACCTGCTGCAGCACTTGGAATCCATCATTTTAATCCTCGAAGTCCTTGACATGCAAATTAGGACCAATTAAGCTCTCTGCATAAGGTAAATTATAGGAAATGGCATTTGGGACAAAGAGAAACAGCTGCCAACTCATTCAGAGCTGTCTTGCATTTGGAGTAGTGCCTGAAATTGATCTCTGGTTCTGAAGCATTGAAGGCTCGTCAGCCTTTTCAAACATGTTTTTAGTTGGGGGGGAGCAGTAGGTGAGATATGTGCAACATTTTAAAAATGAGTGACAGTATATCTAAACTCAGTTTGGAGAATTCTGAAGGAAAATTTTTTTGGAAAATCAGGTAGGGGAAAAACAAGCCTGAGAACAAACAAGCAGATTTATCAAGAGAAAAATTCTAGTAGTATTACAACAAAGAGAACCAACAGAGGAAAGAAAGCTAAAAATAACTTGAAAACATGTTTACTGGAAATAAATCTTCAGGAAAATCCACGATTGTTGGAAAAGCCACCTTGTGGTTTAAAAGCACACAGGAGTCAAGATCTGGATTCTAAGAGCTGAGATCTGGATTCTGTTCCTGGCTCAGCCACAGATTTACTGTATGATCCTGGGCAAGTCATTGACATCTGTAACTCTTCTTTCCCTGTCTGTAGAAGGAAACGGGATACTTCCTTCATCACAAGGAAGTTTAATTTATTTGGCCTTAATACTTGTTATACCAGGACAGATCACTAGAACTTGTGGAGTTCCACTGAGGTCAGAAATTGTAGGAGTGGGGTCATAGTTATAAACTAACTTGATATCTTCTATGAGAAGGCATGTAAAAATCAAAAGTGTTGTAAAAGACTCTCTTCTGGTTAAGCTCCTTTTACATGTAGGCCTACAGTACCTTCAGCAGAAAGACTGGAGTACCTTTTTCAATTCCCAGAAAAAAAAAATTAATCTTGTGCTGTATGGCCTACATTTATTTTGAAACAGATGTTTTTTGTCACAGACGTGTGTGTGTGTGTGTGTGTGTGTGTGTGTGTGTGTGTGTGTGTGTG
>ML682038.1:7455383-7487420 GCA_007922195.1 Podocnemis expansa | reverse complement strand
GTGTGTGTGTGTGTGTGTGTGTGTGTGTGTGTGTGTGTGTGTGTGTGTGTGTGTGTGTGTGTGTGTGTGTGTATAATAACCTTTGCTAAATGCTTCCAGTGGAGCTGTGATCAGCATCCAAAAATTGCTGCTCGGAAGTATTTGTCTTCTGTGACCCCTCTACGAAGTCTACTGGGCATCCCACAGGAGTGTTGTATTTTTCTTGAATGGTAGTGTTGTAAGATGATAAAATAGGAGCTCATGACTCTGAACCAAGAGTCAGTGGATATGCAGAGTAAAACCCCATAACAATCAGCAAAAATTAAGTAGAAAACCAAACATTTGTCCTTGATCCCCAGGGAGATGGTACTGGTTCTTCATTGTTTCTAGAGAGGCAGAATATTTATTGCACAGAAGATTTAAAATCTAGCTAACTAAACTCAAGAGGCTTATTTGGAATTCAGTATTTAACACCTCATAAGTATGATTGGAAAAATACATAATGTGAACATACTATTTGATCCAGCAAATCAGTCTGTAAGTAGTTTTTTTCCATAAAGCAACCTGATTCTTTCTCTGTATTGTAGTTGGTCAGATGATCAAATTTAAACTATTAATGTGATTACAGAAATGAATCTTAGAGAGAAAAAAAGTTAGGTGAACACTATTGTGTACTTTCCCAGGAAATTTAAATTACTATGAAGGGCAAGGAAAGATTCTTTTAGCTTTTCCTCCGCTTTAAGAATAAAAACTATATAGACCTTGCTCAATATTTATGCATTTCTATGCACATGTGATACCTGTTACAGAATCTGTCTTTTTATAACAACAAATAATGAGGGGGTGTTAATTTAGCAAAGATTGATGTGACACTTAATATTTATAGAAGAGGTGATGATCCACAATGGTTTTGAAATTGTCCTAGTTTATTGTATAATTGCATTAGTGTTGCAAAGGGGAAGAGGCTAGAGCAGGGGTTGGCAACCCCAGACATGTGCCAGACTGGCACACCAGCCTGTGCACAATGGCACATAGGACTCCTGGCCCTGTGGTGCTGTGACTGCTCTACCTTCTGGCCCCTCCATATGGCTCATGTCCCCTTCTGGCCATGTTCGGGAGGTGGGGTCAGCAAGGAAAAGGAGCACGTGGCTCCTGTCCCTTTCTGGTTCTGCCATGGCACCTTTCTGGCCCTACTCCTGCCACCTGCTGAGGGGTCAGGAGGCGGGGCTGGCACAGGGGCCAGCAAACGTTACCGACCCCTAAGCTAGAGCTTCTCAGGTTGAATACATAGCAAAGGGACAGACTCAACCAATGATGGGGTTCTGCTCTGTGCACGGGGCTTTCCTGCTGCATGTCCTCAACAGGATTGAACTAGAAGCCCAGAATGACCAAAGCCAACTTGAGCTGTAGGGGAGCATACATAAGCAACTGGACGTTTCGGAGGTCTCTTAGACTGAGGTTTTGAGGACTAGCATGGCTGGATAGTGACACCGTATATTCCAAGGAAGAGATGCCAGACAACATACTTGAGCCCAAGTGTGTTCCTTAGGGTAGTGGTTTTCAAACCATGGGTTTGGGACACAGTACTGAATCACAGACCCTTAGGTAGTGGGTTGAGGTACCCCCTGCCGCCTCCACCAAAAGACCATTGCATTGCTCAAAGACGTAATTGTTGGGTCTCAGACTTAAATGCTTTTTTTTCAACTGGGTCCCAAGAAAAAAGTGTTTGAGAACCACTGCCTTTGGATACCAGAGCTAGAAATAGTGGATAGAATTTCCTCAGATCCAGTTGGCTTGGAAGTACGTGGGAACCAGTGATTGGATCCATCTGCAACAGGCTTGTTACAGTATGGTGTGGTACCAGATCTAATGGTAACACCAGTCTCTTTCAAAGTGACCTTTTTACAGAACATAACAAAATTAGAGGTGAGATGTTTCTTTGATGTTTGACTGACACGACCCTGTACCATATCTCACCTCTTAGATGGATACTATCTGGGAACCTTCTTCCAGTATTCCTCATGTCTGACAAATGTCAACAACAACAAATGTTTCCTCAACATAAGTCATACCCTCACTTATCTATGTTCTTGCTCTCCATAAAAGCCCTCTGCTCATTCTTTCACTAAGACATCCAGAAATAAGAATAAACCTGAGCAAAAGGCATGCTATGATCCAGGACACTTCATGGGCTATCACCCTTAAGTGCTCAAATGTCTCTTTTGTCTCTGCTCTCTCCTCCAACTCATATAGCCCAAAAATGCAACCATTAATCAAGCATTTCTTACTCAGCCAGGTTACCTCATGTTGTAAGACAGCGTGCTTTCTCTATGTATAGCAGTAGTTCCCAAGATCATGTAACTACTACAGCAGTCAAGACTTTGTGTGACTATTGGAAAAAGTCATTTTTATTTGGCTAGAGCAAAATCCAAATGGGAGTGGTTTTAACTTATTCTACACTCATTACAATTTGTCCCTTAACTCCTCAAACTGCAAGTGCAACTCCATTTTTAATTTATTATACACTGTTAGTCAGGGCCCAGCTTTTGTCTTTAGTAGTCAAATGTGCTCATCTAAGTGAGAATGAACTGTGTTTCACTCCTAAGAAAATACTACTTTAAAAACAGTTCAGTATCATTAGGTATACTGGGATTAGATACTTCACTGCAGTTATACTTGCTTTTGTGCAGGGGATTAAACTGAGTGCCAAACTTGTGATCATGGACTAGTTTTCTCTTGCGTTACTTATCTCTCTTCTCTATAACAGTGAACAAAGGCTATTTTGTGAGGGTATTGTTCTCAATTTGATTGTCCTGTGATTGCATCAGTGGTGGACCTAATTACTTTCTATGTTCTGTAGGTCTGTTATGCACTTGATAAAAATGATCCAAAGATATTGTTATGCTGGTTGATGTGCACTTTATTTCATTAACTACATTTGTTTTTCATCTGTCCTCCTCATCTGTTCTCCAGAGGATTGTAGATAACTTTTTTTTTCCAAATTGTTTTGTAAAGGTGGACAGCTTACATGGAGATCTAATGGTTGCCGCTTGGCTTTCTAGTATTTCTAGTTTTGGGGTTTTTTGGAGGTGGGTAGACGGTGTTGTAGTTGGGTCTCCAGCACTGTTCTTCATTTTTAGTCTGCAATGCAAATATGCTGTTCACACCTCTAGTGTTGCTGTTGCAGAAATTCTGATTAGCGTGCCATGTAGTTTGACTGCTCTAAAATAGAGCAGATTGCTTGCTGGTGATAGGATCTCTGGAGTGCATCATATCTGGGTAAAAGAAAAGTGAGATGTCCAGTGCTGAGTGGTGAGAGAAGCTTAAATACATCAGGCAGCATAGTAGCTGCCTAGGGCCCCTTCTTCACTTTTTCCTACTAGAGGCGCATATGGAGAAAAGAGGAATTTGTGGAATAACCATCATTCTTCTCTACCATGTCCCCATTTCTGGGAGGGAAAAGCCCATCCTCCCACGCCACTCGAAAGAGGAGAATACTTCTTTTGCTTCCTCCATTGTTTGAGGAGTGGGGCAAATCATTCCACAAAGAGTCCCAAACAGCTATTCAGATGAGGAGGGAATTCAGTAGGTAGATGGGTGTTGGTGGGAGGCAGGGGGAAAGGCAGGTTGGCAAAAGGCTATTATGAACTTAAACACACCTTTGCTTGACTGAAATGTGCTGGATTGTTGTTTTGTTACAAAGACCACCTTTTTTGCTACTTTCTTTAACAAAGTGTTTTTAAACAGTAGAATTTTCTTTCAAGAACTTGGAACATAAAAGAATAGTGTGGCTCACTAAAACTTTCCAGAAGAATGTTTTACACTTCAGACGACAAGCTTGTTCACACCTTACTTATATTATTTCATTCTAGGTCTCATGAGCTGCGATCAAAGATTCTTTCATTGCAGTTGCTTCTGTCCATTCTGCAGAATGCAGGACCTGTCTTCAGGACAAATGAGATGTTTATTAATGCTATTAAACAGTATCTTTGTGTTGCATTATCCAAGAATGGAGTTTCATCTGTTCCAGAAGTTTTTGAGCTTTCACTTTCCATATTTCTTACACTTCTCTCAAACTTCAAGACACACCTAAAGATGCAGATTGAGGTATGGTATACAATTTGTTCTGTTTATAACTGTACAGCTGTACTGCACATTCATGTATCACAGTGTTTTTCTACTTGTATAAAACTGACTTTTTCTAAAGAAACTGTTTGCCAAGTTGCTCTTTCCTGAATCTCAGTTCCATAGTATGAAAGTGGCTGAACCTCAAACACCACCACCTCACCCCGAAGCCTTCCCCTCCCAATGAAAATCTGAGCTATCACTGATAGTATCTTAGGTTTTAATAATAATGGCCTTGAAACAAAATTCAGATAGCTCAGACAGGCCACTGTTCTATATGGAAAGTCTTGACTTAAGGAATATTAATAGAATATATAGATTTCATTTGCCTTTCTAGTACATGTGTTTAAATAATTTAATATTCAAGTCTTGGTACTCTGACAAGCTAACTTACCAAATAGAAATTAAGAAATTCTTTATGTAGCCACATGATTAATTTGGAGTGAACAATGAATTCGTCACTAGTAAAATATTTGTTCTTTGGTGGCTATTTAGAAATCAACTAGGGAGGTATTGATTGGCACGGCACCTACAGAGTCTGAGTTTTGCTGGTGTTACAATCAGTATATACAAAATAATAGGCTTAGAAAGCAAAATAAGAATAACAACAGAATCTGTGGGGCTGTGGGTTCCCCTAGAGGTGAGATTAAGGGCAAGTCTACACCATGGCAGAATGGCAGTTGAAGAGAGAGATGCAAAGTACTTAAAATATCTCGCTTCTCTCCTTCTGACTGCCTATCACATACTTACCACGGCATTTTCAGTTTGCTGAGTCAAAGGGAAGTGCCCTCCCTTCAACTCAGTGCTACTCCGCATAGTGGGGTGGTCCTCAGGATCGACTTCCTGATAGGCTGAGTGGGTCTTCAGAGATCTGATCAGTTGATTGGGAAGATCAATCTGTTGGCGGTGAATTTGCCACCTTCAATGAATACTAGGGCTCAGTGTTAAAGATGTCACCATCCTGCTATCCAGAGGTCCCACTGAAGGTCATGTTTGACTCCTCTTTACGCATGTATTCCTTATGCCCACTTGTGTTCAAGACCATTCTTGTTTAAGTCCCAGACTCTCATGCATATTTGTCATACCTGCTACCCATTTTAGGGGGTTCTGACAAGTATCATATGATTTATGCACATAAAAGATTTGCAGTACCATGTGGTTAAGGACATCTAAATAAAGCCCTTTGTAGCCTAGACAGTTTAGAGCAAGATATATATTGCTAGTCACTTACTAATACTATCTGTTATGCTAACTATTACTGCCAGTAGGCCTCAACCTGAATGCTAGGCTTTGAGCTCACTGCAAAGTCCACTTTAAAGTAATTTTAAAGTGGGTTTTTTTGTTTTTTGTTTTTTTTTTTTGCTTACTCTTACTTGCATAATTGCTTTAGTTTCATTTGCACTAATTTAGCAATCATTTTAATTCTTTTTCGGCTATAGATGATTGTTTACCTGAGCTCAGATGCTGCTCAAAGGTCAAAGTCTCCATTGTATTTGACTGTGAATGTGAACTGATTAACACCATTAAGGCATACGTTCACTTTTTGTGTACATTGAAAGATAGGAAATCTACACACAGACAATATGGTATACATGCTATTTTTGTGACCTGAGTGGGTGTTTCCAGTATTGTAGAACTGTAGCTTTCAAGGGGAAGAAAGCACTTTATAAATCTTGAAATTATGCATTATATGTTATATATAAATAAGGTGTATATTATACATTATATGCGTTTTGTATGTAATTTATATAATCTGAGAATAAACCTTTGAACTGAGAACTAAATCATCTAAATGACTGTACACAATATTGATGAAGGATGGTGAGGAGATTCAGAAGTGGCAAAGTCGGCACATCTACTGATCTGTCAAGCCAAATTTCATAGTGCAGACAGACATTTTAGTTTCAGAATGTGTGGCATAAAACAAGAATATAATAGTTCATGAACTGTGCACAATAAAATAGAATTCTGCTTTGTGCAAGCAAATTTAAAAAAGAAATGTGGCTTTAGATGGCACTTGTGCTTATCTGAAAATATTAGCTGTTTTTCCTTTTCTAGAAAAAGCCAAAACATTTGTCTGTGGCTACTCTTCTCAAAGATCAAGACACACGCACATGTCTTTCTCTGATTTAATGAGGACTCATTTCATCAGTGTCCTCAGTTCTCAAAGGGTGAACATGTTGTTTCATTCCCTAGAGAAAGCAACTCGGCCACAGGGGGTGGAATTAGTCAAAAGTTTGTACAGACACCACAGCTATTAAAGCTTTCTTACCAAAAAACAGATTCTAAGCCAAACAGGAAGCACTGGTTCAGGGGTCTCAAACAAGCAGCCCAAGGGCCACATGCGACCCCTAAAGTTATTTCTTGCGGCCCACAATGACACTATTGGTATCAATATTTGCAATACCATTGCATGAAAAGGTTTCAATGGTGTGGCCCTTCAGCTAACATACTAGTCCTCATCTGTGGCACAGCCTTTGGGCTAGCATACTGGTCCTCGTGCAGTCCTTTTGGTGATTTGAGTCTGAGACCCCGGGCTAGAAGACCCTAGTCTCAGTGAAAGTATATGGTGGTTCTGATGACTTTTAGGCCTTATGGCACCTTCCCAGTACCACTCGTAATACTGTTGAAGCCTCTGCAGTGCTGGTTGTGAAAGTGCTTTGAACCACATGGATATGCTGTTGTTTGTTATCCAAGACATTCAGGATTCTCTGCCCTGGTGAACAAAGGAAGAACATATTGGAGTCTCCTCTCCATCTCCCTTACCCTCTGTACAGATCGTCAGATACCTCAGGAGTCAGTTTAGGTGTTCAGTCCTTCAGGGCTACCTTTTACGGTCCTTGTGAGTGCAAAGATATTGAAGCACTATGATGCTGCAGTACGTATGGAGGTCCCTATTACAGAAGACAGACAAGCAGTTCAGCCTAATCATCAAATCTCACATCTGAGACGTTTTAGGTATAATACCGTGGTGGTGTGCCATAGCAGCTGTCATGGAAGAGGCCACTCTTGCCAGTTCCATTTCAGATAGCTATCACACTCTGAGAGTAGGTAATCCATCATCAGATCACTCTAATGACTGTTCATGTACCTAAAAAGATATTGTTTTAGCAGACTCCTCAAGGAAGTACAACCATGTATGATAATAAGGCAGGTCATTGCTGCGTTCTTTTTGCCACCAAGAAAAAAGAGAGAGATTTCTGGGTCTGTTTCAGGGAAAGACAGGACCCAGCATTTTTCACAGATGCATCTTTTCCTGGACTTCAGCTAGGAATTCCTTTGTGTTCTCTCTTATACCACTGATACTATAGGTTGTTCAAAAGGCATGGACAGATTGTAATTAACCCCAGACTGGACCTGACAATTGTAGTTTTGTGTGTGTCTGGAACTAAGAAGCCCTGTAAGTTGTGCTTTCCATTACACTGAATCTCTGGTCTCAGCATCAGGCACAGGATTCACCACTTAATATGAAATTTCTCAAACTAACAACTTGATTTTTGAGAGAGAGCATTAAATTCTGTTGGAAGACTTGGAAACCTCCTTGATTAAGAGAAAGAGGCTCTTCACTTGGGCTTTTTAGAAAAAAGACCACAAACCGTCATCCATCCTTTCAAATTCTGAACTATTTTATTGCACTTAAGAAGTCAGAATTGTGTCTGAGATCAGTAGAATCCATCTGGCTGCCATCTCATCTTTTTGTTCCTCCTATGGATGGGAGTACTCTCTGTCTTCACTCATCTTACTGTAACAGTGTTTCTAAAAGGGTCATTCCATGTATTTTCACTGGTGAATGAATCATCATTGTAATGGTAATTTGATCATACCAAAAAAGGTAATTGAGGGTACGAGTGGAGCATTTGAATCTTTGTCAGTCTAAGCAAAGAGCATGGTTACAATGGTTTGGGCTCTGATGTTTTTTCCTTGTTTTCCCCCACCTGTGACTAACCATCAGGTTTTCCCTGTTCTGAGCAAACATAAGTAATTAAATTTTCCTGTAAGTAGGTCATCTTATGTGGCAATTAAAAAAAAAAAAAACCACACTAAAAAACAAGAATCACCTCTCAGCTACCCAAGTAGTAAACATCAAGATAATTATGAGTGTTCCTTAAATAGTCACCATGCTTTTCAGAAAGTTAATGTGTCCAAAGACAGTTGAGAAGCCAAAAATCTCTTTTGTTCTTGGATGCACAAAGATCTAGGTGTTGAAATAGATGTATTTCTTCTTGACTGGATTTACTGTGCATCTTCCTCTGAGAGTCCTGTAAAAAGTGGAATTCGGCAGAGTTCCTGTTATCTTCATAGCTCAGGCCTGGGACCTATAATTCTGACATTTAGGACTTTTATACTTAATATGGAAACCTCTCATTTCTTCTGTCTCAGAAACTGGTAATTTTCTTGTTTCTGGTCTCTAGCTAGTAGCATGGATCTGTGCAGATACATAACAAATAAGGATTGTCTGAAAAGCTTTATGTTCAGCATGTATATTCTGCTCTATTTAGATTTTGCACAATATAGAATCACTGTAGGCAGTTGAAAGATTCCATAAATGTTAAAACAAGCTGTCGCAGCAGGAAAGGATATGTTTGGTGAAGCAGTATTTATTTATTTTAAATTCTTGGTATTGTGCCCTGAATCAGGCTTTTATCAAGTTAAATCATCTTCAAGAAAGGATGTAGTCCTTGATCTGGTTCTTAATGTTTTTATCTCTGCATACTTCCTAGTAGGCTTTCTTTACAGGGGGCAATAATTAGAGAGCACTACTGCTCTTTCATATATATATATATATATAGATATAGATATAGATATATAGATATATATAGATAGATAGAGTGCTGTATGGTAGAGAGCTTTGCTACATATCTGCTCAAGTTTCCCTTTAAGAAATTGCCTGTTTTTGCTGAGATATGTGGATGCTTTTATCCTCAAGCAAAAACAGTAACATAACAGCTACCAGTGGATAGAGAAAAGACACTTAGATGCAGCAGCTTATATTTTATGAGCTTGCACAAACTGAGGGATATGTCTACACGCAACTAACTTCAGCAGCTGCTGGTGTTTGCATTCTGAGCGCCTTTGTGACTATTTCTTCTTCTGTGGGCATGCTTCTTCATCAGTGTGTCCTTCAGATGACAGCCCAGGGCTATCCCGTCTCTCATGCTCTGCCACTGGTTAGTTGCCACGTATGCCTAATGCCACCACTTCAGTGTTTTAGCTGATGACTCCATTATGGATCTCTCCATGAAAGGAAGAGAAAGGAGCTATGAAGCCAAGGATCTCCCTCCTCAGCAGTTTGGGTGAGGAAAAGCTGAATGTGTGGTTGTGAGGAAAAGCAAGAGCCAGATTCATGCAACAAATGCACTAGGGTCCATACCACCAGCCCCAGCAGTCAGAGGCAAAGAGTGCTTCCTGGCCACGTGTCTAACACTAGTAATCTGGGATTGTAGAACACACCTCCTTTCCATACACCTACCGCCTGCTTCAGGTTCAGCTGAAGGGTTGTCAAGAGTTATGTTACTTTTAAGCTGTCATGTGCTCTTCATCCTTCTTTATTTTGTGTTATTTCTGCCATAAGAAATGAAGGGGGTTAATGAGTTAATACCCCTACTAAAGCTTAGTCCAAGAGAAAATACTCTTGTACCATATAACAGTTTAATTTTAAAAACAAATCCATCTTCTGTCGTAGATTTGCAGATATGCTTGGGCTTAAGTTGTCCCACACTCTAGCCAGTATCTGGCCTTTTAAGATTTGAATAAATTTTTTTTATACAAAATAATGTGTAGGAATTATTTTGGGAAGTTCTGTGGCCTGTGCTATGTAGAAGGTCAGACTAAATGACAGCAGTGATCCCTTCTGGTGTTAGAATTGATTAATCTATAAATACTTGAGGAAGGAGCCCTACATTTGTGTATTTAGTGACTTTTTTGGATTCTGCAGACTATAAAACCTGCTAATCATGAGTGAAAGCATTTCCCACCATTAAGAATTTTCCTCATGTTATCTGTATGAATTCAGTATTGCATGGATCAGAATATTGGCTTTCAGAGTGTTGTTAAGAGCTACATGTACTTTAAATTTAACAGATGGTGGTTTTTCCCCCCCCCTTGCAATATTTGCTAGGTTTTCTTCAAAGAAATTTTCCTGTATATCTTGGAAACATCTACTAGCTCATTTGATCATAAATGGATGGTTATACAAACACTGACAAGGATATGTGCAGGTACTAATAACCTCTTGGTTCTGATTTTTGTTTTTGTGTGCCTGATGAGGTGCAGATGCAAATGTCTTTTGATTATGGAATTTTTATTCCTGTTTCTATTGCTAAACATCACAATATTCCATTTCATTATTCTAGATGCCCAGAGTGTAGTGGATATTTATGTAAACTATGACTGTGACTTAAATGCAGCAAACATATTTGAAAGACTGGTTAATGATCTATCAAAAATTGCTCAAGGAAGGGGCAGCCAAGAACTTGGGATGACTAATGTACAGGTCTGTATTTTACCTGATTCCACAAGTTTTAGGAAGTTACAAATATGTAGGAATGAAGTATATAAAATATTTTAATCTTTTCATTACATAAAAATGTTTTCCAACTTTTGAAATCTTTTCCAGGAGTTAAGCTTGAGAAAGAAGGGGTTGGAATGTTTAGTATCAATCTTGAAGTGCATGGTGGAATGGAGTAAGGATCAATATGTTAATCCCAATTCTCAAACAACCCTTGGTAAGATGTTTGGGAATATTTATACTTTGGCACTTAGTAGACACGTGCTGTTCAGGAGCATCACCATAGTTGCTCAAATAACTAGGAAACCTGATCTATAAGGTTAAATGAATGGTGCTGTTAAGATGTTTGGCAGTCGTACCTAATTTTCACAAAAATGCGCAAGATGTTGAGTAGTACAGGCTTTTTAAAAATGTTCCGATTGTATGAGCACTTAATAAAGTTAAGTTTAACATGTCCCCACTTTGGTCTAGTGCAGCAGCTCTCAGCCACTGTGTCGGGGCACATTACTGTGTTGCCACACAGTGGTAAGTATGCAACAGAGGGAAGGGGTGGGGTAATGGGGTGGTGTGTCTTGTAGGATTGTGCACACCACCAAGCATGTTGTGACCTGCAAAAGGTTGAGATCCACTGATCTAGAGTAGTTTGCAGTTGTTAAACATTATTGTTAGATTAGTGCAGATGATGCGCAAACAAATGTGCAGTGAGTCCCATTTGCTGAATTCCTTATGAAAAGTTCCGTGCAAACATTTGTTTTAGACTGAACTGATCTTAAGTTGTTTCAATTCCTGGGTTAGTAAAACATCATAAACTGCTTAATTCTGTTGTCTAGCACACATCTAATAACAAAGCAGTTCTCTGGGGCTGTTTTATACGGAACTTAACTCTGAGTTGAGGCTTTCAGTTTCCCCTAATTTTTGAATACAGAACTTCCTTTTTTTTTTTTTTTTCTTCAGTTAATACTAAGTCAGGATAGGGACAGCTTTTTATGTTTTCTAATGTCAAGCCTAGTAGTAACTGCCATTGCCACACAAGATGAAATAATAACCATAAGCACTACTCATTATTTTTATTGCTATCTCTTACTGCCGTTTGATATACAGGATAACAGATTCTGAGAGATGAAGGCCAGAATTTTCAAGCTGAGCATCTAAAGGCTGGCACCAGAGATTTATCAGAGATGCAGAGCATCCAGGGCTTCCACTGAAGTCAGTTGAAATACCAGCTACTTCAGACCTCTGAACACCAGGCAGTCTAAGCATGGAGTTTTTGAAAATTTTGTCCAGTGAGACTTTGCCTGGCCTAAGAGGGAAACCACACCTGGAAATTAGAGGGGAAATTTCTGGGTTTAGAGTTGAGGAATTCTTGCATGAAAACCACGATTCCACATCACTAGTTTTAGCAAGATAACTGCCATCAATATTATATTGTGAAATGCCACTTCTAATTTAAAACATCATTTTCCAATATATCTTATGCTGTAAGGAAGTCCTTTGATATACTCAACAAGGTGAAACTGAGGTGCTGGTTTCTTTTAAATAACAGTAAATGGATTATTGAGGAAACGTATCCATAGTAACTTTATAAACCTTAATATATTTTTCAGATCTTTCTTACCTGGGATTTTGTAGCTTTTACAGGATGTCTAACTTTTTCAAAACAAGACTTGGTTTCCTTTCTTTGCACTTTATAGGCCAAGAAAAACCCACAGAGCAGGAGAGCAATGAAACCAAACACCCTGAAACAATTAACAGATATGGAAGCTTAAATTCCCTGGACTCCACAGCCTCATCAGGGATTGGCAGTTATAGCACACAGATGTCTGGCACTGACAATCCAGAGCAGTTTGAGGTCCTAAAGCAACAAAAGGAAATAATAGAACAAGGAATAGATTTGTAAGTATATTTTGCTACCCATAGAATGGTGATTTTCAGGCTCTCTTGGAACTCTGAGGACTCCCTTGTTTTTTCCCTGTCACCTCTTAATTACTTCCATGTTCCAAAATCTCTGAATGTAGCAGGCATTCCTCTGATAGTAGAACGTTGGATGGTGCTCTGTTTGGAGGCTGCCAACAATGCTTTGTGTGTTAGCCTGTTTCCTTACAATTAGAGGATGAGCATTCTGTCTTTGCTGCATTTTGGGCATAAAGACAGAGATCCAGATGTGGATAAAAAAGTACATTAGATTCATACACTAATTAGAACAGTCAGAAGTCAGGTGTGTGCATGTGTGGTTTTTGTAAAGCTGTATTTGATAGAAGTCTACATACTAGTTCCTTTAAAGGAAATTTTCTGCATGTTTTTTTTTTTTTGTGACCCTGTCTTAATTTGAACTAGAGAATAAAGGTATTCACTAGAAGTGATTAGGAATTTTATGGCAGAATGATTATTTTTGACAGAAAAATCACTTTCTGTAAAATTAAAATTTTCCACAGGAAAATTGTTCCTTGCTTAGAGGCTACACCATGGCATGACAGCCAACCTGGTAGGCTCTTTGGCCTCCGTGCCTCATAAGGAGCTAGAAGCATTAAGTAAAGTTCAGAATGAAATATTTTGACTTTTTAAATTATTCTAGAAATTTTGTTTCATTTTGGAATTTTTTTTATTCTGACATTTATGCAGAACAGGAATTCCAGTTGCAGCCAGTTTGAATCTTCAGCCTCCTGGGCTCATGTGCACAGTATTGTCTCACATCAATATCCCATTGGTTGAAGAGGAGGCATAGCTTTATTGCCTAGTGATTTGAGGACCTGCATACATTGAGACCATTTTTGGAGGGAGCTGCTCAGTTCAGTACCTCAGTGCTGGCAATCATTAGCAGGAGAATATGGTTGTGAAATACTGAAGGGCATCCCATGTGGAGTGGTTGAGGACAGATATTAAATCCTTACTGAAGCTTAATCTCTTCACTCTGCAGAAGAGACAAAGGGGAGTGGCCTGTCTTTACATTTTGGCCAGTTTAGCAGAAGAAGAAAACTAAAATAACTTTGACGAACAAATGAAAATAATGTACGTTGATGTATTACCTAAGCCTAAAATACGAATAAGCTGTCTTTATTTGTATGTGCATGTGTGTTTTGACATTGCTTATGCAGATTTAATAAGAAACCAAAGAGAGGGATACAGTATCTTCAAGAGCAAGGAATGCTGGGCACTACTCCTGAAGATATTGCACAGTTTTTGCATCAAGAGGAAAGATTAGACTCGGTAAGGAACCTGTTCTGGTAACTTCAGCTTGTTTGATACTGTGCCAGTCTTGCTACCTGTTTATACTTATTATAAATACATTGGGCTAGAATGCTCTCGAGCAGGAGTAGCTGAAGAGTGACTTGCAAGTTGTATGTGGCTCTTTTACAGTTAAAATGCAGCTCATCGAGCCCCTCACATTCTCTGTCAACCAGATTGGAGGGAGGATCTCAAGGCTTCTGCCCTGCAGTGGTGTGGCAGAGTTAGGTGGGTTGTATCCACAGGGGCTTCAGCAAGAGCAGGGCACAAGCCCCACGGCTCTCCCCCCCCCCCCCCCCACGCATACACAGGAAAAACCCTGAGGACATCCTGTCTCCGCCTAGGGGCAGAAGCCCTGATCCCTACTACCGAGCTGAAGCCTCAAACCCTAGCAAGCATGCCCCAGCTCTCAAACTTCTGAAGATTGCCATATGTGGCTTAGAGGGGTCAGTAAGTTTGGCCACCTCTGCTATAGAATACAAAGAAGTAAAGGGAAGAAGAAATCCCCACTTTTGATCCTGTGTGGCCTGCTGGACCAGGAATGTAGGGGTAAAAGGACACTGCATGCCCACTTGTGATGCCCACCCCTAAAGGAGTTGGGTGAGGCAGATCAGGAAATGGCCAGTGCAGGTGACCTCTCCCAACGGGGTGTTGTGAATAGCTACTACTGTTGCTTTTGCATGCATGCAACACATGAAATGGAGCAAAATGGTAAGTGAACAAATGGAGAGGAGGGAAAAGCTAGACAGAAGAGAGCACACCATGAGGCACTGTGTGTGTGTGTGTGTGTGTGTGTGTGTGTGTGTGTGTGTGTCTAAAATAATAATATGGTATTTAGAGATCAGTGGAGAAACATTAAAAATACTTTTTTTAAAGAATTGCTTTGGTTTGCATGTGACCAAAATATTTACTGTGAAGGAATGTAGTGGAAATCTGCCACTCTTTTCAGTACCCATTTGCTGCTAGCCCACCTTTTACTTCTATCTTTGACATCTCTTCAGTGTTAAAGGTTTGTCATTGGACATGGTTGCTCCTCTAATTAGTATCTGTGTGGGTCATTATGCTGGGTCAACTCAGTCACTCAGAAGCCAGTTAAAAAAGCAGTATTTAAAGCATAAACATTACTAGTTAGGGACAGGAAAAGGTTCCTAATGCCATAAATAGGAGATTTTAAGTAGGCTGAGGCACTATAAGCTTGTTTTGGGATTCCACTTTTTTCTTCTTTCTTATTTTAGACTCAGGTTGGAGAGTTCCTGGGAGACAATGATAAATTTAACAAAGAAGTTATGTATGCATATGTGGACCAACATGACTTTTCAGGGAAGGATTTTGTCTCAGCTCTACGCATGTTTTTAGAGGGATTCCGTCTTCCAGGAGAGGCTCAAAAGATTGATAGGCTAATGGAGAAATTTGCTGCTAGATATTTAGAATGCAATCAAGGGTAAGCAGAACTTCTTCATTTTAATACTGTTGTGAAACTGAGTGATGAGTAAGAACCACTAATATGTGAACTTTTTTTTTGCCCTCCTCCAGGCAGACTCTTTTTGCTAGTGCAGACACTGCATATGTCTTAGCTTACTCAATTATCATGTTGACAACAGACCTTCATAGCCCACAGGTATGCTGCTATAAAGGAGTTTCTCATATGCCAGATTTCTTGAATACAAAATTTGTTGTATTTAAATGACTAGGTGTATGGCACAGAATTTCTAACATGAGAACAATATATAGCATGTATTTGTAATATCATGTATAGCAGGTATTTTAAATATTTTTGTGCTCTAATCTATACTTGTAGGCTATCTGAAGTCTAACATTGATAAGGCTGCTCCTTTTATGTAACACAAAAAATCTTTGTTTCGTTTGCTACTGAAGTTTTCAGTTTAAGTTGGATAGGCCATTGCTGCAGTGTGGTGTCATTCCCTTAACTTTAGTTGAAATGAGATGCGTCCATTGGTTTTTGTATTATGCTACTCTTTATAATGACTGGTTTTGTCAATCAAAGTTAGAATTTCTGCAGATACTATCTGCTGTTTTATCGTAAATCTTCACTGGTTCCATACAGTTTGAAGACTGAAAGAGATTCACATAGCTTCACTGTTTGGGAAAATTATGCTTAAAGATCTCCCCCCCCCCCCCCCCCAATCAGTGCCTCACATTTGTAAATGCAATACTCACCATAGTTGAAATTAGTAGAATATTTGGCTCCACCTTTGATTTAACTTTGAAAAAATAATAAACTGTATAATTAATTAGAGAGTTTAGCATGTGTGCCAAAACTAGATGCTTGCTTTGTTTTTACACTTATTGACTACTTTATTCTTCACTTAATCCCTGTTATATGTTCATCAGTATTGTATAGTGTCCACATAATTTTTACCATTTGGTACAACTGAAAGAGGAGTCTTGTTCACACTGGAGAAATGATTAACCCTTTTTTGGTGTTGTAGTGTAAACTACTGCTGCTGGACCTGTTTTACCATAATTTCAATTACACTTTTCTTAAACCAATTTAACGGATTGTAGTAAAAGAGACGCAGCTGTGGGAGTCTGGCTCCCACTGCAAGTAACATTGTTTCATGTGGACAGGGGGACTCTGGTAAATTTTCTCTAGTTCTAATGCATTAGAAATATATATATATATCTAAGATACGAGTAAAAGTTGAATTGTTACCAAGGTGTGGTTCAGGATAAAACAGGATTATGGTTCATTTATCAGCGCATGAATAAGGAGGAATATGTGCTTGTTTGTGTACCAGTTTTGAGACTTGCTTTCTTAAAAGAACAAACTTTCCTGAAGTTCATCAACAAATGGAAAAAGTTATCAGTTTGTTGGGAAGATGGATAGAGTAAATAGATCCTAGCATGATTTCTATGAACTTTGGGCCAGATTTTCAAAGGGATTTAGGCTTTGCTCACAATGCCTGATCTTTAGCACTCTGCTACATTGTGAAGTTTTCAGCTTCAAGTTAGGTGACTCCAGGTTACCTAGGCTCCTTGTAAAGTGCATGGGGAATATTAAGTGCTTAAGGAAAGGATTTTCAGAAGCCAGTGAGCTGTGCAGGGTTATCCTAGGCTATCCAGGAGTGAAATGTGGGGAAAGGAAAGCGATCTAAAGTGCCTGAAGCAGTGGTTTTCAGCGTGGGGTCCACAGATTATGTTTAAGATTTCCAAAGTGGCCTGCACCACCACTGAAATTTTTTAGGGGTCCACAAATGAAAACAGGTTGAATTTCTTTAAGTCAGTGGGTCTGCCTGTGCTGCAGTTACATATCCACAGCTGACCTGTGCCAGCTGACTCAGCCTGCAGACCTGTTTAACTACAATGTAGACATTTGGGCTCAGGCTAGAGCCAAGGCTCTAGGACCTTGTAAGATGGGAGGATCCCAGAGCCTGAGCTCGGATGTCTGTTCTACAGTGAACACTTGCTTAACCTGAGATCTGCAAGCCAGAGTCAGCTTACATAGGCCAAACATGGATTTTTAACTGCACTGCACACATACCCTTTGTGGCTGATCTAATATATCTGCCAATGGCCCAAAGATAAGCACCTCCATCTTGTTGGGATCCACAGGTGGGGAGCACTCCTCTGGATTTAGGTATCTGTACCATGTCAGCTCCTTAGGGAGCTCCTCAGCAGCTGAAAGTCTCTCTCTGTCCTGCTACTACTCATCTTACGTTTCCCTGTGTACTGGGTCTTTCTTTGCATGTTGAGCATATCGCATACAGGATCAGGCCCCACTGGCAAGATAAGAGTTTCCTTGCCTAGTTTAAAATTTTCTGCTTTGCGGCCTCCAGGACTTTGACTTGAGCTAACCATCTGTGGTCTGTCATTACCTAAGAGGTGGCAGCAGCACTTGGGCCATTTTGAAATGCTGACCAGCGGAAACTTGAGACTTTCAGGGGTTAGGTGATGCCTGAGATATGGCTTTGAAAAAGTCAGTAGTGACTATATGATGGGTTTAGGCATCTAGATGCCTGTTTAAGCGTCTAAACCCATTTCAAATTTTGACTTTTTGCCTCTGCCAGTCACATTTTTTGCTGCTTTTTTGGTTTTCAGGTGAAGAACAAAATGACTAAGGAGCAGTATATTAAGATGAATAGAGGTATCAATGACAGTAAGGACCTTCCTGAGGAGTATCTGTCAGCTATCTATAATGAAATAGCAGGGAAGAAAATATCTATGAAAGAAACAAAAGAACTAGCAATACCCACAAAATCGAGTAAACAAAGTAAGTAACAGCAGTGTTTGAGTCTACAGAATAAGCATTGGTTCTTTTATTTCAAAATTTGGTCTCCTGGTGTTAGGAATGTGGTGTACTAAGCTAAAACTCTTGTTTAATGTTGCTATTAATAATCATCATTTGTTTAATACCTGTACTAATCTGAGTGCCATGCTATACATGAGTACGTACCCTGAAGAACATACATACTAAGAGAAGGACAGAGGAAAGGATACACTAGAAAATCTAGAATGGTGTTAAATTGTTTTTTTTTCTTCTTTTGTAACTGTCATAGGGTCACTTTTTAAAAGGTAATTTTGCGTGTTCTTACATATAGTACTGAATCATTTCTTCTCTGAACTTAATATTTAAGAACTAGTGAGCCTCTGACCACAAAAATTCCTACCTCCTTTAGATTTAATCTTTTTCTCATTTTCCTGCTCCACTCATACCCCTCAATTTCTCTCTTTTTGGCAAGACTTTGGTGATTGAGGGTAATAGCTTTTATTGGACCAACTTCTGTTGGTCCAGTAAGCTTTTGAGCTACGCAAAGCTCTTCTTCAAGTAACCTTTTTGGCTTCAGTTATGTCATCTTCCCTGGTAATTGGATGACTATGTATTACTTTTTCATCAGTTCATTCAATTTTGAAAGTTTATGCTACCTTTAAGTCTATCTGTTTAAATTACACTGGGTTTATTCTGACTTTATCTTGCCTCAGAATTTTTATTGCTTAGCCCAGGTATCGTCTTCGTTGCTATACACTGAACCTTCTTGGCAACATATTTTTTGCTGTTGTACAGTGAGGCATACTATGTACAGTATTCCACACAAGATCTTTATTATAAAGTAACAGTATCTCCTTTTTGTTTTCTAATGTTCCCATCACCTATAGAAATATCCTATTTACTGTTTATAATGCAGTAATGGGGTTTTCTGCACAAAATGTCTCAATCTTTTCATTGTTTTATGATTGCTCACTAGAGTGGTTTCTTCCTTTAATAATTTTTTTAAACATTTAACTGTTCTTTGTATTCTGGACAATCATTTTAATGATCTGAATATTCTTGAATCTGATTTTTTGTTATACATGCACTCAGTTTTCATATTCTCTGCAAATATGAAGATCATGTTTTTATAAAGGTACCTGTTTTGTGTGCGTGTGCGCACGCGTGTGTGTAGTAAATGAACAAAGGTTCTAAAACTAGCCCTCAAGAACATTCTGCTCATAGTCACTTTCCAACTTCAAAAGTCTCCTTCTCTAGCTACCTCTTTTCTTGCTCTTCAGCTTATTTCTGTCTAGCACTTTATTTAACTTTTATAGAAATTAATATACTCTACTGAATTAAATGTCCTCTGAACATTTAATTGTTTTATCTGGGTTGTTCCTTACTTTCAGATAGAGATTCCATTATCTTCATGAAAAGGCGTTAAGGCACTTTGCCATATGCATTTGCGAAGGGGATAAATATTGATCTTTTTGTGCTTAAGTTTTCCCTTTTATAGTGGTAGTTTGATACAAAATCTTTTTCCACTTTGTGAAATTATTCCAGCCCACATACCTTGCTTGGTATTTCTTCAAAGTAGGTTGGTTTGTTTTTTTTTCAATTCAGTCACAAGCTTTCTTTAATTTTATGGTATAGGTTATTTCCATGTAGACTAAAATTAAGATAAGCTATCACTTAAAACAAACAAACGTTCCACTACTTACATACTTTTGTTTTTAGTGTATTAATGTAATTTGATTTTGTATTACAGTGCATTAACTTTCAGATGTTGTCATTAATTTCTAAATGCATCAGATACAGCATTTAAATGATTAATGTAAAAAAAAACAAAAAAAACCCTAGATTTTTATTTACTTACTTTCTGTGAGAGAGCCTTGTCTGAAACACAAACATAAAAGGAAAAATGTGTTTATAGATGTTGCTAGTGAAAAGCAGAGAAGACTTCTGTATAATTTGGAAATGGAACAGATGGCTAAAACAGCAAAAGCCCTCATGGAAGCAGTGAGCCATGTCCAGGCACCTTTTACTAGCGCAACCCATTTGGAGCATGTAAGACCCATGTTCAAGGTGAGATTCTTATATTCTGTATTGAAATTCTAGATAGCTGCGCAGTGTTAATTTGGAACATACTGATTGCAAGGCATTTTTAGAAGTACTGTAGGATTCCATATTGTTTCAGTGGTAACGTTCAGTCTTTCAAAACTTCCAGAAGCATAATCTAAATCTGTTAGACTTAAATTCTTTTTCAGTGTGAAATGAAAACAATGAGTTTTTTTAAACAAAATCACATTACTTAGTATATCCTGTAAGGATAGATGTATTTAAATAACTTGAGGGAGAGCTACCTGCATGAGTTTATAACCCTATCTTGGACCAAGCATCACGGTTTTATAAATGGAGCCGAAACCAACATGGAAGCACCATGCTGTTTAGGAAAGATTAGATTTCATTTACTAGGTCATTGTTTACGATGTCTTTTAAAAGATTCCTGCCTGACCTCCCCTTTCTCTCCACCTCCCCCTCCTTTCAGTCTTGTGTGTTATATTTATGTTGGTGGAATAAATGGGCCCCAAAAGTCAAAGGCATTAATATGGCTCTCACTGTACAACAATAATAATTTTAAACAAGGTTCAAGGTTCTGAATACAGAGCCATCAGCTTGCTTAGTACCATAGCACACACCATTAAATATCCTTTCTATCTTCTAATACAGATACAAAACAGAAGGAAAGGCAGTTAAAATACTAAAATGTACTTTCATTTTAACAGTATTCTTGTCTCCTTTTCCTTTAGCTGGATAGAGATTTTCAGAGGGATAAAGAAAAACCCTGCTTGGCAGGATCTTAAGACAGTTATTGCTATGTTTAAAACCATCTTTCTGGGAAAAAGAGAAGTTAGTTTAAATCAGTTGGAGTTGTTGCTATTACTCCTAAAATTTAACCCCTTTCCTAGAAGGCAAATCAAGACAAAGATACAACACAACTGACTTTTATTTGCAGCCTCACTTCTGAAAAAACACAGGCATGGCACACATTCTTAGCAGCCATTCCAAGACCTGACAAACTTGTTACTAACATTAGGTGTTTAGGACATTGCTTTCACCTGAGTTTTGTGGTTTTGGAGGAGTATTGCAAAATATACAGTCTTGGCTGGCTAAGTCAGACTCTTATTAGACATAAGGCAAAAGAAGAGGTGTAGGAAAGAGAAGGAAGAGCATACATGGAGGGAGAAGGGGGACAGCAGGAACCAAAATCTCTCATTTTGAGTAGTATTTAGGATGTAGCCAAAGCCAGTGGAAGTGTCAGT
This sequence comes from Podocnemis expansa, assembly GCA_007922195.1. Taxonomy (NCBI): domain Eukaryota; kingdom Metazoa; phylum Chordata; order Testudines; family Podocnemididae; genus Podocnemis; species Podocnemis expansa. The sequence continues at coordinate 7,466,053 of ML682038.1, read as the reverse complement.
GTCAGCTGGTTCCCTCTCTTTGGCCAGGTCTAGTTAGGATGCCTTTCAGGATAGGGGTAACAAAGGTCCAGTGGCCTTATTGTGAGCCCTGTGATTTCCAGAAACTCTGAGAGTAGTAACCGTAATTGGTGATGTGTGCTTTTTCCAGTCCACCTGTTTCCCAGCTAGCAGCTGTCAGACAGCCTCTGCAGACCGTGTTCTTCCTAAGGAGGAACTGAGGTCCTTTATCCAGTATAGCTAAAGCTGAAGAAAAGGAAAGTATTTTTATAGTCAGTGTTTAATTTTAAAATAAGTTGCTCAAAAAGATGGGAGGGGACATCCTCAAAGAACAGTGATAAAGTGGGAACTGGAGTGTTAAGTGAAGGGTAAAGAATAAGGAATGGTTAAGAAAATGTGCATAATATTTGTTATGGAAGGCAGTAGCTAGAGAATTTGCAGTGAGGGGAAATGACAATGCAGACTGGTCAGTAACAGTTATACATCCCAGTTCTATGGTTTAGAAGTCCTCCTCATCTTGAGGGAGATTTAATTTATCAGTGGACCAAAGAAAGTTCCTTTTGACAAAACAGTGCAGTGAGGAATGGTTCTAACAGCAGGGAGCTGTCAGAGCATTTCTCTCCTGCCAGATCCTTTTCCTGTGGCATGGGGAAGGCAGCCAGCAGTGGGGAGGTTAACAGAGAAAGGTGCTTTCACAGCTCTCTGGGAACTAAGAGCAATTGGGGATGATTAGGTAAATTTCACTGAGGTTTTAACACATTCAAAGAAGCTCCGTCATCTGGATAAGCTTGCATAAAGTAGTTCAAACTGGATTTTTCCGAAATAACAGACAAAGAGAACTTCTGGCTAAACAGCTCAATTTAAACTGCTTAGGGCCTTTTTTTGAGATCCCAGAAATGGGCAAATTCTCTATCCATGTTTGTGGAGGCACGGGGAGTCTTAGGGAAGGATTAGAAAGACTGACACCTTCAAGTGCCTGAAAATGGAGTTGAGGCAACCTCTGGTAAGCTTTTTAGGATGTACATAGGGTTCCTTTATTGTTTGTAATAGATTGTCTCTGTAATACTTTGTGTAGAAATAGGCTTGTATAGAAAGATCTGTGTGGTAACTTATAATTATGGGCAGTTACTCTGTTTATAGCGTCTTGAGGCAAAAGTGAATCACAGATGCTGATCTGTCTAAGGAATCAGGCTTACTGGGAATAATGCAATATAGACAATGCAGTAGTACAGTGTAGATAAACCCCAGTCAGGAGGGAGGCAGAAGTCTTTATCCAATAGATGATGGCTGAGGAGCCAGGACCCTTAAGTGGGTGCCCTGGCTAGGCCACAAAATGGGAAAGGAGTGCAGGTGCAGTTGCTTTGAACTGTGACAGCCATTATTTATGGATATGTGAATATAAGGATTTTGAAAAACTGAAATTAATCCATCTAAGTTGAGGAATGTGACATTAGTCACATGGCACATGTAAAATAGCAAGCTTCCCATTTTATCTGTAGTTTCTTCATTTAAGATACCACCTCCTTTTTGTATAAATTAGCAAGACCTTACTTTGCAGGGAAATATATCTGCAAACCCCATCTCATTTTAAAAGGTGAAAAACTGAAAGCTGTAGCGTGAGCTTCTGTGGATGCAGCTCTTCCTCTTCAAGTTTCTAATGACTTAGACTCAGTTCTAAGACACTTATTCTTTTAGCATGCCATATCATTAACGTAAGAACCAGTAATAAAACGTACATTTAGAGCCACAGATCAGAGTCATAATTATCCTTTTAAAGTAGTGATTACATTGTGGTAAAGAATAAATATTTCCTCACTCCATCCTCATTTGCATTGTATCTAGTCTCTGTAAGCCTCAAATCTGTATGCATATGTTTTCCTGTTAACGATGTAGTGAAACTTATAGCCTTGTGATATTATTTATGGTGATAAATGTAAATACAGGTGAAATTCATTCTGTGCCACCCCAAGGCCTGTGCACCACTTAAATCCTTACAGGAGGAGATCATCATCCTAAATGAGCATTATAAAGAAATTCTAGAACTTTACCATACTATAAAACAAACACTATAACACTTAGACTAACAAATTATTTATTGCATGAACTTTTGTAGGAGAAAATCCCACTTTGTCAGATGCTTTGAAGATGGGGGAACTTCCTCCCGTTCTATAAATTCCCCCATCTTCAAAGCGTCTGACAAAGTGGGATTTTCTCCCAGAAAAGCTCATGCGATAAATAATTTGTTAGTCTTTTATGTGCCGCATGACTCCTTGTTTGTTTTACTGAACTAGACTAACACGGCTGCCCCTTTGGAACTTACTATACAATGGATCCAACTGTATATGTATGCAACACATTCAACAGCAAGATTGTAGTATGCAAACTATGTCCCATTGGAAACACTTTTAATGACGTGTAGTGCTGCTGCTCACATCATCATAAGATAAATTTTTACACTTAAAAAAAATGCTCTGGATAAGACAGCCTTGTCACTAGCAAGTGTGGATCTGTATTAAACTGTACCTGGTCAAACAGTCAACTTCCTTTTGCTTTGTAACTGTACTACTATTCCTTTTCCTTATTTCTGCTTCCCATTTCTTTTTAATAGAAAAGCCCACACAAGTTGCAGAATAAGCTTTTTTAATTATTATTTTTCAGCAAGCTTCAGATAACTTTTTTCTGTTGGAATAAAGTTTTCTTTCTCTGAGATTAACATGTAACAGATTTGAATATTAACAATTACCCTAAGGTGTGTGATTTTATTACGTTCCAGTTGGCATGGACACCATTCCTAGCTGCTTTCAGTGTGGGTCTACAAGACTGTGATGATACAGAAGTTGCTTCTCTTTGCTTGGAAGGCATACGATGTGCAATCAGGATTGCCTGCATTTTCAGCATTCTGGTAATGTGAAACATTAAGATTATATGAAACAATTTTGATATAGCTGCCATTGATGGAATGGCGGTACATTCACTCAGTTCTTTACACAATTGCCTGAAGAAATAAGTGTTGCAATGCAGTATGGCTGCGTTGTTCTGAATTTATTTCTGTACCTGTTTTTTTATTGAGTGCATTGTGTTGTTTTGAAGTTCTAAATTGTTTCATCTGTTGTTTTTGAAACTTTAAATGCTGGCATATATAGGTTGGACTAAAAAGAAGAGTTTCCAAATGAACAGACAAACTACTTTATTCTCATGTTAAACCTTGCCACAAAAGGTGGTGGTTCTTAAAATGAATCTTCAAACATATTATGTAGTTGAAAATTAGTAGTTCACTGAATGTTGGTTGAAGTGTTATGCTCAACATTAGAGAGGGACTATAGGTATTCTAAGACTTGTGTAATGTATATCATTTTAAAGCCATGGCATTGGAAATGGTTTTTATAGTACAATATCAGAAATACTTGTACTAATATAATGTATTAACAACTGGGCTCATTTGATGTTTTCTCCCCTTCTACAATAATGTTGGTTAGGAAGGAGAAGCCATTACTCTTTTCTGCCGCATTCCATGAAGGAGAAGAAACCATGTTTTCTATTCTCCTACTTTCAAAGGAGAACATCTTAATTTCCTCTACCTGCTTTTCTCTTCATGGGAGATCTGTTTGCTTGGTAATTCCTCTTTACCTGGTGGTATCATGGGAGAGCGTTCCTCTGATTGAACTCTGCTCATTTTGCCTAAGCCAGTACTGAATGTGTCCCGTTGAACTATGTAGTTCTACAGACTTCTTATATATCTAGCTATATCTGTATTTTATATATCTAGCTATGTAAGGGTCTGATATTGATGCCAGTGTTTTCTACTAGAAATAAATTAGCAGTAATGAAGTCCTTAAACTTCACATACACGATAATTTTTGTAAACCTTGCAGCCCATACCAAATTTGTGTGCTGTGAGTTGGCTGTTGCTGACTTCTTATCTGAGGATTTTCACAAACATAGGAAAGTGTCTATACACCAGTCAAAATGGGCATCCATTTTGGTTGTAGGTTTTAGTGTTCAAAGTCTTTTAGTCTCTTAACTTTTATCTAAAAACCTGCCATACAAATGCCCAAACAGCTTGTTGCATATTGTAATTAATATCTGTTTCTTGACTTTGCAGGCCTGGAATTTTGCAGGCCAGCACCACATGTATACAAAAGATAAAGGGAAAAGACACGTCCTCCGGTATTACCCAAATCAGATTTATAATACACCCTCTCTCCTGTAGTTGTAGCCACAAATGTTCATTGTGAACTCAATTCTAATCCCCTTGTTGCCCTCATGATCACTACTTGCAATAGGCCCTCATGGAAAATGGGGTTAAAATAAGGTTCCTTTTCCAAAGAATGTCATTTCTTGTCTCTGCCCTCTAAACCTATCCGTACAAATCAGTTATACCAGTGGTTCCCAACCTGTGGCCCATGCACCAGAAGTGGCTTGCAAAGTCTTTCAGAGTGGCCTCCTGCTGGAAGCAGAAGGGAGCCGTTGTCTAAGTGCTCAGGTGAAGCATGTTGCTGGTGCAAGCTCTTATGCTGCAGCTGAAGTAATGGAAGATCAGTGCTTCTCTCCCCCTGGCTGTAGCAGAGAGCACAGCAAAGCACTCTGCTGGAACCACAGGGAAGGGGAGCACTGATCTCCTATCCCCCTGGATGCAGAAGACAGCAACTGCCTATGTACCCAGGCAGAGCACAGTTTCCAGGCTGCAGCCGGGAGTATGAACTTCTCTCTGACTGCAGCGTGAAGGAGGGGGGGCTGCTGGTGGAGACTAGTGGTCCTTTGGGATTGTAAAAATTATATTTGTGGCCCTTGAGCCAAAATGGTTGGGAACCACTGAGTTGTTAGACACGTGTACAAAGCCCTTTCTTTTGTGTTTTGTAGATGTATTCTTTCTGCATAGAAGGTAGGTCAATCATTCACCCACCCAGGCTCTCCATTCAGATGTTCTGGAGCTCAGGAGTTGGGTTCATTTTATAGTAGTTCTCTTTCTGAGTACATAAATAACATCATGTTAGGTGTCTGCCTTCAGATAATATCTTTTAGATCCTCTTTCTCAGGATTTTCTTCTGTGAAAGTCTATCAGCAGGTCCTGGCAAGACAGCACTTAGGCAGGGGCAATTCGCTTACCTTGGAACTGGTTTTTGGAGAGTTGCATCTTTTTTCCCTTACATTTTTTCATAGAAAGTTATCTCAAATCTGCTGAGATTTCTTGAGTATTCATTTATCTTAAGCTGAAATACAGGAAGGATTGTGTGGTCTCAAAAGAAATTACTAAAAACCACATGCTGTGGATGTGACACCTTACCTTCCCATTACAGCCCTGCAGGGAAAGCCATATCCCATAGCTTGCTGGGAGCCAGAGGTGCCTTTAATTAATACAATGCTTTTGAAATTCAACTGTCTGAAACTTAGCCTATTTTCTTCTGTAACATATGGATCCTTATTGAAAATGCCACTGTCAAAGTTTTGCTGTTACTCACCTAAGAGATTTTGTAGATGACTTTAGCAGCAATCAGTATTTATTTTCATAACTGAAGTGGCTCTCCACTTTTTAATGTAATTGCTGTTGTAGTCTTGCAACCAACTAATTGAGCCTGAAGTCCATGTCGATATGGGCCATATAAACAAAACAATTTGTTACTGCAAAGAGGGGTGGTGCATGTAGTTTCCCAAAAAGCAGGCATCCAGAACTGTTGTCATATATTATATTCCTAATACATTAACATGTATTAATGCATTTGGTTCATTCCTATGTGGACATAGTATTATTACAGGTGATGTGATGAATTTTTCCTTTTGACATGTGAGAATGGCTCCATCATACATAAAGCACCCAAAAGATATTTAGACATTGGCAACTTGTGCAACCTAACAGCGGCAATGTATTTTTGTCTCCCTCTGTAGCTTGAAAGAGATGCTTATGTCCAAGCACTAGCAAGATTCACCTTGCTTACCGTGAGTTCTGGTATTACTGAAATGAAGCAGAAGAACATTGACACAATAAAAACACTTATCACAGTAGCTCATACAGATGGAAACTATTTAGGAAGTTCCTGGCATGAGGTACAAGAGTAGTTTATTTTTATTCTTAGCAATAAGAAAGTTTATGTATGAAAATACATTGATTTTGTGTCTGGTGGTCTTTTTGAGTGCTAAGTGTACACATATACTGTGTATGATACAGATAGTGTATATTTATATATGTATGTGTTCACATAATGTTTATAATTTTATTATGTATCTGCACAGACTTGTATCTTTAGGATGCAGTTCTACTGCCCATGAATGAATGAAGTTGCAGAATTGCATCCAAGCTAGATTTTTTTTTTCATAAAAATACCACATACACTCATGTATAAGCCGATCCATGCATAAGCCAACCCCCAATGTTGAGCCCAAAAAAGAGGCAAAAATGGGTGACCCATATATAAGCCAAGGTCCCCTTTTGGCATTGGTCCCTAACACCCCCCCCCCCGGCACTATTGGCTTCCCCCGGACTTCATGACACCCTCCCTAACTCCCAAACACCTGCCACTGCTTTTCCCCAGTTCCCCGCTGCTGTTCCCCTGCTTACCACCACTTTCTGCACTTTCCTCTGCTCTGTACTGCTTTCTGTGTTCCCTGCTGCTGTTCCCTGCTAGCCACTGCTTTTCTCTGCTTTTCCACTGCTGTTCCCCTGCTCTGTCCATTCCTTGCTGCTGACCCCCTGCTCTCTGCCCCCCTGCTGTTCCCTGCTCACCACTGCCTTCTCTGCTCCCCACTGTTGTACCCCACACCCCTTCTGCCCCTTCCCCTTCTCCCCCAACCCCTTGCCACTGCTTCCCTGGCCTCCCTGAGCCACACCCCCCTTACCTGGCCTCTCCAGATGCAGGGGTCCCCCCCAACTCTAACCCCAGCCCAGGCTGACTGCCCAAGGTGGCTGCCCCAGCCACACTGGGGCTCCAGCCTGGAGCATGTCCAGTGAAGCTCCTGGGCTGGGGCTGTCTACTATATTGACCCGTATATAAGCCGAGTGCCTGTATTGAAGCCAGTTTTCAGCACAAAAATCTTGGCTTATACATGAGTATATATGGTAAAGTGATAACAACTGTATTTATTAAACACACACACACACAGAGCAAGGAGTCCTATGGCATTTTTGAAGACTAATACAAATTTATTTATCACATGAGCTTTCGTGGGAGATCATCCCACTTCATCAGACACATACAGTGGGATCTTCTCCCATGAAAGTTCATGCAGTAAAAAAATATTTTAGTCTTTAAAAGTGCCACAGGACTCCTTGTTTGTTTCGCTGAACTAGACTAACATGGCTACTCCTTTGAAACATCTTTTTTAAAAAAATTACTCTATTTTTTGCTGGTGTGTGTGTGTGTGTAGTTTGGGGGTGTAAGTGAGAATTTTATTTTTGGAAACACTGAGCTCTGCCCTTTTACAAAGAGATTTTACAAAAGTAAACTGGGATATTTAAATATTTTTAAAATCAGCTTCTTGCTGTTAAATGATTTCTGTGGTCTGTGTTAATTTAGATTCTGAAATGTATTAGTCAACTTGAGCTGGCACAGTTAATAGGAACTGGAGTAAAGCCCCGTTACATCTCTGGAACAGTGAGAGGCAGGGAAGGTTCTTTTTCTGGAACAAAGGATCAGGCACCTGATGAATTTGTGGGCCTGGGGTTAGGTGAGTAATCTCAGGGCTCTAAATATTTTAGTTTACTCATCTTTACATGGATGTAATATATTTGAATAAAGTTTGTTCTCAGTTTGTAGTTGCCAGTGAATGCTTTTTATTGAAATGAGGCATAATTATGAATAAAATGTGTTCTGCTACTGCTAATACAAATGCGCAGGAGTGTGATTGAGACCCCTATTCCCAAATTAACTGTTCTTAAAGAATACTTTTTAATGCACCTTGTGGGTAGGGGATGCAGAATGGGAAATACCATAAAATGGTTTCAGTGCAATATCCATTGAAACTATAGCAAATTCTGAGAAGAAATTAAAATGTGGCTGATCACAAAGGCATTGCATAGTGAAGGTATCGTACTGCCAGCTAACATTTGATACACAGCCTAAGCAATACTGCTATTTGTGTTTTGCTAAGATATATACAAATAAAATTGGGGTTTAAATATATGAATGTAGATTGAATGTTGCCCTTTTGTGGACTTTCGTGAAAAATACATAGGACGAATTATTTTAAATAAAAATGATTTAAATTATTAGTTTAAAAAACTTGAATTAAATTCTTTAGCTTAATCTGCTTCCTCTTTAACTGCGTACATTGTTACAGAAAATGTGCCCCTCTGTATCATCATTTTTTCACAAGGAAAGCACACTAATTGGGGCAGAGTGGGAGAAAATGCAACCTGGTGAAACCAGCAACATGTAGTGACGAAAGCTTTCAAACATAGGTGCCTAGTATTAGGTATCTACATCTGTGTTTTGAGTTTTAAGTGCTGAGCACAAACAGCTTCCACTGAAATCAGAGGGGCAGAGCAGTGTTCACTGGCTCTGACAATCAGCCCACATACTTAGCTCACTATCTAAATATAGACACCCACATTCAGAAGTTTTGAACATTCTTTCACGTTGTTTCCCATTGTTGCCATTCAAGCACTTAGGCTGTGAACTCTCCATTTAAGTCCTACCTCTTGGGTCCCACCGAAAATTCTGCCTTATTCAACAAATCAGGCTTTCTTGCAGTTTGTGTTTTATTTTTTATTTTCAGTTTACTGTCCTGAATGATTTAATGATTAATTGCTGGATACTATCAGAAACAAATTATATATCTATGTATTTTGTCTTAGAAGCCAGTTTTGGGAGTTCTCCCTCTGAAATATCATTAGTTGTCAGTAACATTACAGAACAGTGCAAAAAGCACCATTTCATATTCAATAAGTACTCTGTTTGTGAAGTGGCTCTCACCAATTTCCGGAGTGAGAGTTATGCCATTTCTTCAACAGCCCACAAATCCTTGTTTTGCTGGGAAATGTGGCTTAAAGTCAGACTAGGACAACTGGCAAGTCATCATCAGTGAAGCTTGGACTTTTCATTGGTAATTAAAGTCCTCTAGAGCTCAACCTTTCTCCTCTGTTGGTAGTCAACACAAAACCAAATCCTCAGTAAAGTCTCCTTCACCAGACTCCCCAGTGGAGCAAGTGATAATCTCCTTTTCCTAAAGCTAACTTTGTTAAAAGTAAACAGGAGCTGAAAATACTTTGTCATATCTTTGGAGGAAAGTTGGGAGTCCAGGGTCCTCTTAATTCAGTGCAGGAGATCTCAAACAGAAAGTATTGTAGAGGCTCTCAATCTTCCTTCTCTGTGGATGAATACAGGATGAAGTCCCAAGTTGGAGAAATGTGTTGCTCCTATAAGAAAGGTTTCTCCCTTCTAGGTGAAAACTGTGGTAACCCACAAAAAGTCTAAATTAAAAATTACACCACAATTTGCATATATGCACATATGTGGTGCATTTTTATTTTTTTTTAAATCCTGGTAATTTTACAGTTCTGTTTTTCTCCTAACACTTCCTTTTTGGAAAGAGAATATTCACCAGACTGGTGGTTCTGACAAGAATCAGCTAGATGAATTTTTCTGTGTACTGACCTGTTCCCGAAGCTCAACATATTTGGAGCTCAATCTTGTTTCCTGCAAGTACCAGAGGCAGACTCCTGGGGCAAATACTACATTTGTTCTTGTGCGACCATCTCTGCATCTACCTGTGTAAACAGTGACAGTCGTTTCTTCCCTATCCCTTAGTGTCTTGATTTTTAATGTTTATTTTGGGGCAGCAGCAGACAAAATCTTTTCTTTTTCCTCTGTCCTTTGCAGAGAGAGGGCAGATTTTTGGTGCTGTTTGTTAGGTGGGACCATCCACTGAGCTTTCTCATGTTCCTCTTCTCCCTCATGGCAGTCCAAGTCAAAAGGAGTAAACAAAAAACCTAGGAGGTGATCTATTTGTGAAAAGACTCTTCTCAAAAGGGAGAGTTCTGTTTTGATTTAATTTTCTTTTTGCATGTATCTGTTCAGCCTCTTGAGGTCTAAAACATCTCAGGCTCTTCCTGATCATTTTGTTTCTATGAAGAACATAAAGTAGAGCCATAATCACTTTTTCTCTTGAGTGACAGGTTTTTCACTGCACCAGTTCTGCATGAATACAGATCGGTTCATTATAGGCTGTAGCTTTTTCAGAAAAAAGCTACTGTTTTATATTAGATTTAAAGGGCCAACCTTATTAATCTTTTCTTACTACAACTCTGAAGATCATGGTCTCTTGTACAGGGTTTATACTCTGGATGTAGTGCAGTTAGTCCATCTGCATACATGGAGAATTGTGTTTCTGCCATCTGTACTATCATCTTTCTGTTAGTAGGATCAAAGTGCAGTGGTTATGTATGCAAGGGGCCCTACTAGGCAGCAAAATGATCAATACAGTCATTACATTTGGATCACTTAGTATGCGACATAGATTTTGAAAAGGAACATCCATCTGCCAGAATGAAGTGTTACCAGTTTACCCAAATAGCCTTCCAAGAAAGCATCCCTGTTCAGGTGAAATCAGAATGCAACAGTAACATACTGTACACTTATAAACAGGAATTGGAAGCTTCCCCCTTCACGGGGAGGCAATGCGTATCCTTTACCTGACTTTAAACGTCCTCTAACACCGTTTAATTTGTATTCACAGTGTTA
>ML682038.1:7409501-7455373 GCA_007922195.1 Podocnemis expansa | reverse complement strand
ACACACACACACACACACACACACACACACACACACACACAAAACCCAACCACAATCAGAAGCTGACTGCATCCGCAGGATGAAACAACTACTGTTGGAAAAGAGATCTTTTAACTTTGGGAATTGGTGCTGTGTTTCATGGCACTGCACACCAAACTCTTTCTTTTTCCACCACCAATTTATGCCACATATTCCAGATTAAAAAGGAGAAATCCAACAACAAAGTGCAAAGGAAGACATAGTTTTCTGACCTGAAAGAGATGTCCCTGCTGTCTAATGCAGTGCTTCTTTATAGGCTACATTGCCTCACTAAGACTTCTGTGACAATGTTTCTTAACGACCAGTCCATGGGTTGGTACCAGTCCCTGAAATCTCCCTGACACAATCTAGTAATGTGGTCCCTGGTATGATATCCAAATTCAAGTTAATCTATCCTGACATCATAACAAATGGAAACAAGAAGGAATGACCAGATCAAATGCTCAGAGTAACTGAAACACATGCAGCATCCAGAGAAATGTGTACCCTGAAAATTTATGCTGTAATTTGGAAGAATACTTGAGTTGGTTTAGGGACCTGGCCCACTGATTCAAAGACTTAAAATTCCAGATCTACAGTTCTTTTGCATCACTGAAGTATGTGTATCTCTCAGCATGTGCTCTTTAGAGACTCAAATTCTTAACACAGAAGGTTCCAAACTTCCTTTATAGTGTTTTTTCTCTTTGTATTGCTCCCCCATGTCTTAAAGTTCTTGGAGGCAGCTAATCTAGTGAAGCCACCATCCGAAAAATTTCTCCATCATAGGATTTATTTAAACTTGATCCTTTGAAATTCTTATCTATTCCCTTTTGAAACTGCTAAACTGGGTAGGCTCCATAGTCACTTTGATCAAGCTCTCTCTTCAAAATTATTAGGACCAAACCTATTCATTTTTCCCTCTCTAACTGGCTCAGATATTTCAGTAGGGAAGCTTGTGTTTTTCCTGTCTACTCAAAGCACTGCTAGAGCCTCAGCTGAAGAAATTTTGTAACACAGCCACCTGGTCTTGAATATCAACCTCTTTCAAGTTACTGTAATCTTGGATTTCCATGCCATTGTGGACACATCCTTTCAGAGGAAAATAAGTCTTAAAGAAATCAGGTAGCCTCAAAATAAATATTTTTCCCAGGAGAAATTTGCAATTCTTATTTTCCATATTATTTTATCACTCTTTTTTTTTGGTTTTCCCCATCCCTCCTTGTATTTACTGTATTACTGCTTCCTTGGTGACAGATTGAGGGGAGGCAGTATTATAAAGAATAGAAAATATTGCTGATCATTTTCGTTCTTTCATTATGTTCTCTCTTGATCTGGACCTACACCAATTTGATTAGTACAAATGAATTACTTAGTTTCTGCAAGCTAGTGAAAGTGCAGTACATATTTTTTTAAATAGCAAATTAACAATCACAAAAATTTTGCTACAGGTTACTCTTGGAAGAACAGGAGCCAAATGGGCAAGAGTTAAGATACAGTGCTTGAATTGCCCCTATGTTCTTGACAACAGAAGGGAATCCTGCCAATGACAAATGTATCTGATAAGCAATGCTCTATTTGCCAAATTTTGAAATTAGAAAAATTGGTTTTTCATTGAATAGTGTGTGGTGGGCATTGGTGCACTTCAGTCCATCCTGTTAGTCTGCTGGGTTGTAATATTTTATTTGATTTTAGCTGTTGAGGGTGGGTGAGTATGAGAGAGAGAGAGATGCTGGTGGTTTGTGATGTACAGGAGGCAAGGTGCCATGATCTGGTGATCCCTTCTGGCCTTGAGCTCTGATTCTGTTCTACCTCTTTTTCTAGTAGAATATTTTAGAACAATTAAAAATTGCGTTGGAGTGAACAGCCCTTCACTGATCCTGATAATTCTGTCTGCTTGCTCCCAGTAGAATGTGAAAGTTAACTCTTCAGGCACCAGCTGCTATTACTGATTATGCTGTTCAAGCACCAGAACTTTCAGAGAATACTTTCAAAGATACAAAAACCGGAAGGATGACTTAAAAACCCCCATAGGATTCTTTGTTTTTTTGCCTTTTTGGAAGTGTTTTCTGTGAGTTTGGTTTCAGCTGAGGTGGTACCAGGAAAAAATAAGTTGGAGTAGGGCTATTCAGTGAGCTGTGTTAACAATTGATCTACTTGCCTTCATCATAAGTACAAATATATTCAATTCTTTTGGTATTGACATGAGTACTTTCCAATCTGTCCTCCTGTCCCCTTCCTTTTTTTCTTATTTTTTCCCATAGTTGGAGGAAATGTGGACTGGAAGCAGATAGCAAGTATTCAAGAATCCATTGGTGAAACGAGTTCCCAAAGTGTTGTTGTTGCTGTAGACAGGTACAGTATAATTCCTTTCCACTTGAATACATCATGAACTCATCACAGTAGATGAATACAGTGGCTTCCATTAGTCATAGAAAAAATATGTAGGTTATTTGATTTTTCCAGTAACTATAAAAATGCTGTATCTGTATCATCATTGCTATGTCACAAGATGCTAGCTTTTATTTTATTCTGGTTTTGGTGTTATTGCACAGCAGGAGTTGCTTATCTTAAAAGAAGGTGGAAGGAAAGTGGGGAAGGAGCGGTAGAAGCTGCTTACAAATATTTGGTATTAATTGCAGGGGAAAAATTGGGTGGTGTAAAAGTTGTTGTTGTTCATCTTCTACATAAAGAATGAACACTTGCTTCTCCCTTTTTCTGATGGGAGAAATCTGAGGCCACCAGTATCTAAATTGTCATCAAAATTGTTAGCTATATTTCAAAGTGGTATTCCTTTGAAGGAACGTAGGAATCCTTAGGATTTAGGTGTAATACACAACACTGATATCAGTTGTGGATGTTTACTATGCCCATATACTTTGGTCAAAATTGTATCTTATAGAATCATTTGTTAAATGTTGAAGATGAACCAAAAATCTTTTTGGCATAATGAAAAGTACCTTCTTGTTTATACTCTTCAAATGTCATTCTTTGTGATATACTTTACCTTCTCCTGAAGCTCTCTGAGGGACAGCAGTCCTAAAATTTTATGAAGCTAAGTAAAATGTGACTCATGTTTTTAGTAGTGCTTTGGATTTTGAAAAGTTGTGTATCAAGTTTGAAGTGCTATATTTAAGGCAGTTAGATTTTGTCATAGCCAGAAACCCATTTTGAACAGGAAAACAGAGGCAAAGTACCAGAGATGTTAAAAAAAAAAAAAAAAAAAAAAAATTGTAATAGAAACCACTTTTAATAAATAAATGAATTGTGAATTTTGCAGAATATTTACAGGATCTACAAGGCTGGATGGAAATGCTATTGGTAAGTTTTATCTTCTTTTATCCTCATCTACAATGAAACTGTCTGATAAAGCTTGGAAAGAATACTAAATTAATTCTATGGTTATTTAACAGTGGATTTTGTCCGTTGGCTTTGTGCTGTGTCTATGGATGAACTACTATCTGCTACCCATCCTCGAATGTTTAGTTTGCAAAAGATAGTAGAGATTTCTTACTACAACATGGGTCGGATAAGACTGCAGTGGTCAAGAATCTGGGAAGTTATTGGAGATCATTTTAATAAGGTACGTTTTTGCTAATCACTACACCATTTGAATTGCTCACTCAGTCAGAAAATGGTTATCTGTTTAAAACTCTTTCAAAACTAAATCTGATAAATTTTAATACATAGCTTCAGTTGATAATTTGTTCCCTTGTACAGACAGAGAAAGAGCACTAAAGAAGAAAAGAGGATAGGGGGAGCAAACCCAAAAACTGCAAGAGACGGGCTGCAGCCATCTACCTGGTTCTGTTTGAACTGGCTGTTGAATTTCTGTTCACAAGGCTTTCTATACTAAATTCAAAGGCAGTGGTATAGGTTGGCCAATTTGTTAATAGATTCATAGACTCTTAAGGTCAGAAGGGACCAATATGATCATCTAGTCTGACCTTCTGCACAGTGCAGGCCACAAAACTTCACTGACCCACCCCTACAATGAACCGCAAACCCATAACTGAGGTATTAAAGTCTTCAAATCATGATTTAAAGACTGTAATACAGAGAATCAATGAGCAAGACAGAGCTAAAAATGGCTGCTGTAAGTGGTAATATCCCATCACTGCATGTTGTAAAAGGTGTTCTGTGTTTCTTAATTCAGCTGTTGCTGTTTCTGGTGTTGAGTTAATCTATTGTTCTGATTTAAATGTCTTATGTATCTTCTGTTTTCTAACATCATTTGACTGGTGACTTTTGACTAGCTGTAATAAAGCATTTCTTTATCTTTAGACCTCTAAAAGTTGGGATCTGTTGTTCGAAGTACAAGTTGGATAGGTTAGGAAGTGAGAACTTGTTTGGTAAAGAACTGAGCCATAGTGCTGGTCGGGATTGGTTAAACTAACACTGTGTTTTTAACTTTAGTATCTTAAGTTTTGCATCTAAATCTGTGATTTCTGCTTTTCTGTTTCCATCTTCAAATGTAGAGACAACTCAAACTGATTTCTGAAAATACATTTTTAATGCCAACATAGATAATTTGAGTTTCTGCTTCTACAATACCAGGTTGGCTGCAACCCCAATGAAGATGTGGCTATTTTTGCAGTAGACTCCTTAAGACAGTTGTCAATGAAGTTCTTAGAAAAAGGAGAACTTGCTAATTTCCGATTCCAGAAGGATTTCTTAAGACCTTTTGAACACATAATGAAGAGAAACAGGTACTAATGTACAATTAAGTGAATCATTTTGAATCAGATGCAACAGCTTTTGGGATCAATTATTTTGTCTGAATTGTTTCTATAAAATGAAATTTGGTGCTTAAAAAGTTCTTAATCAATATGGTAGCTTCAGTTACTGTTTGTTAACATTTTGTTCATAACGTAGGTCTCCTACCATTAGAGACATGGTTGTACGGTGCATAGCACAGATGGTAAACTCTCAAGCTGCTAACATTCGTTCAGGCTGGAAGAACATATTTTCAGTGTTTCATTTGGCTGCATCAGATCAGGATGAAAGTATAGTGGAACTTGCATTTCAAACTACTGGGCACATTGTCAGTAAGTAACAATGCCTAATTTACTGACATCACTGTAAGACAAATGAACAGTTCATTTTTCTTTTCAGAGAGATCTAATTGTATTATTTGCAGAGTAGAACTTGCCTAAATCACATCATAATTATATTTCTCTGCTTTTGCTCCTTTTTTAAAAAAATCTAGTTCATTGGGGAATTTATACCTGAAAAAATAAAGTAACATGGTTGTCAGTTGTCTCCATGTAAGTTTTGTAGTAGGGCTGTAAACATCTATAATAGACTGGAAAGTCAACTATTGAGAATTGATGAATTTTTTAAGCAGTTATCCTTTTTTTTTTCATTTTTGATTGAGAGTATAATTTTGTAGGTGCCTCTCTTTTAGTATATTGCATTACGTACACACTTCCCCTCTTTCTTAGTTCTTGTCTAGGGTGCTGTTTTAAAAGAAGGAGGTGAGACAGTTGGGACTTTGTGACCTTTTATTGTCTTGACTCCAAGTTTTTAATGCCCAAAAGGATCACTTGTGCAGCTGCTTCTCAGAGCTCTGTGATCCACATGTCCGTGAATTGTAAAGCCAATGCAGTTGGAGGATGGCAGGGGAGGAAGGATGTAAAGACCTTTTACAATTGATTTCTGCCACTGTAGCCAGTCTGGGGGAAGAGGATGTTCCCCTCCAGTAAAAATGGTTAAGTAGAGAGTGCTAAATATGAAGCCCCTGTGCCTTATTCTGAAAATCTCAATTCATGTAATTGTGGGGTTTTATTGCCTTAGAAGACTACATCAGTAAATGGATGTAAAATCAAAACACATGATAAAAACACAATGCCTTTTGCATAAATTCTTGAGTATTTTGGGGGGTTAATTTAATAGAATCAAGTAGTGATGCAAATCTGTTCAGCCATTTCTGTCCCCTTTTTTCTATACTAGATTTGCATTTCTATACTTGGCCTTTTAAAAATTGTTTTGGGAACAACTGACGTTTTGTTTTAAAATGTTAGAAGGACCCATGGATTGATTGATTTTTTTTTTTTTCCCCCCTCCCTTCCCCTTTCAGCAATTGTATTTGAAAAGCACTTCCCAGCCACCATAGATTCATTCCAGGATGCAGTAAAATGTTTGTCTGAATTTGCATGCAATGCAGCTTTTCCAGACACAAGCATGGAAGCAATCCGACTTATTCGCCATTGTGCAAAATATGTATCAGACAGACCTCAGGTATAAATCATATTTGCTAAATCATAAGTGTTTACAAAAATGTGCAGTTGTGCCAGCCTTAGAAGTTTAGCTTTAAACTCTCCTAGAAGGGAAATTAAAATTCAGGAGTGGGCATGGGCCACACATTTGTTTATAAACATCTTCGTAGATTTTTAACAAGGTGCCCTTTGTGACAGTTTTCTTAGAGGTTTCAGTGAGAACGAATGGAGCTTGGAACCTCTCAGGATTTGTCCTTACCCAGAAAGTATCCTCTGCTACCATGTCAATCTTTAAGATAACAAGGAGTTGTGTGGCACTTGAAGACTAACAGATTTATTTTTTGCATGAGCTTTCGTGGGAGAGTATCCCACTTCCTCAGATGCTTCGAAGATCTTCTCCCACGAAAGCTCATGCAAAAAATAAATCTGTTAGTCTTCAAGTGCCACACAACTCCTTGTTGTTTTTTCACTGGACTAGACTAACACGGCTATTCACTTTAAAATCTTTAAGATGTCAGTCTTAAAAAAATTATGGCAGTTTCTTATCCTCAAGGATGCCTTGTTAGGACAGAATTGGAGACCAAGAGGTTAAATTAAAAGCTAGAAATGGTGGATGAGTAGGTCATTCAGTTGTTTCTTGCAAAACCTGTTTTTCATGTCTTTATGTGGATAATTAAAAAAAAAAAAAAACCATTATGTAGCCATATTACAGGTCCTAAAATAAATTTATTTTATCAGATTTTTGTGGCATTATTTATTAACCTTAATACCAGATTGTAAAATATCCAAAATATTTTTCCTAGTATAATATCCACAACAATAGTTTAAATTGTTCTTTATTGAATACATTTTCTCTAAGATCTTAGTACTTATAAACTTACTGTTTTGGTGGAAGATAGATGTTGTAAATGCTTCTATGCTTCTGCTACATTAATTCTGTGTTTGCTTTTAAAGGCTTTCAAGGAATATACAAGTGATGATATGAATGTAGCTCCTGAAGACAGGGTGTGGGTGAGAGGATGGTTCCCTATTCTTTTTGAGTTATCCTGTATCATCAATAGATGCAAATTAGATGTAAGAACCAGGTAACAATCAGTGTTTGTAATTCAGTTTTTTAAAATGGTTTGTTCTACTTGTTTATGAGCATTTAAAATCCTTTTACTTTTTTAAGGCTGAGATGACTTTCTGTTGGGGCATGTAACTGGTGCAACTAAAATCAGTAACTCTCATATTTGATTAATTGATATTTTGGTGGATAAGCAAGTGCTACAAATACATTTTAAACATTTTTTAATGCTGAAACATTAAAATTAATTAACATCTATCCTTTTGTTTTTCCTCAAGGAAGTTTTTGCTCAAGTTAGCTTTATTAAAGTTAAAGAAGATCCATTGAACATGAGTACATGCTTTTAGCATTATCATTGAACCATTAAATCCTTAACTTTATGATACTGGGTTCTGTTGTATGTCTGTTTCTCTTTTAAAATTTGAAATTGTCAAACTCAGTGCTGTTTCCAGTGCCTGTTCAGTAAAAGTAAAATAGTGGCTTTCCTGCCATATGTTAAAGGTTGCAAATTAGTCATTCATTCAGTTTTCATTCTGAAGTGGACAGTAGAGAGAAAATAAAAATAATTTTGCCACAATAGGTTGACACTGCTTTAAAAAAAAGTATTCTGTAAACCCTTGTTAAAAAGGAACTAGGTTAACATGTCTTCCAAATACATTCCGCCCACCTTTCCCCGGCAGTTTTATCCATTATTTTGTGGTTGTTAAACAAATGTGAACAAATAATGTAATAAGCAGATTTAATGTTGAAAGGAAATTATGACAAAAATCCTGGAGAAATCTTTTATGTTGAACACTTGAATTTACACATGTTCTTTGGGTATTTGCAAAATATTTTCAGACAGAGGTAGGTAGTTTAATGGATTCTGCAAACTGATCACAGATTGCCGAGAGAGATTCAGAAAGAGAGAAACTATACAGTACTTTCCCATACAAATCTAGTTATTGTTCACTGAATGCCCTAGTAAAGTGTGTTTTTATTTATTAAAATTTTAAAGATCTACATGAAATGTTTGGGTTTCCTTGAATGTTTTTTAGTGTGTGTCAAAGGGGATTGAAAAGTAAACTATTTTAGATTTTTTAGGTTAGTTCTCCACTGTCACTGACATTTGGAAACAACTCAGATTCAAAAGTAATAGGAATAGAATTCCTAACTGTAATGAATAAGTTATTTAAAAAAAAAATTGATAGTTTATAATTCTATATACCATTGATAAAGAATGGGAAAGAAAACACTGAAGCTAAGTTTAGACACAGCCCTAAAAAGCAAGAAATGTTTGAAGATATGCTTGTGTGTTTTCTTTCAGTGAAAAGCTCATTATTGCAATGTATTTAGCTAGTGATGTTTAGTTTAATGTTCAGAATGTAAATAGGTGAAAGGACAAGGGTTTATAAGTGAGTTGCTAAAAAATGATTTGAAGAAGATGGATCTTTGTGTTTTGTATTGCTTTTCTAATGTACCAAACATGCAGTGTTAAAATAAAATGCACTTTTTTTAATGTTTTAAACTGTCAGAAATATGAAGGCTTTTTCCCTTTTGTTTTCTGCTGTATGACTTGTTGGAGGTCACAGCTGCTGACTGGAAATATTCCCAACCCCTAATTAAAAAGATGACAGGTGGAGAATGTTTCCCAAATACCTTCTTCTGAACTGTTTCTGGGGTGTTTTCACTTTAAATGTATTATTAAAAAAGTGTTAAAAAGTCTTAATGAAAATAACTGCCTCTCTTAATTAGATTTCATGTGCATGATGTCTCATGTCAAAATAGTCCCAATTTGCCATGCGTCCTTAGTCTTCCTGGGGAAAAAAAGAAAGATGAGACCTGACTTTCTAAATTCAATAAGTAAAATCTTTTAAAACCTAGAATCATAGAATCATAGAATTGGAAGGGACCTCATAGGTCATCTAGTCCAACCCCCTGCCAGAGGCAGGACCACTCCCACTAAACCATCCCAGTCATGGTTTTGTCCAGCCTGGCCTTAAACACCTCCAAAGATGGAGATTTCACCACCTCCCTCGGCAGCTCATTCCAAGGCTTCACCACTCTCCTGGTAAAAAAAAGTTTTTTCTAATATCCAGCCTCGACCTCCCTAACCGCAACTTGAGACCATTGCTCCTCGTTCTGTCCTTTGTTATTACCGAGAACAGTCGAGCTCCATCTTCCTTAGAGCATCCCTTCAAGTAGTTGAAGGTTGCTATCAAATCCCCCCTCAATCTTCTCTTCTGCAGACTAAATAAGCCTAATGCTTTCAGTCTTTCCTCATAGGGCTTGTGCTCCAACCCTTTAATCATTTTGGTTTTCCTCCTCTGAACTCTCTCTAGCATGTCCCTGTCCTTTTTGTAGTGGGGAGCCCAAAACTGAACACAGTATTCTAGATGTGGCCTTACCAGTGCAGAATAGAGGGGAATGATCACATCCCTTGATCTGCTGGTAATACTTCTTTTGATGCAGCTCAGTATGCCATTGGCCTTGAGATGTCTGTTTTCCACAGAGAATCAAGAAGGGCGTACCCCCTCCCCCCCACACACACACACTTTTTTCCTTTTCTTGTCTTTTTGCAAGTTACCTTGAAAACTTAATTAACATTTGGGAAAGCTTACTTTTTAAAACATATTATACACTGGTTTACATTCTGGGTATATCCATTCATAATATTTTGCTACAAATTCTGAGAAGTTATAAATTAGAAGTGTCTGTTGAGGTAAAATTTGTGCCCTTGATTTTCTGTCCCTTGACATTAAACAAACTTTAAATCTTATTCAGTTTGAGGTGGTTATAGGTGCCTGCTTTATTTTCCAGGTGCCTCTTCAATTTCTAAATATATATTTTTAATGCAAGTGTACCACACATTTTTAGTGTACTGGATGAGAACAATATAACTATTGCATGTTTTAAAACAGAAGCAAGGTATAAATGTGTTTCTAGTAGGATTTCTATATCATTAATACTGTAGCAGTGTGCCATCTTTGGAATATGCTGTTTTATTTTTATGATTCCTCCTATTTGTGGTGTGTTTTGTTGCAGAGGATTAACTGTAATGTTTGAAATAATGAAAACATATGGCTATACTTATGAAAAACATTGGTGGCAAGATTTGTTTAGGATTGTCTTCAGAATATTTGACAACATGAAACTGCCAGAACAGCAAACAGAGGTAAAAAATAAAATTTTAAGAAGGGGGGGAGGAGGATGAGGCAGGGCTTGATGGGGTGAGATATTCCTAAGATTTACAGCTAGGACAAAAAATGTCTGAGTAAGAAAATGTAAATGTTCCTCTCACATAAAGCCACACCCACGTCTTGTGTATCAGAATGCTTCCCTTGTTGCTAGAACTGCCTTCGTTAATTGTACTACTGTTCTGTTGAATGTACACAGGATCTCTCTTATTATTGTACACCCCTCTGTAATAAGGAATGATGATTCCATTTACTAGATTAGATTAGTTCCTTGCCTTGAATGTTGGAAGAATGGTTTATGAATTTGTCGTTGAAAGAAGACAGAGGAGGCACAAGGGTTATGGCTGAGTTAGGTTGTAAATTTATTAAGTGATCCGAGAACTACCTGATAGTATCTTGTTCAGTGCAAGTCAAAATCTGCTCACTTAAGAACCAGCACCTGTCGCGTGTTCCCAGCCTGTTTCTGTGATGCCACCACCCTACATGTATACGAAGGTTATAAGGGGGTTGACATCTTCCTGTACCATACTTCAGGAGCTCCAGTCCCTTTCTGTGGTTTGTTCTGGGCATGTAATGATGTTCTGCTAGTGGCAAAGAGTTTCTATGCCCTCCCCTTTGGTACATGTGAGTCAATGGGCTATCAGTGCTACCTACTCTCAAAGCAGCAAATCATACTAGGATGCTCTCTCAGCAGTAATCCTATCTGCCAAATCTATGAGGAAGCTGAGCTTCCATGGGCGGGGTAAGATGGGAAGACCCTTTAAGAAACCACAGAGCTCTCTTCTCCCTGCAGGGCTGGATAGTATTCCCCCTGCCACAGGCACACATCCCCCTGAGGTTATGGGGAGTGTCGTTTACTTTTTAAAGCATGAAAGCAAGACCATCTAGGTTCTGGTAACTTAGTGATTATTTACTTCATACATTTCAGCTATGCCATATATTTTTTGCCCTATGGTGGCAGATATGTGAGGTTATAAATATGGTCAAGATACAAACTATTTTCAGAATCTACTTCAGTTGAAAGGGCAAAGATTTTCTTTTTCTTTGTCAGATATTAAGATCTAGTAAATATAGGTAGTTGTCAAGCTGATGTATATTAGCATTCATTAATACTTCATGTAGTCTTTACATTGCTCTCTCAAATAGCAGGAAAAAGAAAAGGAGTTACTGTTCGCTACATTTCTTCTATGAGGTACTCTTCACATTTACATAAATTAATTTCTCCTTGGGATCATGTTGTCATGCTTTCATCCTTCATAACTTTTAATGCTGTCAGTGGAGCTGAGGTTCTAAACCTCACATTAAGCAAGGTGTAAGTGGAGAGGCTGATTTTAGGCCATCCTGTTTGCCTAATCCATACATCCCCATATGTCATTGCAGATGGTAGTTGCAGTTTAGTATAGGGACAGCAGTAGGGATTAAAACAGAGGTTAAGAAAGAGGTGCAGATGGTACAAATACCAAATAGCCCTGACGCAGATGAATTGTCTACAAGTTGAAATAAGATTTTCACACATTCTTAATAAGAGACATTAGAAATTTTAATAGTAGTACACTGCTTGCTATTATTTTTTCTCCTAGAAAGCTGAATGGATGACAACTACCTGCAATCATGCACTTTATGCAATATGTGATGTATTCACCCAATATTTAGAAGTACTTAGTGATGTCCTTTTGGATGATATATTTGCACAGCTGTACTGGTGTGTGCAGCAAGGTAAGACTGTACCAACTTGTGTTAGACAATGCTAACATTTTACCATGCTGGGTACAAAAAACAAATGGATTATTTTCTGTTCCAGACAATGAACAGCTAGCACGATCTGGTACTAACTGTTTGGAGAATGTCGTCATTTTAAACGGTGAAAAGTTTACCCTAGAAATCTGGGATAAAACATGCAACTGCATGCTGGATATCTTCAAAACCACAATCCCCCATGCGTAAGATTTTTTTTTTATAATTGTAAAATTTATATTGTCTAATTATTAGAAGATAATTCATATAAAGGCTCTATGGTTTGAAATCAGTTTCATTTTACATTGGCAACCAAAAGGTTCAGGTGTTATGTTCAGTTTCTTTTTGATTTGCTCTTTTTTTTTTGTCAAAAGAAGACTAAAGATAAATGGTCTCTTAGAATAGCAGATTGATTCAGAATAACTGGCATATGCAGTGTACTTTTTCCATATATTGTAAATGTTAAGCTGTTTAAAAAAAAAAAAAAAAAAAAAAACACAACATGGGAGGGTTCTGTAACAGGAATTCCTGAAATTTGATCAAATTTTAAAAATTATGGCTTCACTGAGGAAAGACCATATCTTCTGGTTTTGTTCATTTCTTCTCGTGTGTACTTATTGAACAGTGGGCTGTTCAACTTTTTAAATGCACGAGAAATCATCTAACAGGAACTTTGCTGAAAAAAAGTATATTAAAGTAAGCTTCTTATTTTGTCAGGTTGGTTCATCATCATCTTCACATTTGCCAAGTTTTAATTTGTCTACTTAAAAGATGGGGGAGAGCAGGACAGGAGAGGAATCAACAAGATGTTCTAGGCATGACGTATTAATCTACTGGCCATTACTTTTGTGGCCTTTAACCTGACACAATCCTCATGCATTTAATTGTCTTTCCTTGCTGCATTGTCTTAACACTGCTTGTAAGCTTCTTAGGGAAGGGTCTTGCTACATTGACTACAATACGCCATGCATGCCTATGGTAGTTTGAAGCAGAAAATTTACTGTCAGTGTTGCCTAAGACTAAAACCCTCCAACCCCCCCTCCCCACTCCCTCTCACAGCACATGTACTATTGGCTTTTTGTCTTAGCATGTAGTGTTCATAGCTGTATAGCCCTGTCAGCAATTATATAAATAACAGTGTGGTTGGAGGGACACAGCTTAGACAACTAGAGTAAAGAAATTCCTGAAGGGTGTGGGTCTGTACTGGTGTACATGCCTTATGTGACTCCTTATTACCCAAGCCATGCATCCCCCTGTGCACTGCTCTTTTTAGCAGTGTAATGTCCAACTGCTGCAGCTTTTCCTGCCTTGATGAAGGATACCAATCTTGCAAAAAGGCTATGCCAGCTGCCCACTGCTGGAGTCCTTCCTCACCACAACAAAAGGTTCTGGCAGGAAAACTGCTGAACTCTTTCCCCACTGCTTTTCTGCAGCCAGAGCCTTTCTCTGACATAGCCACACATCACAATGTGAATGTGGTGAGCCTTTCATGGTGGCACATAGCTAAATGTACACTATATGCTATCACCAGTGGTGTTATAGTATAGGCTTGGCCAGAACGTGCAACACTGCCCAATCTGAAGTCTCTGTGTCTCTGTCCTGACATGTGTCATAATATTGCTGCCCCTGCACGTGGCTGCTGGCTCCATACCATTTTCTCCTTATCCCGTGTCTCATGGTTACTTGGCCCAGTGGAGAGGTCAGGAACTAATGGTGGGGAAGTGGGATGCGTGAGGCATACAGGCTGAAGTATAGAGGGAATTGGAGTGAAGAGAGATTTTTCTCCTCTAAGGTGTCTCACCCTCCCCTGCTTTTAGTGGCTAGAAATCTTTTAAGCACACCATGCAAAAGCAACATAAAATCTACAGAAAAATAGCCAGTTCCTAGATGTTTACAGTTGTAATTTAATTGTACAACTCTTTGATCTAAACCAATGTAAAATTTCATACCCTGGTAAAGCATTAGTTTTTGTGGTGGTGACATGATATGGATGACTGCTTATGTAAGGCTGTAATGAAACCACCAACCTTTCTTTTGTTGGTGTGACCAAGAGCAACATTTGAACTCACATTGTTCGATGTGTGAAGGCAAACACAGTAACCCATTGTGCCATCTCCCCTGTCGCTTGAATGTGAACTTGTGGGAAAAGTATATGTGTTAAGTTTCTTTTTCCATCAGAATACCAAGCTTCTTCAATGTTCTGTGCATTCATACCCTCAGACGTTGGCTGTTCTGTAATGACTTCTGTTGGGACCTCTTATGCTGTTTCTTTTGTATTGTCCACTTCAACATATGCTTTTAAGATCAGCATAGGCTTCACAGGTTCCCTTTTCTTTACATTTATGGTATTTTGTGTCTCAGGCTGGACACACTTTTTCATAAGTGTCATGATGTTCTGCCACATCTGTTTCCATTCTTTCTTTCCTATGTGTTTTCTATTAGCGTTTGCTCAGGTTTTTGTTTTGTGGTTTTGTTTTTTTTTTGAGCTTTTTCGGTTGAAAATTCTGCAATATTACATGAATCTGTGTTCCCCTTTATATTCTGTGCAGGATGCTCAGCTTTCTCAGTGAAACATCACCTGTTTCATCAGTGATTTTACACATGTTCTTCTAATCAGTGTGTTTACCTCATCTTGCATGGCATGTGAAGGTGTTTACTTGGTATTCATCATGGTTACTGACAAATCCTGATGCAACATGAAACTGTTCAAATGATCTGTTTGTATTAGCCATGTTTTTTAAGGAAAATTAAATCTTTCAGGAAGGATTACTGGAAACACTGACTCCATTTCCCTCAAAAATGAACTCTTCTTTTCAGTTTTAATCCTGTTTTTCTGTGCCCTTAAAGTAGCTTATATTTCTCCTTCCTCTTCCAATGGGAGCTGGGCCTTTCTGCTGTAGTGCGTCTGTTTTTGGCCTGCTGATGCAGTTCCTCTGCAGTTTCCTCTTCATGGAGTTTTTTTTTTTTTTTGTCCTGTCTTTTTGTTTGTCTCCTCTTTGGGCTGGGGCTTTTCCTGCCCTCACAGCCCTTCGAAGAGCCTCAGCTCTCTCCTCTTTCTGTTCTACAGTGCAGCCCTGACAACACAGCTTGTTCTGGATGCTGCTCCAGTGCTTGGGGATGAGGAAAACTACCCCTCCCTGCTCTGAGTAACTTCACATACTCTTTCTTCCTTTCTCCTTGTTCTGACACTATGTTGTGTTGAAGTGCAGGCAGAAGCAAAGAGCACAGAGGTATATATAGTTGCATCAAGGCAAGAGGTTTATTACTAATTGCCACAAAGTGGTTGAATATTTAGCATTACTTCCAGATGTAATAACTTCAGCGTTAATGCTGTTTGCCTTTCTGACTGTGAACTGGCTGCCTTTGACCCAGTGATTTAAAAATAAGGATATGACTAAAATGCAAGAGAAGGTGTGATTGCAACTCAGATAGGCACCTTTAATCTAGGTAGCTAAGCTAAAAATAACAGTGAAGATGAGGCAGGCTGTAGAAACCCACTGGTGCCCTCAGGGTATGTTTTGTTGCTAACTTGCACTGAAGCTGCATGGCTGTAAGGCCACTGCTGATTTTAGCTATGTTAACCTGATTACAGCTGGTGTGGGTATGCCTGTCCAAGATACAGTTATGTCTTGGATTCAGTGTAGATGTATCCTAAGACTCTGTTACTAATCTTTGAAGCAGCCAGCGCTGTACCTCACACTGATTTTAATGTCGGCAATGCTGTACAAAACGTACTTTTTGTGTATTGTGTTTTATACCCCTCTGAGTGTGAGAGAGACATTCTGATTGCTTCACAAGTTATTTAATAGGTGAGTCTTCGTACATGGTAGTGGAATCTGCCTGTGCTTGGTAGCCGGCCTTTGGTTACATCTATACTTTGAGCTGAGGGTGTGATTCTCAGATCAGCTAGACTTGCTCTCACTCACTCTTGTCGAGCTACTCTGCTAAAAAGAGTAATATAGCCACTGTCGCATGGGCAGTTACAAGCAGTGACCCAAGCTCGCCAGTACATGTACATTCCCTCCCGGATTCTGTGGGTATGTACATGGGATGGCTAGCCCATGTGGCTGCTTGCTGATGCCCACACTACTGTGGCTACATTACTACTTTTCAGCAATCTAATTCAATGAGAACGTCTACTCGAGCTGGGAGTCACACCCCTAGCTCCAAGTGGAGATTGTCCTTGTCTCCAAAAATTATTAAACAATTCTGAAAAACTACCACTTGCTTTCTTTGAGAAATTCTTTGCTGAAATAAAAGATATGTATCATTTTTGTGAAGAACTGTGTGAATAGCCAGTTGAAATTTGTGCCGTGACATGGTTTGCAGAGTCACTGGGTTTTTAAATCTTCAATATCTCAAATGCTTTTGTGGAAATTATTGCCCTACCCTTTGCTCCTGTACTTATGCAACATGGTGACAGGAGAAAAATCCTGCAATGAGCCATGCATGTGTACACACTGTTAAGTATGTCACAGGCATCAGATTGTGGAGCACTAGATTAGTGTTTCCCAACCGTTGTGCCATCAGGCCTGAGTAGGTGTGCCACAGAATTTTTTGAAAAACTACTCAGAGTTCTGGATTGGCTCATGAATATTCATGTGTTCATTTGGCAACTATATCGTGGTGTGCCTCAAAAAAATTAAAGGTATTGAGGTGTGCCACAGCAGAGAAGAGGATGGGAGCCACTTCCCTAGATAGAAGTCATCTCCATTACAAATCAGTAGAAATAATAAAATCTGTACAATTTATCATTTTATTTTAGGTGAAGCCATACTCTGAGGAGAGCTTGGCATAACTGGGACTGTCCGAAGCAAGTGACCCTCCTTGTGCCCTGGGGCTGGAAACTGGCTCCTGGAAAAAAACAGTCAGACTTCTTCAGGCATTTAATGGCTCCGTGAGGCCATTACAGCCTGTGAGAATTGTCAGTGCTCAGCATGCTGTGGGCCCATCCTTTACCATCCCAAACCCCTCCTTTCTCAGGTAGTTGTGGGGACTGAGTAGCATAAAATCAGCGACATTGGCTTTAACCACGTCTGTTCCAGAGGAGTCCCTGGCTTTCTGCCTCTTTGTGTTGCCCGAAGACTTTTGTACGGGAACTTCTGAAATCTGGGTTCAATTCCAAGTTCTACTACAGACTTCTTGTCTCATTCTTGTCTTGTCAAGTCATTTAATCTCTCTGGACTTTAGTTCCCATTCCGTTAATTAGGAACCGTTAATACACCCTTCTCCCTTGATCAGTCTTGTCTCTTTAGCTAGTAATGCTCTCTGAAGAGCTTACAATGTGCATGTACCGCACCTGGCATAATAAGGATTGGTCTCAGTTAAAAAATTCAGGAACTACTGTAATGCAGATTTTTCACAAGGGTGTTGAGCCTTTATTCTTTTGTGGTTGCAAAGTGATTTGGCATCTTAAGATGGAAGTTAAGGAAGTACAGAATATCAGTATTATTATCACTAGTGCTATGTGTTAGTTATAAAGTCTACAAATCCCAGGGGTCTTTTAAAAAGCTGAGAGCCAAAGTGGTTATAGCTGGAAGAATTTGAAATAATCATTTTTACTTCTATTTCTTGCCTAAAACTGAAATTCTGTTTCAAACCCAATACTTAAATGAAAGAATTCTAGAAGTATCAACAGAGCATATTTTTTGCCTCCATTTTCCCTGATTTTTTGTGTCTTGTCAACCTGTTTCTAACAATGCTAGACACAGGGCAGTCATGGTATACAAATCTATATCTTGCATTTAAGTGTCTGAATGTGCGATTTGTATTTCAAAACTGCTGAGTGTGTGCTCTTTGTGTTTTCAAGGCTGTTGACGTGGCGACCGACAGGTGGAGAGACGGTCCCTGTATCTCCATCTGCTGTGAGAGAGAAACAGCTGGTATGTTTTTTGCAAAAACGAGTTTAAAAATCTCTCCAGGGTTTGCCTTGAATATGTGTTGCTGTATAAAACAAATTAAAATTTGCTTTGTTTAGACCCAAATTTTGATCTTATTTGTTTGGAAATGCTTTTCTAGATTATGTACTAAAAAAAAAAACAAAAAAACAAACAAAAAAAAACTTCAGTTGCCAAGAAATTAAAAAACCGCTATTGGTTTATGCAGTGCTCAAACAATGTGTTCTGCAGAAGCAGTTAAGCTTTATTCTGGTACAGGTGCTCGTTCCTGATAACCTCCATATGTAATGATGGTGAGGCTTCTAGGACAATAACATTTTAATTTAATTTAATTAAGAGTCCATTTATCTTTGTTCCTAGGCTAGCGCAATAAAATCCATAGTACATAAGTGCAGAAAATCCTTGCGCTTCAGTGACCTTTTTTTTTAATTGGGCATGGGGAGGCTTACAGATTTGGATTTGTAATAGTAATCTAAATACTCATTTCAATATAAATAAAAAGTTTTTAGGCACGTTTGGTCTCAAAGCTTTGCTGTGATAAACTGATGTGCTGTTTGGATTTGCATACAGACTGAGTCCCAGTGATTTCAGTGAAATGTCTCATGCTTGTTAAATTAAGCACTTGGGAAAACCTCCGTAGGGTATGAAGGGACTAAGGTTCTGCATGGGTGAAAGGGACCATCTGTCTGGAGGCCATTGCAGAGTCAGGCCCAGAACAGTAACACTAAGATGAGAACTTTTTCTCTCTCTCTTCCTTAGGGTCTAATTATGGGAAAACACAAATGTCAGCTGTTTCACTTCTGACTGTACTATATTCAACTGGATATCTAGCCAGTATTCTCATTCAACGTTACTAGCTGTACTTGCCACACCTTGACTGGCTGACATGCTTGAAATGCTTTGAACTTGAAAAGCACTATATAAAGTGGTAGATGGTGGCAATATTTTTGATCTAGTCTTTGGAAATAAAGCTGAAAGTTGTGAAATATGTATATTATTGAATATTGCACTGGGTTGTCCCTGATTATTTGAATAAACTAAAACGCCGCTACATTGTCTTTTAAAATTCAAGTAGCATTACGGTGATGTTTGATAAAAAGCCCAGTCTCAGACTTTGTCTTGGTTTCAAAAAAGTGTGCGTTTGGTTCAAGTTAGCTATCACAGTGTAGAAATGTACCTTTCTCAGTGAGGATGTACTCTCAGATCCTGTGGTATGGTTTGCTGGGGTTTGTGGATTTTCACGACCAATCAGCAGTAAAGTTTACTCATCTTTTTAAAATAAAGTTGCGTCTCAATTTTCCTGTTAGACTTAGAGCCATAAGTTTTAGAGGGAGAGCCATGTTAGTCTGTACATAGCAAAAACATCAAAGTCCTGTGGCATCTTAAAGATTGACAAAGTTCTTCAGGCATAAACTTTCACTGGCTGCAACCCACTTCATCAGATGCATGTGATGAAGTGGGTTGCAGCCCATGAAAGCTTATGCCTGAAGAAATTTATTAGTTTTTAAGGTGCCTTAGGATTCTTGTTTGTTTTTTCTTATAGCTATGTTTTCTTATGTGTCATCTGAGAAACAGAATTTGCCCGGTTTCGTGCAGTGAAAGAGGCATCAACAAAGAGTGGAAATGAAATCTGAGAGTGCTGACTGCCATTCCGCTTCATCCAGTATAGCACTTACCTCCATTTATTTTATATCTCAGTGGTTCTCTTATCTTTTAGATAGATAGTTTCTTAACGTTTTTTGAGTGAAAATAGAACAGCACTGAGTATTGTACACAATATTAGAAAATTAAAAGTGCATTCATACAGAAGGAGAGGAGCTGTCCACTGTTTGATGAAGCCCAGTCTGGGTTACTATTATTGATATAAGTGTTTATGGACATTGTTTGCCTAGAATTGCCTTAAATTTTGCATAGAATGCAATAAATTATCACATTCTCAGATTGCATTCACTGTACAGTAGAAACTGGAAATGTTTGCACACCGAACAGAATAATAATCACAGATTATGTAGTCTGCTTCCTCAGTTATTGGTAAAATATACTTATTTTATATTTAATTACATAATTTAATTTTTTTTACCCCTTCAGATGAGTACCTAAAAATTAAAGGCACTGAGTAATCTTAATGGTGATCAACAAATAGTTTAAAAAAATGCTTCAATTTTGTTAAGCAGAATACTCAACACAACAAGAATAAAGAGTATTTATGTAATGAAGCCTCTTTTCTCTTTCAGTTCATCTAAAGTAGGGGTCTCAAACACACGGCCTGTGGGCTGCATGTGGCCCTTAAAGCTATTTTCCTGCAGCCTGCAATGACACTATTGTTACCAGTATTTGCAATATTGTTATATGAAAAGGTTTCAGTGGTGCAGCCCTTGGGCGAATGTACTAGTCCTCATGCAGCCCTCATGGTGATTTGAGTTTGAGACTCCTGATCTATAGTCATGATCTTCAGCTCTTGACTTAAAAATCCCCTGGTTTTTAAGCGTTTCTGATATACACATGACAGAAATCTGCTGAAGCAGCACGTTATCAAATAACTGTATTTTTTAATAGGGCTTTTAACTGATATATCCATCTGCCAAGCCAGTATCTTCCTGCAGTAGATTTCTGTTCTGGGTATAAACTTATAGATCATGAGGTAATAATTCATGACTTTCAAGGACTTGAAGCAAAGAAAGATTAAAGTATACTTCTGCTGCCCTTTTACTCTTGCTGTCTGAAGCACTCCGAGATATGCCACTGATGTCGCTGTGCCTCGTGTTCACTAATTTTTATATATTGGAGAATGATGCTTCACAGGGTGGGTCTAATTTGTGAATAGTATAAAGCACATGGAAGAAAGGTACTACAACGATGCCAAGTTTCATACCATGTAATAAAGATAATGTATTTCACTTAACTCTTTGAAATGTAAATTAGTTTTTTATTTCACATGCTAGTACATGGCCTATTGAAGTATTTGAAAATGCTAAAAATGATTAAGTGCAAAGTATTCTCTTGACATCAATGTTTAATTATGTATTAGTTTTTTGATTATTTTACTTCGTTTTATATGCCTGTATTTGAGAAGTTGTCAATCTTTGTCTTGATGAACTGTATTACTTTAATTGATTTTTCTCTCAATTCTAATATCAAAGTGCTGTAATGTATATTTTTGAATAATCACACATTGAAATAGAAATCTTTCCAAAAACTACTCTAAATAGATTAGTTACATTTTATTGAAAGTTAACTCATTGGTGAGCTTCTGTGCAGTTTATTCAATGTACCAACTATTTGGTTCATTTCATTTTCAGGATACAATATCACAGAAATCTGTAGATATCCATGATACCGTCCAGCCAAGATCTTCAGATAGGCAACAGATTCAGCCCATTGTGGGATCCACAGCAAGTGAAGAGATCAGCAAAAGACCTACAGCAAGTGAGTTTTTCTTTAGATAAAAAGAGGAATGCTTGATAAGTCATTTTTATATCTATCAAAGCAGTGTTTCTCAAGTTGGGGATCATGGGATGAGTTTAGGAGGGTTGCAAGTGAAAGCAACGAACATTTCTATGCCAGATCAGTTGATTTTTACACAGAAACAAAGAGTAAATTTACTTTTTACATATTAAGAATCTTACAGAGTCCCTCAATGAGACATTTGTGCTTGTGTACCAGTTAATTTTTTGTAGTGGGTTGAACTTAAGAAACAGTCAGCAGCTGGTCATTCTCCCCAGATAATTTTTTTCATTGCTTTGTTTTAATTTGCAACCATCAATGAGATTCCCAATTCACCTAAGTATGACATTGTGAATGGGACTAAAACTTTCAAAGCTTCAGTTACAAGTCTGAGATACTCAAGCTTCTACACTATCCAAAACATGCACATCTTCTGAAGGAAATGAAGATAGAAGTGTTTTGTGAGATGAAAGTTTGATCAGTTTATCTTGTAGGTTCAGCAGACTGGACTACTTTTGTAGAACAGATAATTATTCATCTCTTGCTAAATTATTCGTTGTCACATGCAATGTAGTCATGGAGCTACTTTTTAAGTTCAAATATATGTGCCATAATTATTATTTTTTAATTGTTTTATTTCCACATTCTTGTCATCGGCAATCAACTTCGTGAACTTGCGACCCAGAGGAAATGACTTGAAGTTTCCATTCTGATGTGGAGCAGACCAAGCTCCAAACTTCTTTTCAAAGACTCTTGCTTTGTCTCCTAGTATGTCTGTTTTTGTGTTGTCCTTGTAAACTCGCATTCTAGTCATCCAAATGACTGAAGTCATCTGTTAAGTAAGCCAACTGAAAAAGCCATAACGGGTCACTGAATGATTTAGAAAAAGGAGACCCTTGATTCTGTAACAGCAGAAATAGTTTAGCTTTCAATTCAAAAAGTCTGCTTACTGCTTTTTCATAGAAGGCTGGCATTTTATGAAATTCACAATTTTTAAGGACTCATCAAGCACCTGAGACAAATCAGGAGGTGTTCCTTTGCAACAAGTGCTTGCTGATGTAAGAAGCAATGGCTCTAAATTGTATGCAGCACAGTCTTGCAGTAAGCCTGTTCTTGTTTGTTATTGCTTTGGTATCGTCACTGCATATAGCAATATATTTTTTCCCAATCAATTTTAAAATATTCAGTAGCTTCAACTAACATTTTAAATAGACAAGCACCACTTGTGTGGCTAGGCAGTGCTTCACAGAAGAGTATGTTTTCCTGAACAGTATCATCTAAATTATATTGAATAAAAGCCAAAAACAGTGCTGAGCCTGGTGATTCATCAAACTGAGCAGGTACAAATTTAGTGTTTTAACTTCTCACAAATGTCATCAGCTATTTCATTAATACACCTCAATACTGTATCATTTGATAAAGGAACAGCTTTAAGTTTATTTACTTCTTGATCATCGAGCATGCTAATGTCACAGGAATTATGAGGTTCACCTCTGTTTGGGCAATAAGAAGTGACATGAGAGATGAAACTTCAAGAGCATTCTTTGTGTTAGACATCAGTGTTTTGCTGCTTATTCAAGCTGTTCAGTTTTCTCTTAAAGAACTTAAGAGGCTTGTTGTTTAACATGGATGTCTTCTTTCCAAATGCCTGTCGGAAAGGCATTGCTGTTTAACATGGATGTCTACTTTACAAATTAATTTCAAAGGTTTCATGTTTTCAGCACTTACCACTTTACCACTCAAAAATGAGATTTATTTCTGATGGTTGTAAAACTGTACGTTAAATAGCTGCGATCATATTTTCTGAACTTTTGCCTTCATTCTTGAAGTTCTTGGTTGAGTTCTCTCTACATTTATTGCACAAGACCACGTCCCAGAAAAGTACATATACA
The DNA here is from genome assembly GCA_007922195.1 of Podocnemis expansa. NCBI lineage: Eukaryota > Metazoa > Chordata > Testudines > Podocnemididae > Podocnemis > Podocnemis expansa. The sequence continues at coordinate 7,431,931 of ML682038.1, read as the reverse complement.
CATTTGCTAGCCACAAAGAGCAGTAACACTGTTTGGACATGAAGCAACAGTGAACTCAGATGGTTGTGTGAAGCTGACTGTTAATGAGACAGCATATTTTGTGGGATAAGAAATCTCTCTGGTAACAAAATATAGGAACTGAAAGTACTCAATATATTTGTATAGGTTTGAAATATTCGTTTGAAGACCGGAACAATATTATTCATAATTCACTTAATGATATTTAAGGTAGAGAGGGTTGCAATTTTTTCAAATTTTAGTAGGGGGAGTGGGTGTCGTCGTCATGTAAAGATTGAGAAACAATTGTTAAAGGTGTTATTTAATGATCATATTATTTTTAGTTATCAATGGTGAGAGCAACAATTAAACTTTTCATAAGGAGAAAAACACCTTGAGTGAAATTCTGGCCCCATGGAAGTCAAAGGCAAAGCTCCCATTGATTTTCATTGGGGATTTCACCCTGTGTTTAAAATTCTTGCTTTATGTTGCTAGTAAATTTGTAACTTAAAGCAAGATTCTTAAACAGAGTATTTGACTCATTATAAATTATAACTTAATCTTCCCTTGAATTTAATTTTTTGTGAGGGGTGTAACATTGTAAGTTAGCTATAACTTAGAACGAATTCTTTTCATACCTCCTGGCACAAGGGCTAACAACTGATACAAAGCATGCCTACAGTGTAGATGTTTGAAGTACTGGTGTCTAATAACCCTGTTTAATTTGTGAGTATTCTGCAGTATAGGCCAGGCAAATATATCTTAACACTAGTCTGAAAGGGGACCATCTTTATATGTGACAGTCCTATTGCTCTTGAGTTTTTGCTATTCTGCTGATACCACCAAGGAGAGTCCCAATTGAATCAGTAGGTTTGTGATGTTGGACGTCTGGTCATGTATAAACTGAACTAAGACCCTTCATCAATTTTAGAGGTTTGAAAAGGTTTTTAAAAGCCCTTCCCTATTATAAATATATTGACAAACTTTTGGGGGAGGTGATAATTCAGTGGGTGAACTTTTACATTTCAAACTTGGTTTGTAAATGTTTGTCCAGTTACATTGAAAGTCTTCAGTAAAATAATGTACTTACAGATTTAAATCGCATTTTACTCCTTTTTGCTTGACTAACTTTTTAAGTTGCTAGAGTGATAATTTTGCTGATTATTTTTTTTAAAGAATTTCCAGAACAGAAGTTGTTTGCTGCTCTGTTAATCAAATGTGTTGTACAACTGGAGCTTATTCAGACTATCGACAACATTGTGTTCTTCCCCGCAACTAGCAAAAAAGAAGATGCAGAGAATCTAGCAGCAGCACAAGTAGGTTTGAGTGACTGGTATTAGCCTTTGGAAGAATTTTCACTGGAAGATTTTGTTCCATAAGCTCTTATAACTTCTGTCAACTAATAATTTCATGGAACGGTTACATAATTTCCAACAAAGCAACTGAAGTGTCTATTGAACATTTCATTAATCCAGCCTTCCCACACAGAGGCAGGCCACTTTATGGAGGCTTCAACTGAATTCCTTCACACAGCAGTAATGTCTTCTTTACCTAGTATGTACTGATGCTTGTGTGATTGTCCTATCCAGGTCTAAGTTTACGTATGTGTGTGGATAGAACTATTGTAAGGGGCATAATTCAGTCTGTCTTCAAAAGAGAAATGGTGGAATGACAATTTCAGTAGCCTTCCACTCTTCAGTTGGTGTCATAGGTTGTTAATGATTGATATTGCAAAGCTGACCGACGTGCCCAGCAGTCGGTACTGTTCTGAGCCTGACTGTTCTCAATCTGTTTTTAAAGAGGGACTCCGTAGACTTTGATGTTCATGTGGACACACAAGATCAAGGAATGTATCGTTTTCTAACATCTCAACAGCTTTTCAAACTGCTGGACTGTTTGCTGGAATCTCACAGATTTGCTAAAGCTTTTAATTCAAACAATGAACAAAGAACGGCTCTCTGGAAGGCAGGTGGGTCATCTCAACTTAGAAAAATATTTGTGAAAACACATTACTGTGTTTTTGAGCTATGTCATTTGGGTGTTAGGAGCTGATTGCTTTACTCTTGTCACTGTCAGCATTGCGCTAGTCCTTGCTAATTAAATTACTTCATAGAGCTGACTCAGTGAAGATTCCTTACTGGTTGGCTGTTTAAATACGGCAAATGTGACATTTTGTTTTCTTTAAAAGCAACTTTTCTATAAGAAAAGGTAAATGATAAAATAAAAATGATAGTTTAGTTTTGGTTTATAACATTAAACCAAACACTGTGAGGATGTATTTAGCTGTCCTAAAGGAAATGCATACCTTAGTGATAGGTTACATTTGAGAGCTACTACCCTTTTTGATAGGGACTTTAAGTAGAGAGTTCAGTCCTTAAATTGAATAACTTACAGCTAACAGAAATTTATTAACTGAAAGTATTTCAGGGAAGTAGCAATGTCTAACCTGCAACTTGAGTTCCTGCATTCTATTCCCCTTTTCTCCAATAATTTCTTGTTTGATCTTCATCAACTCATTTAACTTCATCATGATTAAATTTCATATATGGCAAAAGGGAATGATAAGACCCATCTACCTCACAGTGGTCTTAGGGATGCAATAAAATTTGTAAAATGCTGTGAAGATGGAAGCACTGAAGTGTGGTGTAGGATGGTGGGCCTGTGATGCAGAGATCAGACTAGGGATCTGATGGGCCTTTCTGCCCTTAAACTTTAACTATAAATGTTAATTATTTTGTTGGGGTTTTTAAAGGAGCCTAAAGGGTTTAGGCACCCATCTCCCATAGACCTCTTTGAAAACTCCCAGCCTTTGTAATGTATATGGTTTAAATGCATGAAATAAATCCCATTACCTATGATTCTTTGTTGATAGTGGAATTTCTTGTAGTGTTAATGTGTTTATATATTCATTGGGACCCAATGCAAGTATATTAATTTTAAGAATAGAGCACCCACCATACTGTGAATGCATAATTATTGGTTTGATGTGTGTAAATATATGCCCTCTTGTAGCTGTCTCATTTGGATCCTGTGTATAGTGTGATGAATTTATATTGTATAGATCTTCAATAGCAGTTGAGTTGCAAGGGACCATATAAGAGCAGTTAATATGCACACATAGTAATAATTTGCCAAACCATAGCATTTTAGCAATTTATTTATTATTTAAAAATGAGTATTTTAAGCTATCACTGTGTGATTGAGTCAGTGTGTGGTCCAGTGGATAGGATATTGGATTGAGACATGAGTTCCTGTGTTGTATTCCTGTTCTGTTCCTGGATCTATCATTAACTTCCTGTGTGACCTTAGGCAAGTGATTTCACCTCTCTGTGCCTCTGTTTCTCATTTGTCTTGTCTGATTATCATTGGGGTCCCCCCGAGACCTCTTCCACTTGGTTCCTGGAAGGACTCAGCTTGACTCCAGTCTCCTCACTCAGTTTCCTTTATTTGGCATACAACAAAGCTACGCTGAATTGATCAGAGTTGAGTAGGGGGTAGCATACCACATATCCAGAGTTGCACAGCAAAATGTCCTTTATACATTATATTGCAAGAAAGAAGAGTTGTATGCAGCCAGCTGACAGTCCTGGTCAGTATTAGAGGCAGTGGCCTTGGGATTCCAGAAGCCACACTGTTATCTTTTGTAACAAAGGAGAATTTAAGGAGGATATGAACAAGAATGAGTTAATTTTGCAGAATTTTTTGGGGAGCTCTTCCCAGCTCTGAAGGTCATTATGGGAGAAATCAGTAAGATGCTTATTTGCTAAAGATGCTAAATTTAACAAATGGATGATGGAGGCTGGCAGAGCAGGCTGATCAGAGAAGAAAGATGACCTTTGGTATTGAATAGGACAGGGGTGTCAAACTCATTCAATGTGGGGGGGCCCCTTTGAAGGCAGAACACCTGTCATGGGCCATGTGGCCACACGGGTTCCCCAGCCCTATCCCCTGCATGTTCAGAGTGGCATGGGTTCCCCTTTCCCCTCCCCAACTCCATGGGCTCTGCAACACCTTCCCTTTCCCCCACCTTGTGGACTCCCCTTCCCCACACTGGGTCTCAGACCTCCCCCTGCCCCCAGCTCCCTTCCCCTTTCTCTACCTCTCTGGTCCTTTTGAAGGATTGGGTGATGGGCAGGTGCAAACCCACCCATTTCTAAAACCCCTCTCCCAGCCTACGGGGAGGTGGCACTTGGCCCAGCTTCAATTGATTACTTGGGGCAACTAATGGAAAACAGGAGCAGGAACAGCACTGAGGACAAGGGACTTGGAGGGGTACACCAAGCAGAGAACCTCAGACAGTGCCCACTACTCCCAGAAAGTGTTGAGAGAGCCAGTGGATGCTGCCCAGAGGCACGCACAAACGAGGGACTGGAAATAGGCCCCACAGATGCAGGCCCCTTCTCCAGCCAGCTTCCTCTCCCTCTACCTCCATGGTAGCAGGGAAAAAAAATCAGTCTTCCTCACAGGCAGTCAGGCTGGGCTCCCACCTCTCCCCATCCCGGCCCACTCACTGTCAGTTGTTCAGAATGCTGGCCTTTGATTGGCTTGTTCCCACATGGGCCCCAGCCACTTTTTTCCTTTTTTATTTGTGATTCGTTCAATGTGCTGTCAATCAAATTAGCATGCTCACTGAATGACAGTGAACAGCTGCGGTTGAGGGCAGTGCAGTGGCTGTCTGGAGCTGGCCTAGCTTGCTGTGCTTGAAACTCTGATTGGGTGGCAGACCACAGCAGAGCTGACCCAGGATTGGCTAGAATGCTTCCTTTGTTCCCCTGGGCTGAGACTCGCATCATGTGAACGAGTGAGTCAGAAGCACGCCCTGCTCCCTGTGCCGGGAGCCTGTCTTTGCACTTTGCTGCTGCAGACAGCTTCCTGGCACAGCCCAGGCAGCCACTCCACAGGTTGGATCAGCAACCTGGCGGGCCTGATCCACCCCATGGGCCTTGAGGTTGACACCCCTGGAGTAGGACATGACAGAGAGGGTGGAAAGAAGCCATGAAGCTGAGGCCAAGCAGGTTATGTTTGTTGCAATTTAGGAGGGGGAGCCAGTGAAGGAATACAAATCAAGAAATAACATGGTCGAGGCTGTTGGGTGAGGAAGTAGATACTTGAGTACCCTGGACCCAGGTTTGTTAATTCAAACCTGTATTTCGACCAAAGCATTCCATGTGATTACAATTATTGTACTGTTAAAGCAAGAAACAACAGACATACAGAAAAAGACAATGGCCAGTTAGTTACTTTCTTTCAGGGCATAGAATGCTCACCATGGATTTCTCCTAAAATGCTGCAACTACCCTTCTTTCACATATTTATATACACTTATATTAAATATTCATTATCTCATCTTCCAGTCACCATTGAGTATCATAAATATTAAGTAATTTGTACAATATCCATTCATAAACTTTAAACTTTTGCTGTCCAAGCTAATTTCATGTTGTGCTCGTTTTTTATTGGTTTATTACCACTAATTAAGCATATTTTTGCAAGGTTGGCCAGGTCATTTTGACTCGCTTCTTTGCTTACAATTTTTGGGAACTTTCTGCTCATCCTTTTCCTCTTTGCCTTTTCCTTAATTGCTATTGTTAGAGGCCTGCACAGATACAAATAAGTGGATCTGTATCCAACATGCATCCGCAAAAAATGGTCCCTGGATATCTGCGGATTTGCAGGGCTCTAGCTATTGTTGTGTTTTTAAAACATTGGTTTTGTAGATATGTTATGCACATTCTCCTTTGCAAACATCACCCTTCTTCCACATAGTCACTTACAAGCATGCCAGAAAGGCTAAGCCAAAAATCAGCCTGTCAGCATGCATCCAAACTTATGTATTAGAATAACCCTTAAAACAATTTTCTGTAAAGTGATGGGTTGGAAATTGATCTTTGCAGCAGCCTTCTAAATGGTTAAGAGGTGAACAAGGTTGCATTCGTCAAGGCCAGAAAGGATATTGCTATAACTAAGATGCAAAATGATGAGAGACTGGAGAAAGAGCTTTGGTTGTATACAATAGGGAAGGTTATGTCTTCGTGATGTTATATAGAAAGAACTGGGAAGACTTAAACATAGCCTGGGTGTATGAGGACTTAAGAGTCAAAGATGACACTAAAGTTACGTAACTGATTGACAGGATGGTGACATTGGCCACAGTGATCAAGAAAGTAGGAGGAATAGCTTGGATGAGGGGAGGGAGTAGAAGATTAAGAACTGTTTTAGCCAGACTGGGCTTGCATTGATGCTTAGATAGTCACAAGATGTCAGAGAGGCTGAGATTTTAGTTTGAACGGGAGACAGGTCTGGAGTAGAGAGATAGTAGCAACACCCCAGTGAGGTATAGATTGTTTTTCCTGTTTTACAGAGGGGGAAAATGAGGCATGGAGACTGGTTTTGTAAGGACCAATGAGTCAGTATGAATGCTGAGGACTGTGGAGTATATAGTAACAGACTTCAAACACTTCTAAGATCACGCAGAAAAAATGTTGCCAGGCAATAAGTATTACAGTAATAAAAGGCACTGCCCGATGGTGCTGCCAGTTGCAAGATGTAAATAAAAGGGTAATTTGCTGTGGGCAATTACTGGCAAATAAACATTTAAAAAGACAAAAGTATAAAGCTTCAAGGGCAAACTAACACATTTAAATGTGTGCTTTAAATTGCTCCAGGTTTTAAAGGAAAATCAAAGCCCAATCTTTTGAAACAGGAAACTAGTAGCCTGGCCTGTGGCTTGCGCATTCTCTTCCGAATGTACATGGATGAAAGCCGCACGGGTGCATGGGATGAAGTCCAGCAAAGACTACTGAAGTAAGATTATTGTAACAGTTACTGCATTAAAATATATTTTAAATACAAAATACAGTAATTTGCCCTGCTTAATTTGCTTTATGTACCGTTGCTAATGTTTATGTAGTATTTCAAAGAAGATAGTACAATGAAAGTTACATCTGAAAGTCCTGATGTGTTGTGTTGGTCAAGAGTGCAGTTTTTCTGATCTTCTCCACTGGCTCACCCAACCCACTCCGTAAAATCTTGCAAAAGTGGCAGAACATAGGATGATGTCAACTTTAGTTACGATTTGTTTTTCATGTAGGGGGTGGAGGTGAAGGTTTTTTCTGCCTCCCAAGTTTTCGTGGTTGTTTGAGATCAACTTTTCACATGAATCTGAAAACAGAAACATTTCTTTGAGAATTTACTGCATACTCTCACCAGCAGGAAATGAGCTTTGGTGTCACTGAGTTTCAGAATGTACTTACACACAGTGCCTCTTTAGTACTAGTGGTTAATTATTCAGAATTCTCTTTTGTGTTAAAAGAAAAGTTTTCAGTCTGCAAAAGTCTTTTAAGTGACTATCTGAACAACATAGGATGTAAACACAGTGATGATGACCCTGAGATTTACAAACTATGCAGTGGCTCTGAAAGACTGAAATCTGTGTGAGGTCAATTATTTCATGTAAAAAAAAAATTACGTATAATATACAAGTACTTTATCTTTCTGCTCTTACCATTTTCTAACACCTCTGGGAGAACCTGCTGCCCATTTTGTACACAGTATCTGAGAAGAAAATCTGGTAGACCTGGATATGAGATCTTTGGGTAGCAACAGGCACCACACTTCACCAGTCCAGCTCAGCCCTCATCTGTAGCATCCCTGATATTACAGTCTTAGGCCTAAAAGTACCAGGTGCACAAAACTACTATGGGGCAAGAAGGTGTTGAGATTGTCTCCCCCACTTAGATTTTTCTTGGGCATTGTTCATTACTTTTGGCTAATCAGACTTACTGGCCCTTCCCAAAATGGTTCCATTCCCCCCAAGAGTTCTTCAGTATTTCTTATGGTAACACTAGTAGTTGAAAATATTTTGTACCTTATGTATTTTATGTTCTCTGTAGTGTCTGCAGTGAAGCTCTAAGTTATTTCCTTACTCTTACATCAGAAAGTCACCGGGAAGCCTGGACTAATCTATTACTCTTATTCTTGACTAAGGTCCTAAAGATAAGTGATGAAAGAGTGAGTATTTACGTAAGATACCTAAAATAAACAGTATTGCAAATAAAGAACTGGTTCCAAATTTTATTATCTGAATGCTTATATTCAAAAAAACAAAACAAAACAAAAACAAAAAAAACCACACACACACCCCCAGCCCCCCTTTGGAAACATGAAGCCAAAGAAATACTAAGATTGGTTTTTTTGTGTAGTTTTTTTATAGTCTTATAGCTTTTATAGGTGTTTTACAGAGAATTTTTAAAAGTCCTGCCCTAAGGCACATGCCATTTAATTTGAGACGGTACACGTGAAGGTACACAGGTAGGACAAGCATACAGTGATAAAATGACCCTATACATCTGTCCTGGAGGGTTACATCTTTTTAAAAGCTGCTTCCCACATACAGACAAGATAAACGGATTAATGATTAATACGTCTTTTCCAAGTCTTCCCATAACATCCCCTTCCTGTACATTGTATGTGATATGTACTAAGGAATTCACAAAAATCTTCTGGATGAATTAGAATGTTTCAGCAATCATAGAGCAAGTACGGTTCTTAGTTTTAGTAAAATGTTATGTCAAGCTACAACTGTAAGGTGACAAGATGCACAAACCTTAGGTGAAAAAGGAAAAACCTCTCTCAAAATGAGTAGTTTAAAAAAAAAAAAAAAAAATTGTGTTTGGGCTATAGCATATAGTCAGTGCAGAATACATCCCATGTAATGAGCATTAGTCCAGCAGCGCCCTTGATTATAAAACTGTTTGTAGTTGAACTCCATTAACATTTGCCATAATTTGTGTGTTGCCTTGTGACAGAATATTTAAAATCTTTTCACTCTAATGAACCAATCCAGGCAGTGGGGCAGAGGGTTGGGAGATGTATGTATAAAAAAATAACTTTGTTTTTTTTCTTCTCAGTTCAAAGCTCATGCCTCATTCTACTACCCTCTGTTGTGTGAAATTATGCAGTTTGACCTAATTCCTGAACTTCGAGCTGTTCTGCGAAGGTTTTTCCTAAGGATCGGTGTAGTTTTTCAAATATCCCAACCCCTGGAGCAAGAGCCTGGAACAAACAAGCAGTAGCAAGCACTGACTGAATATTGTTCTATTATGAGATTACATCCCTCAGCAGTTTAAAAGGACTGGGCAACTGAGGCTTTCTGTCTGGATATCCATAAAAACGGTTTCTTTTTATGGTGGTTTGTATCTAAAGGTTAATGGTAGAGATGCTCACAACTGTAATTCAGGCGTGTTACACTCCAGTCCCTTTCAGTTTTCTGATGGATTGTCTCTATCGGTTCATTCCCGGCTCATGTTGAGCATAGAGCCACTTTTTAGCACAGTCCTGTTGTCAACATGGGCTTACGCTATCCTTTACTATTCTAGATAGCAGTATAGCAACAGATGTTTATGGCGGGTGTGAAAATAAAACGTACCCAAAGAACTATTTATCTAAAGGTTTGAACTTCTGCAAGAAGTACAACTCAGGAGAGCTGTATTTTGAAGGATAAAATGTTTATAATGAAAAAAGAATGGAAAATTATTGTTCATGGGAAAAGGTATTTAGCAACTGTCTGATATTCTTATTCTGAAAATTTTTTGCACACTCAGGCTGTCTGAGATACTGGTAATCATCCTTCTGTGAAAAATGTACAGAGATGCAGGTCTGTAATATAAACTCTTAAACACTATACAGTTCTTCCTGCATTGTTTTGTTTCTGTATTTTCTTATTGATTTGCTAAAAACCCATAATATTTTATTGTTTACCAAATGCACTAGAAGTTTGGGTTTATTTTTTTGAGTTGTGGTTTGTTTTGTTGTAGCCCAAAGTTTAGTGTTGGAGAATTTTGTCAAGAACAGAGAGAGAAAATATCACGATGGACATAACTACCTGTAATATACTTGTTTTAGGGCTTTTAATTATAAAGAGCCATTGAAATATGATGATCCTTCAAGGACTGGAACTTGAATCACGGCAAACAGTCTGCTGGTTGTGTCTGTCTTTTTTTGTTTGATGTAGATTTCACTCTGTACAGAATTTAATGTTGAATATATTAAAGTAACAAATCTGGCATGGTTTTGGGGATGGTTAAATTTATTGGAAATGTATTCATACTGTGAATTGTGCCCTGATGGTTAAAGACAAGATTGTCAAGCATTCTGTATTACAATGGATGTAGAAAATTTTTCTGATGGACAAAATGTATATGGTACAGATATGTAAAGTTTTCTATGTAAAAATTCTGTACAACTTTCTGTACAATATTGGTTCTCATCTGGCATATTCTAATCAGGTTATAGGTCAATAAAGTTTTTGAATTCTTTGAGTGCAATCAAAACCTGTATATTTTATTGGTGCTTTTCACCCTTTCCTTGATCTTTCATGCTGTCCATTGTCATTTACCAAACTTTCTAACCAAATGATATGCATACTCTGAGTAGAGTAAGTGAAGATGCCAGGACCAGAGGTTTTCTTCAGCTTTTTGGGGTTTCTATTTCCCTTTAGCATAAAGCTGTGTTTTTTCTGAGTGGAAGGAGCACTTGTAATGAACAAGCACGCAGGTGTTTGAGCAGTAGTTGGATGGCAAGACATACACATTATGGTTTTCCCTCTTTTCCTTCTGAGGGTATGTACAGTGAGAGGGTATTACAGTATGTGCCTGTGTCCTGACTCATGTGCAAGCAGACGGGGGCCAGCTCAGCTTGCCACTCAGCATCCATACTGCTGTGCTACATGACCAGTGTCCACATTGTGTACAACACTTAGAGCTGGCTCTAGGATTTTGGGGTTATAGCCCAGATTCTTCCCCCGCTAAGTGGAGCTGCTCTAGGACTACAGGTTTAATTTGTAAAGTATTATGTGGTTTCAACCCACCACTACATTTACCTGAGGAACTTCCTGCTCTGCCCTCATGGTTTTCAAACTTAGGGTTTGGACCCAGTACTGGGTTGCAGCACCTCCTGCTACCACCACCAACATACTGGACTGCATTGCTCAAAGATGTAATTGTTGGGGGCACAGGCATAAATCATTTTTTTTTTTGGCTGGGTCCTGAGGGAAAAGGTTTTAAAACCACTGCTCTACTGGACTTATTTGAGCTGAGACCAGGTCATAGCTCCTGCTTGTGACTGGTGTGGCTAAATAGCTGGTTTGTATAGAATGGGTGCTAACTAGAAGGATTAACTGAAAATAAACCAACTAGTGTTGTGCAAGCCTTGGTTAGTGCCATTGTGGGCAGCAGACCAAATAGATACAAACTGTCCATCAGGAAATTTAGGATTGAAATTAGGCATGGGTTTCTAACTATCAGAGGAGCAAGTTCTGGCATAGCTCTCCAAGGGGAGGTGTGAGAGCAAAAAAATCAGCTGGCTTCAAAACTGAGCTTGATAAATTTATGGCAGGGATGGTATGACTGGACAGTGTAGCCTGATACTTTATTATTTGAATGGGGAAATTGAAATGTGTATTATGGCTTGGAATTGCCAAATCCTGCTAAGGATTTTGGGTTTGAGTCCAAATCTGACCCCAGAAACCTCCAGGGAATGTCTGATTACTTGTCATAAAAATACTTTAAATTACTTGATAAAATCCTTTATTGCTAAAAGCAAAAAGTATAGAATTGAGAAAAGGTAAGTTGATGAATCTACAGTGGAAATGAACTAGACACCATGCATTTAGGAAATCTTATGAAGTTTATAATCAGACTTTTGTGTTAAAACTTAGTTGCTATATTTATACCCTGAAGTCAAGGGTGCCTGAAGCCTAAATAGACAGGAAGTGTGCGGAGTCTACTAATCCCAACTGATATATTTCAACTTATTAAAATAACAGATAGCTAAGAAAAAGCAAGATGGATCTGTTGTGGTCTTTCTCGAGAAGGGCAGAGCTGGAAATCGAGGATTGGAAGCTTCATGTGCTACAAATCTTTAAGGTCTTAAATCCCCTTTTTCTTTCTACCAACACCGTCTGCACTTCTATACCCTTCTAAAAATAGGCTAGGTTAGCTCCTCCGTAGTCATCCAAACATGGGCCCTTGCCCCAGAAATTGTCAGGGTATATCTATATCTTTGGCTGTAGGGTTGTGTGTACAATTGACACATTTTGTCTACTGGAATATTCATCTCTTTTCTTATTTATGAATTTTGTGGGGTTTGTGGTATTCTATGAACTACCAAAGGTCACATCTTAAGTGAGTTGTTAGTCAGCTGCTGACCTGTGTATCATGATCCAAAATAACTTACCTGGAGTTTTCCACCTGGGATTATCAAACAAGAAAACCCACCCTGTCTGACATTTTCAACTTCACAAATAACTCATTCCAATATCCTTTTTAGCAAAGCTCTTACATACAGGCCCACAGGTAGCTTGTGTGTCAAATATCCATATAAAAGGCTAACTTAACTTATCTACTTACACTAAGTCTGTTACTACAGAATCAGGATTTCTTGATCATGGAAGACAGACACATACATGTATAATACGAGATATATATAGACTAGATATGCATTGAAGCCAAACAAAGCTGAAGTCATGGGCTACAATGGCCTAGTTTGCAACTGACTGATTTTTTGGACTATTAGTGGTGGATGTGCCAGTGGCCTGAGAAGAGACATTGCATGGGATGGGTTCTGAGCTATGACAGAGAATTCTTTCTTGGGTGGGCTGGCTAGTGAGAGTTGCCAGTTTCTAAAGGGGCAGCCGTGTTACTCTAGTCCAGCAAAAAAAACAAACAAACAAAAAAAAGTCATGTGGCATTTAAAGACTAACATTTATCTTTCTCATGAGCTTTCATGGGAGAAAAAGCCCACGTCTTTAGATGCTTCAAAGATGGGGAAACTTACTTACAGAATGGAATGAAAATAAATGTAAGGGTGTGTAAAACATAGGATCAGGTCATACAGTAACAGCAAATCAGAGTAGTTGTTTAGGTTCAAACCTTGGGAAGGCTGAAGTCAAATGACCTTTTGTAATGGGAAAAGAACCCATGGTTTCAATTTAATCCTGCTTTCCCACAATTTAACTTGCATATTAATTGCAGTTCAGCTATTTCTCTTTGAACTCTATGTCCAATTGACATCTGAGTACAGTCATTAACAAATCATTTATCGAGTGATTAGAAAGATGGAAATGCTCAGCAACTTTTTTTGGTGTTCGTTTATTCTTTTGCACAGGGATCGTCCTGTTTATCCAATGTATAAAGTGTTGGAGCATTTCTGGCACATGATCACATTAGTAGATGAGCAGGTAAATGAGCCTCTGATGGAGTAGCTGGCTTGATTAGGATCTATGATATCTTTTGTGCAAATATGTGCACAGACTTGACAGTGTGGTTGTTTGCAGGGGTATGTGCCTGCTTTAATGTTTCTGTTGTTAGATCTGTAGTTGCTGGTGAGTATCTGGTTTAATGTTGCCTGTATGCGAGGAGAGGTCTGTCTCCCAAGGCTTGAGAGAGTGAGTGGTCATCTTTTAGAATAGGCTGGAGGTCCTTAATGATCTGTTGTAGAGGTAGGACTTCAGGGTTGTATGTGGTGACTAGTGGTGTTCTGTTTTCTTTCTTGGGCCTCTCCTGCAGTAGATGACTTCAGGGTACCCATCTAGCTCTGTCAGATGTTTTCTTTCTTCCCCAGGTGGGTACTGTAGTTTTAAGAATGCTTGATAGAGATCCTCAAGATGTCTGTCTCTGTCTGAGGGATCAGAGCAAATGCAGTTAAATCTTAGGGCTTGCCTGTCGACAATGGATCATGTGTTGTGTTTAGGATGGAAGCATAAGGGATGTAGGTAACTATACTGATCAGTAAGTTTTCAGTATGGTGTGGTGTTGATGTGTCTATCCTTGATTTGTACTGTAGTGTCAAGAAAGTGGATCTCCTGTGTTCAGGCTCCATTTGATTGTGGAGTGGAAATTGTTGAAATTTCTGTGGAAATCTTCAAGAGCATCCCTGCCATGGGTCCAGATGATGCAGATGTCATCAATGTAGCATAGGTAAAGGAGAGGTGTTTTGGGATGAGACTTGAGGAAACATTGTTCTAAGTCACCCACAAAGATGTTGGCATATTGTAGGGCCATGCGGGTGGCCCTAGCAGAGCCACTAACTTGGAAGTATAAATTATCCTCAAATCTGAAATGGTTGTGGGTTAGTACAAAGTCCACTCAACAAGCTGTGCTGTGGCATCATCTGGGACAGTTCTTCTAATAGCCTGTAATCCATCATTACGTGGGATGTTGGTGTAAAGAGCTTCTACATCCATAGTGGCCAGAATGGTGTTTTCTGGAAGCTCACCAATGGACTGGATTTTCCTCAGGAAGTCCATGGTATCTCGAAGATAGTTAGGGATGTTGGTAGCATAGGATGTGAGGAGGGAGTCCACATAGCCAGATAAGCTGGCGGTAAGAGTGCCAGAAATGCCCCAACACCTTATACATTGGACAAACAGGACAATCCCTGTGCAAAAGAATGAACACAAAACTGACCTCAGAAATCACAAAATAAAAAGCCAGTTGATGAGCACTTCAATCTTTCTAATCACTTGATAAATGATTTGTTAATGACTCTACTCAGACATCAATGGGACATCAAGATTTCAAAGAGAAACAGCTGAACTGGAATTAATATGCAAATTAAATTGAAACCATGGGTTCTTTTCCCATTACAAAAGGTCATTTGACTTCAGCCTTCCCAAGGTTTGAACCTAAACAACTGCTCTGATTTGCTGTTACTGTATGACCTGATCCTATGTTTTACACTCCCTTGCATTTATTTTCATTCCATTCTGTAAGTTCCCCCATCTTAGAAGAATCTAACAAAGTGGGATTTTCCTCCCACGAAAGCTCATGCGAAAAATAAATGTTAGTCTTTAAGTGCCACACCTTTTTTTTTTTTTTTTGAGAGAGAGACTTGGCCAGATGCTCAGGGTTTTAACTGATTGCCATATTTGGAGACAGCAAGGATTTCCCCCTCAGGGCTTGGGTTACCAGATACCAAAGCATGGAAAGGAGGACAGGGAGGTCCAAAAAGGAGGATGTTGGAGGACATGGAGAAAATGTAGTATTAATATAACTGTTATATTATGTCATGGAAAATGGGTAATGCTTAATGAATGCAGCATTAAAACTGCACACTATCATGTATTTTTGAATTATTTTAAAATAAAATTACTAAAATGTTTTTACCAAAAACTGGATTTTTTCATTAAATAAGTTTTTCAAGACCCTATCATTAATGTTCATGAGACTAAAGTTAAACATGAAAAGTACCTGAAAAAGATAAACAAAAAAAACCAGTTAACTCACTCATTTTTCATTTGTCACAGTAGCCCATTTTTACAGTTAAAAAAAAACAAAACAAACAAAAAAAAAAACCTACATTGTTTCTGTCCCGTTCAAACTTGCCTGTTTAGTGGTTTTATCTAATTGGTCCCTTTTAGTAATTTTATTTATAGTAGACTTTATTTTATTAGTATCTCTATTCTTTTTCCTCCCCCAATTTAGGTGTTTTGAGGGGGAACAAGGGCCAAAAATACAAATGCCTTTAACAGGTCTTGAACCCACAACTCCAAAGTCAAAAGACAAGCTTTTCTACCCACTATGCTATCCAGGTAACTAGGGAAAACCAACTTCCAGAGTCAGGAGATATGTGAGTTCTCAGTGACAAGGCCTGTTTGCCAAGCTGTGATTGGACAGTGTGTGCATGTGACCACCGCCAACCTCCAGCCACTGGGAGGCACAGCCCCTGCTCTCTAACTTGGCTGTTTAATGTTCTATTCCTGACCAGCAAAAAGCCAGACAAAAGCACCTATTTTCAAAATGCCTGGAGGATGGAAAACATGAAGGCAAAAAGGAGGACATGTCCTCCTTTTACCGGTCATCTGGTAACCCTACCCAGAGCAGATTGGCATGGGCTGTGGCTTCATGGTCAGCTGTAGCATGGGGCATGGCTCCCTTGCTAGGGGATTCTCTGTACTTTAAAGTCTTTAAATCACGCTTTGAGGACTTTAATAACGCATGGGTGGGTGAGGTTCTGCAGCCTGCATTGTGCAGGAGGTCAGAGTAGATGATCATATTGGTCCCTTCTGACCTTAGACTCTTGAGTGTATAAAGGCATGTTCTTGAATACCAATCTGCGATGTACTGATGAAGTGCATGCTGCTGAGAGTGGGTGTTTGTTGCCAACCTCCCTCCCCCTCCTTCTATTCACATGCTGGTCAGTAAGTCCATGCCCACTGCTAGGCTACCCTTCGCTCCACTTATTTATCCTCTACTGCCATGGCTCATAAAAAAGTGTTGTGTGGCACTTAAAGACTAATATTTATTTTTCGCATGAGCTTTCATGGGAGAAAATTCCACTTTGTCAGCTGTTTTGAAGAATGGGAAACTTACAGAATGGAATGAAACTAAATGCAAGAGAGTGTAAAACATAGGATCAGGTCATACAGTAACAGCAAATCAGAGCAGTTGTTAAGGTTCAAACCCTGGGAAGGCTGAAGTCAAATTACTTGTAATGGGAAAAGAACCCATAGTCTCAATTTAATCCTGCTTTCACACAATCTAATTGGCATATTAATTCCAGTTCAGCTATTTCTCTTTGAAGTCTTGCTGTCCTAGCCTCAAGCTTCCATGCAAAACACACCACAGGATCCATTATCTACAGCCAAGCCCTAAGATGACAGCATTTGCTCTGATCCCTCAGATGGACAGACATCTTGAGGAGCTCTATCAATCATTCTTAAAACTACACTAACCAGCTGGGGAAGTAAAAAAACTAACTGACAGAGCCAGAACTCATCGACTGCAGGAGAGGCCCAAAAAAAAGAAAACAATTGAACCCCACTAGTGACCACATACAACCCTCAAGTCAGACCACTACAAACAGATCATTAAGGACCTACGGCCTCGCTAAAAGATGATCTCTCACTCTCTCAAGCCTTGGGACACAAACCTCTCCTCGCCTACAGCCAGCCACCCAACCTTAAACAGATATTCACCAGCAACTGCAGATCTAATAGCAACATTAAAACAGGCACACACCCCTTCAACAAACCACATTGCCAACTTTGCCCACATATCTGCACAAAAGATACCATCATAGGTCCTAATCAAGCCAGCTACTCCATCAAAAGCTCGTTTACCTGCTCATCTACTAATGTGATTATGCAATCATGTGCCAGAAATGCCCCAATACCTTATGCATTGGACAAACAGGATGATCCTTGCGCAAAAGAATAAATGAACACAAAACAGAAAAACCAGTTGCTGAGCACATCCATCTTTCTAAATGATTTGTTAATTATCCTACTCATGGACATCAGTGGGACATCAAGGCTTTAGGTCTCCCTCACACTCAGAAGGGGCAGGTGTTGGGGAGTGGAGGGGTGAACCACACCAACTACACACCCTTGCCTATGGCTCCATGGAGGTGTCAACTGGCATCTTCAGGGGGTCAAGGAGGAACAGATGCTGGCCCACCTGGGAACCTTAGCCCCTACAGGCAATATAAGGCAGTTGTTTTCAAACTTAGGGCCGGGACCCAGTACTGGGTCGCAGATCCTCAAGCAGTGGGTCACGAAACCTCCTGCTGCTGCCACCACCAAAAAACTGGAATACATTGCTCAATGATGCAATTGTTGGGTTGTGGACATAAATGCTATTTTTCAAATGGGTCCTGAGAAAAAGAGTTTGGAAACCACTGCTATAAGGTGCCTGGTGGGATGCAAGGGTGTGGGGCAAGAGCAGGTGCAGATGGTCTCTGGCAGTTTGGAAACTGACCAGCTGCTGAGCTAGCAGCCAGCTCTGCCCAGGGAAGGGTCACCTGCTTTAATCTTGCCTGGGTAGCAGAGGGACTGTCTGTGACACTTTCCAGAGGGGTAGCCATGTTAATCTATTCAGCAAAAATTTATTTATAAAGTTCATGGATAATACATTTGTTAGTCTTAAAAAGTGCCACATGACTCCTTGTTTGCCATGACACCACAGTAGGCTGATATAATGCTTTAGGAGTTCACAGTTACTGGATTAGGTTAAATCTGATTGCAGAACACACCACCAGTTTGGAGTCTGTTCTGCTTTTGACAATTTGCCTTGAGACTGGCACCCACTCTCAGGAGCCACACCAGACAGCATGACAATTCTGTCCTGAACTGTTCTTAAACCATGCTGTCTGAGACAGTACTTTAGATCAGCTATCACTCTGCTGCTACGCCAGTTATGGACAGCAGTATATGCAGTAGTGATCATATAATCCTGCCTCTTTTTAATAAATGCAAAGATAGTAGCAATGAATCAGGCATTTACATTTTTCTCCCTGTGCTGGCTTTCACCTGGGATCATAGGCAGGGGTTAAAGTAAGGGGGGATGTACAGGAACACTGTTCAGGGGCCCATCATTTTTAGTGTTCCAGGTTCCATAAAAATAGAAACAGCAGCCAGAATGCAGCATTCCAGTGCGTTTTGCCTTAGTTTAAACCCGGAAGTGAATTGATAAAGTTGAATATTCCACTCCACCTGCTTCCAAAAAAGACACCAAAGGGCCAGGCAGCAGCAGGCATACATGCATGCCCACCCACCCAACCAGGATGCCAAGTTTACGTGGGATGCATTTTCAAACACACTGCAGGCAGTAGGAGCACAGCCTCGTGGAGCTCACCCACTGGCAGCATGCGGGCCAGGCAGCTCCCCCTGCTGAGGGGGAATGGAGCAGAGTGGAAGTGGGGCCAATGGCTGTCGTACGCTGGCAGAGGAGGAGATGTAGTGCTGGCAATTGCTGCC
Source organism: Podocnemis expansa (assembly GCA_007922195.1). Classification (NCBI taxonomy): domain Eukaryota; kingdom Metazoa; phylum Chordata; order Testudines; family Podocnemididae; genus Podocnemis; species Podocnemis expansa. Next base: position 7,413,180 of record ML682038.1, on the reverse strand, counting down.
TGCTCCTTGAAGGACTCAGCGACTGAAGCCGAGGAAGGTGCTGGCTGGGATCCTGCACCTTGGAGATGCACCAGTCCCCTGGCTGCATGTCCCCTCATTTCGCCTGCCCTTTGTCCCTTGAGGGACAAAGAGAAGCAGAAGGACATCATGGTTCTGACATGTAAGCTGCAAAGGTGGGCGTGCGCAGCTGAGTCAGCTGGGATAGCGGCTCACACACACATGCCCTCCCACTGCGCAACATGTTGTACAGCACAAGCATGGACTGAGATTGCAAGGACTATGTAGGACTGGAGTGGGGACTGGATGGGGGGCTGGGGAGCAATGGAGGAGGTTGGGGGCTGGCATGGGAGCTACGGATGAAGGGGGCTATAGAGATGTGGAGGGGGTTGGGGGGCTGAAGGAGAGCCCACCAATTTATACTTTAACCACTGATCACAGGGGGACATGCAGCAGTGCCACAAGGAAAGTGTTATGGCTTCCACCCTCAACAGAAGCTAAATCCACACCCCCCCCCGCATGTAATCTCTTCCACACTGTTGTTAGTCATATTGCCAAAATCCCTCCTATGGCTGCTACAATTTCCTCAGTAATAGTAGGTCTTGCTCCTGCATCCCTCTCTCTGCAGATGGTTTTCTGGCTCCATCCCTGAACAGCACCTAGAAAAACTGACCCAGGATGCTGTTCCTGGGTTACTAGCTTTTCTTCAGCATTTCCCTCCTCTTCCAACACCATCTCTTCTGGTGCTATCCCCTCCCTTTTGCTCTGAACAACAGCCCAGACATGTTCAGAAGTATGTCATGCTGTGCTCAGACCAGTCAGGGGCACTCAGTCAAACTCTTAACATGACCAGAGAGAGGAGGTACCCCTGGAGCTGCTGTGGCCATGGTTTAGCTTTGCAGTTGAGGGGCTTTAAGTGTTTGAAGTGCTACCTGCACTGTAGAGTACACCAGTCCAGTTTATCCCCACTGAGACTAGCCTCTTCTCTCCCAAAACCAGACAGCTTGCTGTACTCACTCTCCAAATTAGCAAGAACCTTGGCATGTACATAGTACAAGCTAATAGCACACCAGGTGGTACACACCTTATAATGGTGTGTTGCAGAGCTGCACAGAAATGAAGTATTGAACACCAACCAGCTAGCTTCTGGTGCATAAGGAGGGAGTGGGTGGATAGAAGGATTGGAACAAACAGGTCCCAGAAACAGAGAGCTATCAAGGGACTAAAAAAAAGCTCAGCAACACAAGATTTATCAGCTTCCATACTGCAAAGTTTTGGGATAGAACAGTTCAGAAAGACATACCTAGGGCTATTTGATCCACCTCAAAAGCTTCTCTCCTTCTGGGGATCAGAACAGTCTGGCAGGTCTTCTCAGCAGAACTTTCTACTTTCCCAGCAACTGGTTTCTTCAACTTGATAAAACCAGAACCATCTTCCAGTGGTGGGGAGTTCACCCCGTAGACCTGCTTGCAAACAGGCAAAACAGGAAGTGTCAGCCGTTTTATATTCTGCACAGGTGCAGCTTGGGCTCGCTCACAGATTCCTGCCTGCTCCCTGGGACAAAGCATTATTTTATGCATTTCCTCCCATTCCTCTTGTGCACAGTCCTACCCCAGGATGGCCAAGTCAGCACTGGTTTGGAACATTATCAGATCAGTCAATAGTGACGACAATGTCACTCTCTTCTCTCCCAGATCTAATCTTGCAAGATCACAGCCAATTGCTCCACCCAAATCCCCTCCACCTGATTGTGTGGATGCCTCATAGTGAAACCTAGGTAGTAGTAAACCATCTACTACAGGAGGGGTTCTCAACCTTTTTTTTGCTGGGACCCTCTTTGAAAATATTTCAGGCTGTGATGACTCACCCACCCTCAGAAAAGTGATGACCTCTATCATGCCATGCTATGCTATGCTTACAGCATTCATGGGGGGGTGACACCTTGTGACTCGCCCCATAACCTCATGACTTCATGACGAATCATGACCCCCAGTTTGAAAACAGCTGTAATAGAGAGACTTACCTAGTCAAATGGAAGAATTTCTCTGCATGGTTATTTCCACAATGCCTCTCCAGTCTGTGCTGGAGCATCTGCTTCATCTGAAACAGCAGACTCTAGCCGTTTCATCAGTTAAAAAAGGTGCAGTGGCCATCCGCGCCTTCCACCCTCTGGTGGAGCATAGGTCAGTTTTTTCTAATAAAGTGTCCATTTTCCTCCTCAAGGACTTGGACACGGACACGGACACGGACACTTCTTGCCAAAACTCCAGCTGAGGGAAAAGAAGGCGAGTATGGAACGGACATAAGCAACATATCTTGAAGAGCAACAGTTACAAAGTAAGAACATGTTCTTTCTTCTTTGAGTGCTTACTCCTGTTCATTCCCAGTTAGGTGATTTACCAGAAGTATCCCCAGAAGAAGGCAAGAGGAAGGATTTAGTTCTCTCAGTGTAGAAGGCTAGAGTTCTCTTGATGTTGAGAGTCACCATCAGCGCTCATCTTTGGACTTGTGAGATTTTGGAAAGAAGACTGGTAGAAAAACCACCTGGTTAACATGGAAATTGGAAATCACTTCTGGCAGAAACACTGGGTGAGGACCCAGCAGAACCTTGTCTTTATGTATTTTATAGGAAGGCTCTGAGGTCAAGGCTCTAATCTCAGAGACCTGCCTTGCTGATGTAATGGACACCAGGAATGCAACATTTCACAGGGTACATGAAGAACAATGGGTAAGTAAGGCTGGTGAGAACCAGATTCAGATCCAATTGGGAAATTGGGTCCTGCACCAGTCAAAAAAGCCTCTCCAGACCTTTGAGGAACATGGCCATCATCTCATGCAAGAAGATCAATTTGTCCCGATCATAGGAGTAAAAAGGCAGATATAGATGTATCTTAATCAATGAGAAAACTTGTTTCTAGTGGAGCAATTGATCTAAGATCATCTGAATAGGAGTCTTAATTGGAGAGGTACTGTGACTGGCTACCCAGCAGGTGAAACACTTCCACTTGGCCAAGTAGGACATTCTAGTAGATGATTTTCTACTCTCCAATACAATCTGATGTACTTGAGCCAATTAGGATTGTTGTTCAGATGCCAATTGTCCATCAATGCTATGATACATTTGCTGATGCCCTGGCACTGGGATTTGGTGCAAGAGTCCATGTGTAAGGAATCCCATGGCTGTCTCTTGTCCTTGGGGTGTGGTTTTTTTGTTTTTTTTTTTTGGTAAGGACTCAGGCAGCAGAGTCAAGGCTCCTGGGATCCATGCTGGGAAGCTAGGGACTTGTAGTATAGTGGAGACCAGTACCATCACTCTGCCAACCTATGCAGGGCACAGAGGCCAATTATGGGAACCCAATGTCTAACCGTGCAGTTCCAGCAAGCAGTGCTTCAAGTTGGTAAGTGGTCTCAGGGACAGATTGCTGTGTAGGTGGTCTCAGAGTAGGTTTTCCCCTTGATAAGCTCCCTGATTGTGCTGAGTCTCAGTACAGAGGTCTCCTTTCCCTGGGCACTGGCAGTACAGATATCACTAAGGCAGTTCTTCACTGCTTGAAACTCCACTGGGGCAGTCAACACTGCCAGATGACAGTAGTGGGCTTGTTGCAGGGCTCAAAGCTCACAAAGGCGATGATCACTGTCAAGGCTTTTTCCCCACTCTGGCACTCTGAGTGCAGAAGGTGGG
>ML682038.1:7302939-7409491 GCA_007922195.1 Podocnemis expansa | reverse complement strand
ACTCACTGACCAGAGTGTTAACCCCTTCCTCCCCAAGGGTTATTACAATCACCTTGGGGGTTGCAGTCCAACAAGGTTATCTGGTCACCTGTGCCCTTCTTTACTAGTGAATGTCCCTGCTTGGCATGCATCTCTTCAGCTTTTTCTTTGGCACTGGATATGGCTGTTGGTGCCAACAGGAAGTCAGTGCTAGGGAAGCACTCTGTGCTGAGGCTGTGATCCAGCTCCGATGCTGACTGAAATGCTGACTCCATTAGAATGGCCATTAGCCCGATGTTATGGTCCTTTTTAGTGCGGAGGCAAAAACTTTCACACATTTTGCACCATACATGAACCCGAGTTTCCCCTCACACACTTCAGACAACTCTGATGCAAGTCACTCTTTGCCATAGGCTTCCTACACAAAGCAGAGTTTAAAACGCAAGGAGAGCGGCACACCCCACCCATGGGCTCCTTTCTGACAACTAACAACATTGAAAACTAATAAATAACTATAAACATGTAGGTTAAAGGGGAAAAAAAATACTAAGTTGAGAGACTTCCAAGAACAAAAGACATTCCAGCACTGCCACAGGTGCTGGGGAGGGAGCCAGCAGCACCCTATGCACAAGTGCATATGCACACCACTCCAGTGGACACTACAGCCCACCCTACGGACACCATTAGGGGAAAAATTTCCAGCACTGGTTCCTGAGACTCACACATCTAATTGGGAATGGATACAAGCAAGCACTTAAAGAAAAGTCATAGAAGATTAGGGATGGAAGAGACTTCCGAAGGTCATCTAGTCCAGGTCCCTGCTCAAAGCAGGACTAACCCCAGCTATATCACCCCATCCAGGGCTTTCTCAAGCCAGTCCTTAAAAACCTCTATGGATGAAGAGTCCGCCGCCTCCCTAGGTAACCCATTCCAGTGCTTCATTACTTTCCTCATAAAAAAGCTTTTCCTAATATCTGGCCTACACCTTCCTCTCTGCAATTTGCTCCTTGTTCTGTCACCTGCCACCTCTGAGAGCAACTTAGCTCCATTCTCCCTGGAATCCCTCTCAAGGTAGTTGAAGGCTCCTACTAATCCAGCCCAATATTCAGTTAGCTTTCTTGGCAACAAGGACACACTGTTGACTCATATCCGGCTTCTTATCTGCTGTAACCTCCAAGTTCTTTTTTGCAGAACTGGTGTTTAGCTAGTCAATCCCCAGTCTGTAGCAGTGCATGAGATTCGTGCATCCTAAGTGCAGGATTCTGTACATGTCCTTATTGAATCTGAACAGATTTCGTTTGGTCCATCCTCTGATTTGTCTTGGTCACTCTGCATCCTTTTCTTACCCTCCAGTACATCTTACCACTTCCCGCAGCTTAGTGTCATCCAAAAAACTTGCTGAGGGTGCAATCCACCCCATTCTCCAGACCATTAAATACATTGAACATAATTAGTCCCAGGACTGACTCCTGGGGATGCTGCTCGATAGCGGCTGACAACAAGACATTGAGTCATTGATCACTATCCATTTAGCCCAATGATCTAGCCAACTATCTATCTACTTTACAGTCCATTCATCAAACCCATACTTCTGTGACTTGCTGACAAGAATACCATGGAAGATCATAACAAAAGCTTTGCTAAAGTCAAGGTGTGTCATGTCCACTGCTTTCCTCTCATCCACAGAGCCAGTCAGCTTATCACAGAAGGCTATCAGGTTGGTCAGGTACCAGCTTTTGTAACTCTCCTGGAATTCCCCCCTCCTCCTCAGTAACAATTATCTTGACCAGGAGGTCTCAGAGATCAGGACAATTTACACCAGAACCCTCATATATGATGTTTTTTAGGGATACATTTCAACTTCATCCCCAGCCCATGTTCCTCCCAAACAGGAATTCAGTTTCATAGTAATCGGTCTATCTCCTTGCCAGTATTCTTCCCAAAACTACGAAAAAATAGGGAGGTGCAGCATTTCCACACAAGATGTGCTCTGGCCTTCTATATGGAAAAAACTGAACTATTCTATAAGACCACATAGCTCTTTGTGGCAATAGCAAAGAGGATGAGAGGCCTGACAGTTTTGGCACTATGGGTATGTCTACACTGGAGCCTTAGGTCAACTTGACCTTCCTTAAGTCAACTTAAGGAAAGGTTTGTTCTCATTGGGAATTTAAGTTGCCTTCAGCACTTTCTTAAGTCGACTTAATAACACCACCTCTTAATGTCGACTTAACACTTAGGTTGACTTTATTAAGTCAACTTAAGTCAATGTAGATAGGGTACAGCCCTTAAATAGACCTTATTAAATCAGCTTAAGGACTATGTCCCATCTACACTGGCTTAAGTCAACTTAATAAAGTTGACTTAAGCATTAAGTTGACCTAGCAGCTGCCAGTGTGGATGTGGACAATCTACGGGAGTTTGGAATGTGGACTCTCTAACTCGACTTAGCAAGGTTGACTTAACAGAGCCTCCAGTGTAGGCATACCCAAAGAATTTTATTCCTGCATTACTTTCTGCACTCATGAGTGCTTGCTCACACACGCTGTGAGCAACCGGGTGCCCTGCCTCCTGCCATCTTCACTACCCGCTTGACAAGAGCTCAAGTTTCCTCAGTGGCATTTCTGAGCAGGTCCTAATTCCGGATACTTGCAGATCAGTGAGCTGGTCACCAGTGCACCTTTTCATATCACTATGCCATCAGTTAGCAGGCTACAAATGATGTTGAGTTTGAAAGAGCAGTGTTGCAATCCACAGTCCATAAACTCCTACAGGAACACTTGGAAGTCACCTAATACGAAATGGACATGAGCAAGCACTTTGAGTAAAAAAACAATTACTAGCCTTTCTGTAACTGTTGTTCATCAAGATGTGTTGTTCATGTCCATTCCTTGACCCATCTTGCTACCCCTCTGTTGGAGTTAGCCAGCAAGAAGGAATTGAAAGCGTATGGAGGTAGCTGGGTCGTTTATACTGGTGCATAAGCATATGACACCAGAGGTAACAGAGATGGCCTGGCAGATACTGTTGAGGTAAAAAATCTATGGCAATTGTGAATGCAGCACATGCATACCTAATATGGCCTTGTTCCTCCTTTATTCCACAGGCAGAAGGTAATGTACCTATAGAGGTGGAGCCTTTAAGATTTCTCACCCAAATTTCTACAAATTTAAAGGAAGTTTTAATTTCGGTAATAAAATATAATTTATTTTCATCAACCACTTTAAATCATGACCATAAATTAACAATATTCAATCACAACAGTTAAATGCATTATCAATAAAAAAAGTAAAAGTATAATTTGAATTTTAGCACATAACTGACAGGGGAAAGAAAGCAACATTCTAGTAAGTGGAACAGCAAGTCAACTGTTTAAATAAATCTTTCACTCATACAGATCCTATAACAGCAGCTCATGAACAGTGAACAAATACAGAATGTAACAGCAATTCCTCCTCACTGTTTTTAAATAGCTACTGCTGCACTGAGGTAAAAATCACATGGAAGCATCTGAAGTGCCAAAAGAGTAAAAGGAATACAGCTTTGCCTTCTATGCTGTTATTCTGGCAGAGTCATTCTAGAGTCGTAGTTTTAATGTTAAGTTTTCCTTTATCAGATACTACATACACACAAGCATCAACTCAATGACTGTAACATCAGTAACATGCTGACCACTTTAACTTATAAAGAGTGCAAAAACCCTCCACTTTCCTACCTTAGTATAATAAAATAACCTGTAACAGTCTGCTTTCCCTTTTGAAGAAATCATTTACTTTACAGCTTGTTCCTTTAATATTTCATTTTAAAAAAATCTTATAAATATAGCTCACAATATTTATATAAGACTTTTCTTACAAGAAAACAAAATGGACATATAAAAAGTGCAATAGTGATTAACTTTCCTTCTACAATGAAAGGCACAGCTGGTTTTCAATATAGATTTATTCAGCCATGTGCAGTTGACAGGCCCTGCCAACTAAAGGGTAATGTGGTTTCAGGATGAAGTTTAGCCTGGTTTGACTGCCCAGCCACAAATCTTTTTAGGGTCTCTGATGTTCCAGGTCGCAGCCAGGGGTCTGTTGCAACTGTGTCCACAGAGGTGGGCCTTCTGCCATCTTTAGATGGAAACTGCTTCAAAATGTCATCAGTATCTCCCAGGGAAATACCATCACCTGTAGAGAAGGAAGAAATAGGCATATAGTTCCCTCTTTAACATAATCCTATCACCACAATGCCACCTTCTTGTTACATTTAATATTTATTCCTTCCACAGATTTAATGATATAAAGGATAAGAGATCATCCAAATACTTAACAATAACAAGCCTCAAATGAAGAAAGTCTGTAAGGAAAAGGCCACGTTGGTATTCAGTTAACTGTTCAGGAGATATGAAGATGATGAAAGTCTGTTTCTGGTCATGATGTTCTCCAATGTTCCATGGATTTTTTGAGCAACTGCTGCCTCAAAAAATGGCCATTTTCACTAAAATACACAAGCCCACCTCCATACCTGATGGATGACCTTAAGCACTGTTCTTGCTCTCTGATAGCGAGCCTGTTTTTGTAGACTAAGGTTAAACAACCCATTGAAAAGTCAGCCAATGAGTCAGACACAAAAAAGCTACTTTGCAAGCCTATAGAGAAAACAAAACCTGTTGCCCAGCACTTTTACCTATATACACAGAACTCTTTTCAGCCCAGGGGTGAAAAACATATTTCACATCTGATGCACAGTAGGTGAAACTTCGCTGCATGCAGAAGGTATATCTACACATCACCTTTCTACATGGCTAATACAATATTTTATATATTTAAACTGGTCTTACAACATTTTATTACTTAAAATCATATGCTCCCTTTCCCCACAGAGATTTGTTCCTTGCAATCGGGCACAAGGAGCACACTGCTATTGGTATGTGGAAAAAAAAAATAAAGCATACTTAAATTAAGGATAAGGACTTATAACCTGTGGCGTTAATATGAAGAAGCTTTATTTTAAAATGTGTGTACATACACATACCCTAAACTGAAAATCCAGTGTGTTCTTAAGCAAATGATCTAGAGAGAGATGCTTTCTATATGCTCTGTCTTAACAGTTTACTTAAGCTGCCAAGTTAATTTAAGGAAAAATCCAACACTCTGAAGGGCACAGGCCAAAAATAATTCAAAATGTTAAATAAGATAAAAAACATACAACTATAATAGAACTATACCAGGGACATTTCCCAATTAATCAATCATTTATTACCGTAACTGTTTTCTGTACAGTACTTGTAACATACAAGATCAAGGATTGCATTCTAACATTTGGAATGCACAAACACGCTCCCATTTGCTTTGATAAAAACCACATATAACAGTCAATGTCAGAGTGTGCTCTTTCCCACTCCCTCACCCACTCAGGATAACCAGCATTTTCACTTTCAAAAACTTGTGTCACATACTTTTCTTTGTGAACTAATCTCAGGGCATTTTCCAAAATGTGAATTTGTTTCTGCTCCCACGTACCTTCTTTCAAAGGAATACAATCAACAGAGGAATTAAACACTAGTTTTCAGGAGTTTGGGTTTTACTTAATACTTTTCTAATGATAAGAAGGGGCAGAGCAATGGGTTATTTTGAGAATTCTAGATATTAAAGTGAATGTTCAAACTCAGACCTGGTTTCTGGTATTAAGGATTTACTGAATGTGAAATTTCTTCCTCCTTTGCTGCAGACAAATTTTGAGAGAGTGAAAGCACCTTCCCACCCTAATGCATGAGGCTTTGAAAAAAAAAATAAGGTAAGTTTATAGGTTGGTTGAGAAGTAAACAAGAGACAATTTTAGAGAGAAAACTGCAGTGCAAGCATAGGGAAATTCTGTCTTCATGAAATGTAGTAAAGCAGGGGGTCTGCCATCATAGCCCCTGATTTACTAACCCATGTCACAGAAGTGAAAGCAACCAGGAAGGTGACCCCATGGAGAGGAGAGACAGAGAGCGCACAACACCAAATTTTTAAAGAGTGACCTTGTCAATATTGGGAAGACGAAGCTGAGATCCCATTGGGAAGCAACTGGCTGAATGGGTGAAAAGATTTAAAGGAGGCTCTTCCAAAACCTGGAAGTCAATGGGTGAGTAAAGACAGAATGCCCCCTCCACCATATGGTGGAAGCTACTGAGAGCAGCCATGTAGGCCCCGACAGACTTGAGAGTGAGGCCAGACATGTTTAGAGAGAGTGAAAACAAAATGTCCACAATCTCAGGGGCAAGACTCTTCTGCTGGGCCCAACTTGTGAAATTTTTCCATGTGGCCTCATAGGATTGTGTTGTAGACTCCTTTATGCTACTGGAGAGGACATTCTGCACTACTAAACAATATTCATGCTCTAATGAAGGTGGCCATCCAAAAACCAAGCGCAGAGGTGAAGAGTCTGGGGATTGTGATGCCAGATCCATCCACCCTATTTGAGTGAGCAATTCCTGGAGAAGTCAGAGAAGAAGTAGGGAGCATGCCAACGTGCAGAGCAAAAAGGGAAAATCGGAACTGCTGAGACTAGAAAGAGGCTATCAGAACGGCTGTTGCTCTCTGCACCTGATCTTGTGCAGGAATCACAGCATAAGCAGCAGAGGCGGCAAGGCACAAATGAATTGATTTGATCAGCAGAGAACTAAGGCAACACTTGGGAAAAGGCACCAAGCCCTCCCCTAAAACAGTAAAATACATTTGCTGGTGTGGGAGGTGAAGAGGTCTGTAATCAGTGTCACTCAATGGTTGAAAATCATGAAGCACCTTCTTGTGGTTGGTCCTGAACTTCCGTCTGAGAAAGTCCCCAATCACATTCTAAGTCCTGAAGTTACACTGCTGACAACAGGATCTTCTGAACAATGCACCAATCCCACAGGTGAACTGTTTCTATGCAGAGTGCAAGAGACCTTGTGCCCTCTTGCTTGTTGATGTAGTAGACAGTGGCAGCACTGTCCAACATGATGGGAACAAATGGAAAAAATGCACAACATGCCCTCCACATAGCCTTAAGCTCCAGGTTGTTGATGTGCATCCAGAACTCTCAAGCAATCCAAGTCCCTGAAGTTATGTGCTTGTCCATGCATCCTGCATCCTACCAACAATGCATCTGCAATAATTTTGTGAAAGGAGGAGAAAGAAAGAATGGTATCTCAGTACAAACCTGACTCACTACTGGAGGCAGCAGAGAACTTCATGAGGAATAGCATGTAGAAAATCCATAGAATAGTAGGCAGAAATAATGTAAACATGCAAAGGCAGTCATGTAAATGAAAGCCACCATGTGGCCAGGAAAAGAAAGGCAGATCCTGGCCTGGGACAAAAGAACTGAATAGCACCCTGGAAATTAGCTCCTAAAGGGTCTGGAACTTGTCTTCTGGTAGAGAGGAGCAAGCCAAGATCATGTCAATATGTGCTACCAATAAATTCGAGGGACTAAGTGGGGTCAGAGGCAACTTTTTGACATCTATGCTTACCCCTAGGAAGAAGAAAAATGTGAGCAGCACAGAGGCTGATACTCAGGCTCCTTTTCTCAATTGGGCTGCTAGCTGCCAGCCACTGAGATAAGGAACCATAAGGACCTTTTGACTCAAAATGGTGAGCTGCCACTACCAAGAAGCCTTTGGTGAAGACTCATGGAGCAATAGTGTGTCCAAACAGAAGAACCCTGAACTGGCAGTGATGATGACCCCCCTCCATGAAACTCTGGAAACATCTGTGGGTAAGATAGATATTCACATGAAAGTAAGCATCCTGCATATCAAGGACTATAAACTACATGACACTTTCTATGGAAGGAATGATAGCTGTCAGGATGACCATACTAAAAACTTTAGCTTTCACATGAAGTAATTTTGATAGTGGAGATTTAGGATCAGTTGCCACTCACCTTTCTTCTTGAGAGTTACAAAGTAGATGGAATAGAACCCTGTTCCCTGATAGGTTGTGGAAATGCTTTCTATCACACTTCTTTGCAGCAATGAGTTCACTTCTTGGGGGAGGATACTGTCATGAAAGCAATCCCTGAAGTGGCATCAGGGCAAGGGATTCAAAAGAAGTAGAGTTTTAAATCTGAATATATAGCCATATCAAATGACATCCCGGACCCACTTCTGTCATCACATTCCAAAATGATAAGAAGAGTGATAGAGCCATCCAAAGGGGATTGATGGGTGCATGGAATAAAATCATGGTAGTTGGTGGCTCTCTAAACGCACTCAGAAATGTTTCTGTAAAGATTAGGCATGAGATGCAGAAGGTTTTGACAAAAATGAACCTGAGAGGTTGCTTGATCCTTTACCATTTATGAGGAGGCTCACTGAATCACTGCTGAAAGAAATAGGGAACAATGAACTGCTGAGCTAGCAATGGGTCACAGAAATTGTGCGTAGATACTCAGTGACTGGACAGTTGCTCTAGAGTCTTTGAGGAAGTGAATGGAGTCATCAGCCTTCTCAACGAAGAGATGCAACTCATCAAAAGAACAGTCCTCTATGGTGATCTGGACTTCCCTCAGGAAACCTGACAAATGAAGCCAGGACGTTCCTGGCATGACAATCCCTGTAGTCGTCATGCACAAAGAAGTGTCTGCTGGCATCCAACGTGGCCGGCAGCATCATCTTCCCAACAGCTTCCCTTCCTCTAGGATAGTCTGGAACAGGGGTGGCCAAACTTACGGAACTCAAGAGCCGCACAAGTCAATTATTAAAACTTTGAGAGCCGCACTGAGGCGTATAACCACATATTTTTACCTACTCCAAAATTACTAAGCCTAAAATTCATTGTGCACTTTAATTTTATTGTAAAAATAGGGCAAATATTGATCCTACTAACGTCAATACTAATAATTATTTAAGGTTACCATGAAACTAGGCCTATACAGCAAAAACTTAGCTGTTGCTAGATGTCGAACACTACAGGTTTGTGCCAAGTTTTTTTTAAAATCTGGAAAGTAACCTGTCAATGCAGCAGGTAAAAGCTCTCTCAGACGATGATCTCTAAATATTGCACAATGTTTTGAATTTCATTGTGGAATATGATGCTTCACAGGAGTAAGTTGTGCCAAAAACTGAAAGTAATCTACGTTCAGTTTTAAACTTCTCTCCTTTGTATTTTCATTTCTTAGTATTCCACATCATGTTTACAACTTGTAAAACATGATTTTATTTTAATGAGTACATTGCATTAGGGCCTATGAGAAAAATCTAAACAAGCTATGGCTTCTCTGACCATGTCATGCTTCCCTACCCCACCCCCTTACTCCTTTTCTGCAGCCTGTTACCATGCTGCTGCTTCTCTGCTCTCCCCAACCATGCCACACTTCTGCCCCCCACTCCACCCTGGCCCTGACCATGCCCCCACTTCCCTGCCAAGATTTCTGCCAGTAAACTTGTTCACTAAAATACTCATGGACAGTGAACACAAAAGGTCTGAGGACTCAATCAGACACAATTAATCTTAAAATGAAAGTAATAGTAAGGGAAAACACTGCTCTCATCTTAATCCTGGGAAGAGATACACACAGGAACATCTTTTCAACTGTTCAGAATCACAACAGATCAATGAGAATTTAGGGGGACAAAGTGCAAGATCAGAGCCTGTTTCAGTAAATGCTTTGGAGTCTCTGCACAGAAAATACTATGGAAAAAATCCCATTGAGTTTATTCAGTTTGGGGTCAGGCCCTGTATAAATTCTAAATATCATTATTTGGTTTTTATAGTACAAAGTAAAATCTTTACTGGTGAGAGATTTTTTTTCAGAAAGTTTACAAACACAATTTTTCCATCCTCAGCCTTTCACAACAATTACTCTCTTGTCTAATGGGCTCAGATACTCAGAGTCATTCATGAAGACTGCACTGAAATATAAATGAATTTTGACTACTAATATACAACAAAGAAGAATTAATACATGTTGAATGTTGAATCAGTCGAAGTATAGTGCTGCTATTGAACTTTGCAGTGAATATAAATTATCTTGGTAATTGACTTAGTTATATTTAAAATTTTCATATAAAATAAATGTACTAGCAGTTCCTTCTGCAAACAGATGACATATTGATGTCTCAGGCACACTTGTTGAATGTACTTAAGGAATTTTTTTTTCTTCTAAAGCCAGTTTTCATTAGTGGTGTCTATCCTAAGTCTAAATAATTTTGCATGCTGAAAATGAACCATGACCCATAATAAGTACATGTAACATTCTTTAAAATTAATAGAGGGTTTTTTTAATAACCTTTTGACAGCAGTCAGTGGTTTTGGATGTAACACGTGTCAATTTTCAGTCATTTCTGATGATTCTTATTTAATTTTCAAAATAGGAATACAAGAGAAATAATTTTGGGTTATATTACAATATCTGGAAATGCCAGGTGATTTTTTTAAAAAAAATTTACAATTGCTTTTCAAGTTTAAATTACAAGATTATCATCACTTATCTGTAGTTCATTGTAGACTTGCTCTTGATCAATTTATGTTGCCAGTTTTAAAAATATTTACCCAGAAGACAATATCAAAAAAGAAAACTATTTAAAAAATCATGCAATTAGTTAATTCTGCCTCTGTGTGCATCCAGTTTGTCCAATGAATGAAGCCTGTAATGTTGTAATTAAAGACTGTATCATAATGCATAGACAAGGAGGGTAGAATTAATATGGTTTGGGTAAACTGTAGAATCTGATATTTACTCTTTGAGTGCTTTGCACCTAACTGACCACATTGCTTTTCCCCTGCTGGCTCTCACAATGCTGCCCCTCCCCTCCTCTCCCGGATCTTACCACACTGTTGTTTCCCTGCCCCGTTCCTGCCCTCCCCACTCTTACTAGGTTGCTTTTCCCTGCTGGCTCTCACAGTGCTGCCCCTGCTCCGGCTCTCACCACGCTGCTTTTTTTCTGTTGGTGAGGCTCTCTCAATGCTGCCTCTCCCCTCCCTTCCCCGCGCTGACCAGGCTGCTTTTCCCCTGTGGGCTCTCCCAGGGCTGCCCCTCCCCTGGCTCTGACCAGGCTGCTTTTTCCTGCAGCTCTGACAAGGCTGTTCCTCCGCTGCTGGCTCTCACCCTCCCGCCGCCTCTCTGCTGTCCCCGACCACTGCAGATTTCTTGCCCCTGGCTCCCACCCTGCCACCCCTCCCTCCTGCGCTCTCCCGGGAGCCACAATTTTTCTTTAAAGAGCCGCATGCGGCTCACAAGCCACAGTCTGGCCACGTCTGGTCTAGAACATGTCTCCCCAACTTACAGCCCCTGAAGTTACTTCCTATGGCCTGCATTATCGATATTTGCAATATTGTTGTATGAAAAGGTTTCAGTGATGTGGCCCTTGGGCTATTGTGCTAGTCTTAATGCAGTCCTCGTGGTGATTTGAGTTTGAGACCCCTGGTCTAGAAACAAACAATCCTGCTGGTGTAAGTATTTTTGTCTTTTATCTTTTTCCTGTTTTCATTTGAGAATATAGTGATTGTCTGGTTCACCAGCAAAGTTGCTATTGTGGGATTTAGTTCAATGGCTGAAACAACTCAAATGTTGTGATAGTTACATGCAGAACCAAGAATCTCTAAAGGTCTATTGTAGGAGGTGCTGATCATTGTAGCAGTGGAGAGATACTTGAAGGTTTTGCTTCTGATGTTCTGGCAGGGTCTGCTGCCATATTGAGTTGGTGTGTCCTGATCTGTGGGGAGCTTCCTTCTGATTATGAGCTTGGAAAGGTCAGGGGGTTGTTTGAAGGCCCAAACAGAAGGTTCAAGAAAGAGTTCTTTCTTCCATCATTTCTGCCTCAAAGAATTCGTTCAGAGTAATGATTTCCAAAGGGATAGCTATGTTAGTCTAGTCTAGCAAAAAACCCAAAGAGTCGTGTGGCACTTAAAGACTAACATTTATTTTTTGCATGAGCTTTCATGGGAGAAAATCCCACTTCAGATGCTTCGAAGATGGGTGAATGTACAGAATGGAATGAAAATAAATGCAAGGGGGTGTAAAACATAGGATCATGTCATACAGTAACAGCAAATCAGAGCAGTTGTTAGGTTCAAACCCTGGGAAGCCCGAAGTCAAATTACCTTTTGTAATGGGAAAAGTTCACCCACCTTCGAAGCATCTGACGAAGTGGGATTTTCTCCCATGAAAGCTCATGCAAAAAATAAATCTGTTGGTCTTTAAGTGCCACACGACTCTCAGTAATGACGACACCACTCACAATTACAACATCCCCACCCACACTGGGTCATTATATTGATTGCTGCAGGAAAAAAAAACTAAATCTGTGAAGCCTGAAAGGTTCCCTCTCTCTCTTTTGATTACTGGCAGAAAGGAGGGGAGAACAAAGACCTCTGACACTCCAGTGCTAGACTTCTCCTTTGTTGAGGCTGGGATTAAAGGTGACATGTTGCCTTCTCAGGAAGGACCCTATTGGTATGTAACACAGGCCCAAACACCCTCCAAAGCTAGGGACAATGATGACAGCATGGAGTGGGAGAGGCAGCACAGAGGATGCTCCTCTCTTTCATGTTGTCCATTCTGCACCGAGGATCTAACAATTTCAGCCGCAGAAACAAAGTAAAGACCAAGTTCAGTCACCTACTCACCCTCACCATCACTTTTTTTTTTTTTTTTTGTAAAGTGAGATTAAAAATCTGAGCCCTGAAACTCGTGATGAAAAAACCAACCTATTAAGAAAATAATACAGAAGTTTGGAAAAAGGATTTCATTAGCTGATTATTCTATATTAAATTCACAGGGAAAACATTCTGGCAGTAAAGTCTGTACAGTTACTAATTTTTTGTTAATTAACAACAAATAGCAATTGATAGCTATACTTTTATGAATATTCTTGTTTTGTTATATGGAATCAAAAAGGTTTTACTTCAAAGAGAACCATGTCACTGTCTACCCTAGACTTAACTGCATCTCCATGGAAACAAAGTGATCCACTACATCTCCCTAACAAGGGAAAAACTGAGGTGCTAATAGCAAAAAGAATGGTTACTTACCTTACTGTAACTGTGGTTACCTGTTTGCTTGGAAGTGAGTAGTAGGAGTCCTACTTAACAATGACTGCAGGACTTCTCTACCAAAGTGGGCATCCAAGCTGGAAGCCTCTACCAAAAAGTAGTATCCTGAACAGGTGTGGACCAAGCTCCACGTAGCTGCCCTACAGATGTCAGAAAAAGACATTCTTCAAAACAGTCAGCAGAAGCTGTCTTAACTCTAGTGGCATGTGCTCTAAAGTGGGTAGGTGGTTCTAACATAGCTAACTCATAACATATTCTTACACAGGTGGAGACCCATTTTCATAATCTCTGTGATGTTTATGCCTGACCCTTAATCCTTTCAGCAAAAGGCAATAAACAGTCTACATGTGTTCCTGAACAACTTTATCCTGTTAAAGTTGTATGACAATACAACCCTTATTAACTCAGATGTAAAAAGTTTTCCTTTACCCATGGTTGATTGAAAAAAACCTGAAGATGAATAAATTGGTTTATTTGGAACTCAAACAACTCTGGGCTTGGGAGGAAACCTGGAAAAAAACCCTATCCTTATGAGACACTGCATGAGGGAGACCCACCATAAATATATGAATATCCTCTACCCTCTCAACTGATGTAACTGCAACCAAAATGGCACTCTTCACAGAAAGACAGCATATAGGGAACAGGTGAGAACAGTTCAAAACATGGATGGGGCCCATTAATCCATTTATTATATTGAGGTCTCAGGAAAGGAGCTCCTAAAATGGGGGAAAAATACTAAGGATACTAAGGGAGCTTGCCACTGTAGGGGAGGAAAATATGGTAAGATGCTGTAATAGGAAACCAATATGCATATACTGCTGTTAGATGGACCCTTCTGGAGCCAACAGAAAGTCCAGATTGCTTCAGGGCTAGCAGATAGTCCCATGTTGTTGGAATAAATGATATCCATGGAGAAACTGGCTGCTGAGACGCCCAAACAGAAAACCTTTTTCCCTTAGCTTCGTACACCTGATTAAGGCTTTTCTGCTTTGGAGTAGAATGTTCAGAATTTTAGCTGAACAACTTCTTTTGGCAGACGTCATCCAGCTGGCAACCAGGCTGTCAGATGTATCAATACAAGGTGCAGGTGCAGAATCTGACCATTGCTCTGCAAGACTACTATATATACTAATGTATAAGCCGATCTGCACATAAGCTGACCCCTCTTCTGAGCCCCAAAATTAGTTAAATTGGCTGAACCACCTATAAGCCAAGGTCCACCTGTGACCTTGGTGCCTAACTCCTCCACCCAGCACCGCCAGCCTCCCCCAGAGTTTCCAACACCCTCTAACCCCCAAACCACTGCCACCATCAGAGCAGGCAAAATGATTGAATTTTACTCAGAGTCATTGGATCTGAATTCCAAACTGTTTGACCAATGCTGCAGCTCTCTCTGTTTCCTCAACAGCATGCGAATCAGAGGGAATGCATGTATGTATCAGTCTTAATACCCAAGGGATGGGAAAGGCATCTGATAGTGAGGCAGGACTGGAGCCCCCTCTGGAGCAGAACACTTGTCAATTTCTTGTTTTGGTCTGTGGGAAACAGGTCTATGGGTGGATAACCCCATCTGAAAAAGATATTCAACAGTGCACCTTTCATCAACTTCTCATGTCAATCTGAACTTTCTACTGGCCAGTAAAATAATCTGAAGCTGCATATGCCAATTCCAGAGTCAAACTGTTTCCTAACAGAGCACAGATGATATGGCTCCTCTCTGTCTGCTTATAAAATGCATAACTATGGTGTCTGTCTGCCTGTCTGAACCTGGACAGTGAACCCTGAGGCAGAAGCAGGAAGTTTTACACTGTTAGCTCTTGACATTTATGTGTAGGTGAAATTCCTGAGGGGAATGCATACCCTGACTTTAAAGGCTACAATCCTTCATCTCTGTTTGCAGGCATTTGTCACCAATTTTGGTAAACAGAAATGCACAGAAGGCTATTCTACTGCAGCAGTTTTCAAACCACAGGTTGGGACGCAGCACTGGGTCCAGGAGCTCCCTGCTGCCACTACCAGAAGACTGGAATGCACTGCTGACAGATGTGGTTGTTGAGTTGCACACAGAAATGCAGGGGTTAAAGTAAGGGGGAACACACTGGAACGCAATTCTGGGGCCCCGTATTTGTAGGCTGGCAGTGTTCCAAGGCCCCTAAAAATAGAGGAACACACCAGAATGCTACTTTCTGGGACCCCTCTAAAAATAGCACAAGCAGAATGAACGAAGCTTTCCGGTGGCACCACCTTAAGCCCTGCTCCTCCTTAAACCCAGCAAGCAGAGAGCTGCGCAGGCTGGGAGTTTGTGAATCCCCCCCCCCCAGGGCGAAGCAGCTTGTGGCCGGAAGTAGTGTCCAGCTGGTCAGGCAGCATAGAAACAGCAGAAGTAAAGGCTGGGAGCGAGAGCGGGGGTGCTGCTGGAGAGAGAGAGAGCGTGTGTGTGTATGTGTTTGTCTGTCTGGGGGTGGATTCTGGGGACAGGTACTGGAGGCTCACCCATGCTGGGGGGGGGACACCCATGTGGGAGGGCTCCAGGCCCACCAAATCATACTTTAACCCCAGTCCCCCTCCCCCCCCCCCCCAAAGTTTGAAAACCACTGCTCTTTGCACAACTGAACAGGGTATTCCCACCTCTTTAACAAAGCAAGGTCTTTTGTTACAGGATTGAGACAACCATATTCATTTGGTGCCTCCCAAGTAGATTAGTTAATTTCAGCCAATCTTGATTGTAGGGTGGGTGAAGTCTGGCAGACCACATTAGGTAGGTGCATGAGGCATCCCCGAAGCAGGAGATATGCTCTTACTGGTATCTTTGATACACCTCTGGGTCTCCTAGATGCTTGTTGCCAAGACTATCTTCTCTTCACCACAAATGGACTGGCCACAGTGTGTGTCACTTCACTGGATGCATCTAGAGCTGCTTGTAGGAAAATGCAGGTTTACAGATGCCTTTTGTTCATTATAGCTCTAATTCTTCTCTACATTCCACAGGAAACTGTTTGTAAATTGAGACAGCTCATTCCAGTGGAAGTAACTGTACTTTGTGAGCAGTAACTGGTTATTAGCAACTCTCATTTGGTGGCCAGGTGATAAATAGATTTTATATCCAAATTAAGTCCAGTTCTTCAGGGTCTGTCACTAGTTGTTGTCTGAGAAGCTTTTGATTGGCTTTCTCCCGGACAGTTATTACAAGCAGAGATCTGGCACAGGGTGAGAGCAGATGTCCTAAAATCCCTTAGAAAAGAAAGCCTCAGTACCTTCTGTCTGTGCGCTCAGATGAGGATGCTGTACTCTGCCACAGATCTTTTTCAGCTTGTAACACTTAACAGATCCTTATTTATAGGTATGATGAGCCTAACAGGCAAGGAAGGGTGCAGAATGCACAGCAGTTTATGATTTCTCTTGAACCATCTCCCTGAATATGTTGAGAGCCTCAGCCAGATATTTAAATGTGGTCTTGGAATGCCTTCAAACTGTAACCTAGAGCAGATGCCAAGGAGTTCACTCCCAATCAAGGAAAGATGAGAAATTTGCAGCCAGGATTAGTTTTCCTCCTCAGTTGCTTGATCTGTGTCATTCTCAATTCTAATCTAATATCTGAGACTGCAATAATGGACCTGACTAGTGATTCTATACTGCCTTTTGGAAGAAGTGAACCTAGCCATGGGTGGGCAGTAGTCAAAGATTTGTGTGAATGATGGTGCACCTGATGGTCTCCAATAGGCCTAGGCTGATAGATATATGGGTACTAAAGATACATAAGGGCCCATCTTCTATAAGAGTTATATCCTTTTCTACTTAATAAAGTAGTCTCTAGAGTCTGTCCCAGTTTCCCACTGTAATCCCCATGGAGGAGAGAGAGGGTGAGGTGAAGAGGAGTCCCTGTTGTACACCAATAGGTAGGATCAGACATAAGGCAACAATTTCAGGTGTATGGGTGCACTAATATCCCTTTCACTTGAATAGGACTGCTGGGGTTCCCAGTCTATTAAATGATAAAAAGACTTCCTTTTAATGCCAATGGGTAAAATAAACCTAACCATCTACATTAATTCACTCACAACTAATATTTCACTAACAGGATGGCATTTCATTGCTAAGGAAGTAGGTAGACACATCAAGAGTTTCATTTTGTTGCCATAGTGGGAAAGAAGGAACCAAAGCATGCTTGATTTTAATCCCTCCTTTATGGCCTTGGGTGCAGAGGAGTCACAAGGACAATGCCAGCTAAAAGAATCCAACCTCACAAGCATAAAGCTCCTGGGCACCAAGAATGAAATTCACACAATCACCAAAAGACAAACAAGCTATGCTTGGAGTTTAATCTAGTAATATACTATTAATTAAACACAGAGACAATAAGGAGGAAGTCCCTCATTCAGAGACAAGGGAGTCAAAGTAGCAGAGGAAGATAATGTGGAGATTGCGCCTCACAAAGGCAAGACCAACCCAAACTATGTATAAATAATAGCAACTTTGTTCATAGAACAGTAAGTGAAACCATTAGGGATGTGATTGAACAAGGACAAAGAAGAAGTTGAGTAGATAGAGAACCCAATACAGTGAAAATATAGATGAATTATATGAAGTAATAAGGGTTTGGAAAAACAGACAGTTTAGCTGCAAAGAAATGGAAATAGAAGGCAGAGTAAAAGCACAAAGAAAGTCAAGTATGCAGCGTTTTTCAACATTGGTGCTCTATTAGATGAAAATTAGAATGAGCCATTAATGACAAGAACAAATCTGATTGTAAAAGTATCATTTGTTACAAAATCAAGGAAACTTGTTAGCACTCATGCTATACCCTTTGTAAAACACTTTGTGATCCCTTCTGAATAATGGCTGTCAAATAAAAAAATACTGCTTAAATGGCATGTTGATTAGTTTATACTCAAAGATGAAATTTGAAACTTATGCCAGAATATTTAGAGCACAACTGAGTAGTGTGTCCCAATGTACTGACAGTGGAACAAGTCAGTCCCTGTAATTAAAACCAGAGACTTTCAGAACAAAAAGGAATGCTCCTCCATATAGCACAGTCAGCCTGTGGAATTTTTTGTGACACGAGTTCAGAGTTAAATACTGCAGTTTGCAAATTCTGACCATTAACAGTTATATTTACTAAGACTGGAGTAATGAAACATGCTTCATGTCATGTGCTGATCTCCCCAGGCGGGTCAAAAACAACATAGCTTTCATATACACAGCTCAGCTGGCCAACTGCACTATGGGTTTTACTGGAGGGTTTTATTTCTTCCCACTGAAGCATCAGATATTAAGTTTGAAACCACTGTTCTAGTCAGAATACATGTCTTAGGTTGGTATCATCATAAATCCTTTTATTTTCCTTACTGCATCCCTCACCTCTCAAAACTTGCAACAAACTTTAATTCAAACCTTTCTTCTCAACTGATTTTTCCAGCAAACCGGTGGTGTCAAATTATGTCAGAATTATCTAATTTAACAATCTTAGCCAGTTTCTTCTTGTTTAACCTGCAAGTAGTTTGTCCATTAATATCTGTTTCTTTAGCTATAATATCAAACAAAGGCATACCAAGATTAACAGATTTCTTCTGCAACTCACTCAGTCTTCGCAATCTTTCCTCATTCCTGGCTTTTAGCTCATCAACATTGAGACTGGAGCTTGAGTGCAAAGAGAAACCATCAGGTTGTGGCAACGGAGATGTGCTCAAAGGATCATCATCCTGCAGATTTAGAAAGCATAGGGAGATTTCAGTAAATGCAACACTCCTGCTGAAAGGCCACTAGGAATATAATCGAGTTATACTGTGAATACATTTTCTACATACATATAGTATGTCACCTACTGAAATAGAGAACAGAAATTTTCATCTAGTCTGATTTCTCTTGACTGTGGCAAATGCCACATGCTTCAACAGAAGATGCAAAAATTGTACATTTGGCAACTCTCTCTCCATTTACTAATAGTTAGAGATTAATCTGCCCTGAAAAATGAGGTTTAATATCTCTTCCAAAACTGATATTGCCATTGGCTGTTACCATTTTTAGATATAAATGTTCAGTCCCTTTCCAAATCGTGCAAAGTTTTGGTCTCAATGACATCCTCTGGTAATGAGTTCCACAATTTAATTGTGTATTGTGTAAAAGAAGTATTTCTTTTAACCAATTTTCAGTTTGCCACCTTTTGATTTCAATTATTGGTCCTTTATTCTTGTGTAATGAAAAAGAACAGAAGTTCCCAATCTATATTGTCTACACCTATCATTATTTTATATACTTTTATCATGGTCCCATTTTATTAGTCTCCTTCAGATTTTGTCATACCACTACTCATCGTAGTCCCTCTTCTCAGAAACCACTGCAGTTTCTCCATTAAATGCACAAAAATTCTACATGGGTAAGGCAAGAAGCATTTCATACATACAGTAAATTCCATTGCTTTCTTCTTTATTCGTCTCCTCTCCCTTGCAGATGGTGGTGGCTGTGAAGATAAATTAACTTCTTCTAAAGCTGGAAAGGTCTCCCCATTAGTGTCTGGAAAAGGGAAATTGAAAAAATCTCTTACAATCAAATTACCACAGTGATAACTCTGTTTACAGTTAGTTGTTAAATAAGCAGTACTAATACAGCACGCTCATCTCAACACACATATACTGAACAGAGAAGTATCTTCCGTCAGGACATACCATGGGGAACCACTAAGCTCAGTGATATTGCATAACAATGACTAGTAGGCAACAGGTAAATGCGCTGCTTCCTGAGGGTAGCCAGAGTTGTGAGGTACCTCACTACCAGCCGCCCTTAGCGTGAGGAAGCCTTGCTGTGCCTCTCAAAACAATTCCCAACTCCATGAGCAACACATCACTCCTCTCCATAATTAACCAGGTACAGCTCTCTCACTACAGGTCAGCGATAGGCACACTTCAACCATCAAGGTCTCCGAGCATCCTCCTGGAGCAATTAAGCTACTACCAAAGGAATAGCACACACCAGCTTACCAGTTTCCCTTTAGATCACCACTCTGTTTAACCCACAACACTTAGCCCTAGTCTATACTTAAAGGGCTTTTCAGTGGCAGTTGATGGCAGATATGCAAGGCATGTAAAATAACTTGTGTTTCTGCTGGCGACTTTCTAAGCCACCGATACATATTAGGCAAATTGCCAAACGCCTTGCTGGCTGGAGTTGCTTAAGTGACTTCAGGCTTGATTCAGAGGGTTCATACTCAGCGCTGAATTGTGCCTGGAAGACTGCACTCAGTGGCAATTTTGCCACCGTCAGTATAGACATATCTTCTGATAAAAATTTCAGTAAAAACCAACAAAAGTTGATTTAACTAAGATTAGATATTAAAATAATAGCAAGTAGAAATACTGGAAACAAACTGTCACATGTAAAATAAAATAACATGCCTTCTAGGGTCATACTTAAGACATTGTCTTGTCTAAGTAAGTTTTAGCTCACCTAAAGCCTTAGCAGTGTTTGCTATCTTAGCAGGTTGACTTGACCCTCCTTTCACAAGACAGACTACACTAACAGTTCCTCTATTCAGCGAAGGATCCTGTGTGTACCTTAGTACCCCCAAGTTATACCTCAAAAATCCATTATCTTTAGTAGAACAGCAACCTGCTGGTTTTGTTGTTTCCTACAGATCTTCTCTTCTGTGAACTCACAATCTCTTCATTAGCATCACATTCAATAATGCAAATAGACTTACACTGGAAGTCACAAAATACACATTGATCAGACAGAAAGATACACCTCTACCAACTGCTGCCTAAACAGAACTTGTTGATCACGTTCAGTAACTTATATTAACTCTTCTAGTGAAGAACATAGTTTTCAATATAAACACATAACTACTTGAATATCATCCATCCATACATCTTGCAGCAATCACGATGACCAGTGCAATACTGGTCGAGACATCCTTTGGTTCAGTGTTGTGCAGACACTGGCCCAGGGAATCCCTGTACACATCCCTAATGCTCTTTGCCAGTCGCTGCCAGCTGTATGTCTGTTTATAAGGGAGACTTGCACATTATTTTATTTCTTAACAATATTCTGTCATCAGGCTAAACCTGAGTACATCCTGGGGAGGGAGGCAGGATGTCTGGGGTGCCCTGGATGCTGAGAGCTGCTGTGCTCTACACCTACAGTTAACCCAGGAGAAAGAATTACAGCCCTGAGTACTGTCAGCAGGGCACAGCTACCATTCACAGGGCTCCTAGTCTGAGACTCAGAGCAGAGGGAGGTCCCAGGTCCTTCCACCCCACTGAATACTACTGGAGGGGTCAAAGCACAGAAAAAAGGATAAGAGGTGGTAGCCTGACCCACCATAGAACAGAACAGCACAGGAGCCACCATAGCAGAGCTGGCAATTTGTCACAGCACTAACACTACCTGCTAGGTGCCCTACCACCGGCTTTGGGCACACCATTGGCTCAGTCCCTATTCTAGTGCACTTAGTATCTCAAACTTGTGGATCCTCTCTAGCAACACCAAACACCACAAACTCCCCAAAAATGTTATTTCACTATTAAAATGGTAAGATCCATCAACTGCGAATTACAAATTTGACTGTGTGAAAGCAGGATTAAATCATGTCTATGGATTCTTTTCCCATTACAGCAGGTGATTTGACCTCACCCTCCTCTATGTGCCTTTTCCCAGTGTTTGAATCTTAACTGCTTTGTTTTGCTGTTACAGTGTGACCTGATCCCATGACTTTCATTTCCCTGCACTTACCAAAGTGGCCAGCCAACCTCTCAAACAAATGTACTGAAAATGATTAAATTTACTCATACAGGAACGCTGACCAATCAGAATTACTTTTTCTCTCCTGACCAGCCAACCTTTTGCAAACACACACATTCAAGGTGAATAACTTCCTCCTGCAAGAACTGTGATAAATCCAAAGTACTTGTTTCCTCCTTTTTAGTGTGCTACTGAAAGGCTATCTTTTTTAAAAACTCTTTTTATATATATTTTGGACTTTTTGGTCTTAAATGAAGAAAAGAAGATCAAAGCACAAGAAAAGAACCACCCTGGCTTGGACCTCATCCTAGGGACAGAGTGGGCAAGGGCAGGGAGTAGAGTGCTGGCCAGGTCTGGATTGGGCCCAGGGATGGCAGCACTAAGTCAGCCTGGGGCTAGTCCCAGGGCCAGATCAGGCCTGTCCCACCTGGCCTGAGGCAAGAGCAGGGACAGTGGTGGCAAGTGGCCCAGGGCTAGACTGGACCTGGGCCAGTGGTGGGAGGGCATGAGCCTGACCGAGACAGCGGTCAAGGCTGGCAGGGGAGCAGGTTGGCCAGTGCCATCTTGGGCCTGAGCCCCACAGTGGTGGCAAGCCAGCCAGGGCTGGATTGGGCCCAGGGATTGCAGCACCGAGTCAGCCCAGGGTTCTTCCTGAGGCTGGATCAGGTCAGAGTCCAGTGGCAATGAGCTGTTCTGGGCCAGATTAAGCTCATCATGCTTGGTCCAAGTGGGACTGGCAGGAGTAAGTGACCTGGGGCCAGACTGGTCCCAGCCCAGCAGCAGGGCTTGGGGTGGGGCACCATGCTGGCCAAGGCCATCTCGGATCTGGGGGTGACTTGGGCCTGGGCCCTGCAACAGTGGCAAGACGGCCAGGCCTGTATCAGGCCCAGGGCCGTAGATGAGGCGGCCACAGCCAGATTGGGCCAAGGGCTGACGGCAGGCATGGCAAGCAGACTCAGGATGGGCCCAGGGCAAGGGCTGGCTCAGTCCTTGGGCCAGCAGCAGGGGTGGCTAGCTGGCTGAGACTGGGGCTGCCAAGATCAGGCCCGGATTGCGCCCTGGACTGCCAGCACTGGGGTGGGACAGAGCGGGCTGTCCTCCCTGCTCCGATCTTGGACCACTGCCGTCTCAAAGCCCTCTTCCAGTCTCCTGCCACTACTCCCAGTCCCAAAAGCTGGCCACCCTGACACCTTTCCTGGCCTTGTGTCATTCCCTCTGGCCCTAATCCTGTCCCCGTGGCAACCCCCTCCCTGGTGGGATCCTGGCCCCGCCCCCAGAGCCCTGTGTGGCACCCCCAGACCAAATCCCAACCCCACACTCCACTCAGAACCCAGGGCCACCCTTCCTGGCCCCAATCCTTCATTGTGGTCCTGACCCCCATGCATCCTCTGCTGCCCTCCTGCAACACTGCCAGAGTGCTATAACCCCCTCCCCTCTGCCCCCCAATTGAGTTGTCCACAGTGGCTTTCCTCTGTCCTCCAGGATACCCCCTACTTGAGCTGAATGTCTGTGAACTGCACTGAGGCTGAAAGCTACCTCCAGGCCTGAAAGGGAGGGAGGGTAGAGCAAGGCTGGGAGCTGATCCACTCTGTTTCAACACGTGCTGGAGAAAGGTAGGAAAGCACAGGGAATACAAACCCAGACACAGACAGGACCGAAGTTAATAGAAAGGTCATCTAATAGAGCTTCCTAGCTTTATAACAAAATTTACAAGGGACAAAATGTCCATATTTTCCGTATGTCATAAAGAATAAATGTTGCAGGCTTTTTGCCTTCTAGTGATAGGAAGGGAAATTTGTACCTTTACACGTAAGTAGCTGAAAACTATTACTGCTGATATCTGTATTAGTGAGCATCTAAAATCCCAAACTGCTCATGGACTCTATTATATTGGGGTTTGTACACACATTCCAGGAAGACATGGCCCCTGTCCGGAAACACTGACTGTCTAATTTAAAACAATAAGAGATAAATGAATGTGACTAACAGAGGAGAAGTATAATTTCACTCGCATACATAGTTATCAATGGGTTAAAGTATTAAACCGGAAGGGACCATGAGAGGTCATCGAGTCCAGTCCCCTCATGGCAGGACCAAGTATTGTCTTAAACCATCCTTGATGGGTGTTTGTATAACCAGCTCTGAAAAATGTGCGTCTTGGACTAAAGAAGTAATACCAGATTGCAACCCTGATGTGATTCAGCAACATGCCTCTATAAATCCTCTAGATATAAAGTGGAAGGATATCATTTTATAAAACAATGTTGTCAGGTATCTACAGTAATAAGTGACACATGAACAGCAGAAAAAGCTTTTAGCAAATATAGGTAGTTTAAAATTGTGATTGCACATCCATCATAATTTACCTCTTGTGAGCCAGAAATCAGGAATCCCCCAATTTTGCATTCATGCAAAATACATTAATACTGATAAAGCTCTTAGATGGCTAATTTCAAGATAATGACTTTAGTACTACACCACTGTAGAATGGGTGACCTGTAATTCTAAACTGCAGCTGCCAAATTATTCCACTTCTTGCATAATTGGTTGAGAGGACCTATGTACCTATGATTATAACGCATTTGCTGAAGAACTGTCACCTTGCCCTCCCTTTACTAAAGAGCTGTGCTACAGAATCTAAGTTCATCTACAATATACACAAACATAGATACACATTTTAATCATCCTAATTATGAAGACCAATCTTCCAATACAAATCAAGCATAAACCAATGGAGTTGAAGGACCAATAACTCAGAACTGCTTCATTCACCTTAAGTGGTTACTATGGTCTGATCTACACCAACAAATTAGGTCAATATGAATGTTCTTCAGGGGTATTAAAAAAAATCCACCCTCCTCAGTGGCACGGTTAAACCAACTTAACTCCCATGTAGACAACACTGGCTTGACAGAGAGGAAGATTACCTGCACCAAGGTGATAGCCCCTCCTATCAGTGGAAACAGGGTTCTCAGTTAAGCACCACTATGACGCACACCTACAGTGTCAGATTAATGCAACTGAAGTGTATGCAGAATTCTCATTCAGTGGCATCAGTATTTAGAGGCAATGTGATGCAATTTATATTCAATTTTACACTTATATAAAAGACAATGCTAACATCCAGTCAGGGGAATATACAGCATTATAGAAAAGAGACTTCTCTGCATAAAGAAAAAATGCAGACTCAAAACAGGTATTACCTCTTGGATCACAATTTATAGTATGACTGCACTGGAGAGTTTTCTGTTTCCTAAAATAACTGCTTTAAACTGATGAGAGAGTACACACCAGCACTTGTGTCAGCATAACTTGTGTCATTCAGGGGAAGATAATATCATGCTAATTTATATCATGTTCTCCAATATTTATATATTAACACAATAAATTTGAATGCATCTCCTAACATTAAATCTAAATGTGAGAGGTGGGAGGGGTAGGGACACCACACCTGACACTTTTTCCCCTTACCTGAAGTCCTTATCTCCCTGAGCGGAACAGCAACAAAATAATCACTTTTGAGAACAGCACCACCACCATATCAAGTGATATGCTTCAAATAAATACAAATACTGCTAAATATAGAAGTGTAAACTCACCAATGAAAGCACTCTCAGACTTCAAAAGTGAATTTTTCAAGAATTCACTGGATTCATTCCTCAACTACAAAAATAAAACAGAATACACTCAGTTCAGCTATACTAGTGTCTGAGTGGATTTTTTTTTGTTTGTTTGGTTCGTTTTATTTTTGGTGGGGTTTTTTTTGTTTTGACTTTTTGCTTGCCAGTTCGTTTATTAATACTGTAGTGGATGCAAAAATTGACAATACTAGAAATTCAAGCGATCAGCTGGATGAGGTAGTATCTTCTATTGGATCAGCTTTTGTTAGTGAAAAAATCTTTTAAGCTACACAATCTTCTTCGGGTCTGTGAAAGATACTACAAGTGTCAATTAAATACAAAATCAAACAGATAATTTAGTGTAAATAGTTAGTACATATTTTAATTAAAGACATCATTCATGGTGAAGTGGCCCATTAACACACTTGTAGTCATACGGCAAAAAGGGGAAGGAAGTTAGTGAGTTACAAACCATAAACCCGGTATCTTTCCTAAGGTCAGGATTATACTTAAAACCCTGCATTAGCACAGCTGCACTGATTCAGCTCAGCCATTGTAGAACTTCAATGACAACGTTCCTATTCCGTTCGGCATAGTTAATACACTTCCCTGAGAGATGGTAGCTATGTTGACAGGAGAAGCTTCACCCCCAAAATACTGATGCCGAGGGTTAAATCAGCATAACTATGTTCCTCAGGGGTGCGGATTTTTCATACCTGTGAGCTATGTAATTATACAGATACATATTTGTAGTGTAGGCCTGGCCTAAGACCATGATTTTTAGTGTCTAGCCAAGTTATGAATTTAAGCTGCCAAGCTTGTCTTTAGAAAGCATTGTGGAAGCTTCCTTTGTGGATAAGGACTGATAAGGTCAGATACAAATGGAGCATTTTGTGAAAAGGAAGTTTCTCTCTTTCACCAACAGTAGTTGGCCCAATAAAAGCTATTACCTCACCAACCTCGCCCTTCTAATATCCTGGAACAAACATGTCTACAACAAGGCTTCTTTCTACCTACAAAACAAGTGGAAAGCTTTCCACTGTGCTTCAGACCTTTTCTATTGATGATAATACTAGAATTAAAAAGATAATTGAGACTTTCCTTAACAATTCATATTTGGACTACTTTCCACAATAATCTTCTCTGCTAAAACTGTCTACACGGGTGCCAGTGGTGATCTGCGTGATTAAGATGAGCAGATATCCATTAGAAACTGAACACAGACTGGCAATTTACTTCGCATACACTACTGAATAGCCTTGTGACTTTCATGCTGTATTCAAAGTAGTGAGCTAGACAGGAGTGATTTAATAACCTTTACTAATCTCCTATGACATCCAGTTCTCACTATTACAGCGGTTGAAGAATGCACTTCTGGGCAACTGTAACAAAACTACAGTATTTGTTACTACACTCTCCTTACTTGATATTTTAAAGGTTGAACTTTTAATGAATGGCCCAGCTGCAACTATTTGCTACGTAACTGATTCTGTAACAGTATTTTTCTATGTGGAGAATCACTATAATTTCTACGAATTCTGATTTCATCAAAGAGGAAAGACAACAGAAAACTAAAAATGTAGTTCAAATCAAACCAACAAAGGAGAATTTCAGGTAGCTATGTACAAACAAAGTTCACTAACATTATGCTGAGCACTGAACTGCTCTGTTAACTACGAACCACGAGGCAATGCATGGATCTCACAATAATAGTTTAAGTGATATTTTAGGTGCCTGATTCTTCATTGCACTTCTTATCGCTAGTGGGAGTTTGTAGAGAATTCTCATTTGATAGTACCTTATTTAGTTCTTTTCATTAAGCCAGAAAATAAGCTTTATGGCTCCTGTATATGTTGTTGGAGAAACAGTGCCTGATTTTTACTGCCTTGCATCTTGTTCAGTCATGTATATCTATGTAAAGTTTTACCAAATCAGCACTCTCCATTAACTCACACCAGATACAGCATTCTACTCCTAACATTGCATAGGTGTACAGGACTATACATGACGCAAGGCAGTGAAGAATCCAGCTTTATGTACATATCAAAATATACAGACATGGAGCTCATTTCCTGCTTTTGCAGAGACCTGAATAAAGTATCCAATTTGTTGTTCCCCTAGCTTGCCAGTAAACCTGCCAGATGGCAAGCTGAGTTAAATTTAGTTTTCTATTTCAACAGTCCACTAATACACACATAGTCCAAAATTAACATAATGACAAGCCACAACATTCTCCACATTTGAACAAAATGAAAAGAGCATATTGGGGAGGAGGAGAGAAGCTGAACTAGTTTCTTCTTACCAGTCCCATGTTTCGTGTGTTAAAATCAGGAACAGAATCATCATGGTCTATAGTAGCCATCCCAGCCCAAAGAGGGGGAAAAAAAAAAGTAATGGATATAAACACTGCTTATGCAAGAACATAATAAAACAGTATCAGCATATTGTTACACAAATATGGACACCAAAATGAGTCATGCCTTACTGAAGTCAGCTTTAAAACCATATTCACCATATTAATAAAGAATATTTTATGCAAAATTTGTTACAGCTGTTTTAATATTAAGTGCAACTAGATGAACCTGATGTACAAATTCAATCCACTATTGAAGAAAATCAGATAGCATTGCAAATACTTAGTATTCTCCCGCAAGTTTGTACTCATACGTCACTCCCAACAAAGAACAAAATGTAACTGCAGTATATTTGCATATCAGACCTATATTTCTCAGTGGTTAAAAAAATAATCCTAACTAGGTTATTTCTTAACTTCGTGCAAGATACCTGTTGAATTTAAATAAACTACATGGATTACAGGAAGGTTCAGGCTAACACCAGTTTTTGTATTAACAGGGTCTTTAAATGTATTTAAGGTTAATCTCAGATCAGCATTAAAAGTTGTACTACACAAATTCTGGAAACAATCCTCTTTTCCAAGGTAGAAAACTCTATTTTGATAACTAAAGAGCAGATTTATATCAAGTTCCCCAGAGCAGATTCTGCTCAACACTGGCAGAAGCAATCAATGTGACTTTCCTACTACAGAGTTTCAGAATGGACAATATGAAAAGTAACTAACTTTTGGGTAGGCGGCTTTATTTTTAGAGAATAGGACACTGAACTGAGACCAAGAAACCTGCTTTCTGGTCTTAGGCAACTCACCCCACTCTCTAGGCCACTGTTTCCCCTCCCACCTTTCATCTGTCTTGTCTATTTTGTATGTTCTTTAGGGCAGGGAATGGTTTCCACTATGGGTTTGCTCACCACCTAGCAGAGAGGCAGTGATCTTGGTTGGGACTTCTTAGTGTTGCTGTAATACAAACAAACAATTAATCATGTAGCTGGTTGTAAACCCTATCTCAACACAAGCACTGCATTCTGTCTTAATTGAATGCAATTACAGTAGTGTTACTGAGAGAATACACCAATTTAAATTTGAGATTTTATACAGGCCTATAAAGTACAGACCCTGATGCAGAACATTATTTTAAAATATAGTATCATTTGCTATATGTGTCATATAGAATAAATCATCTCCCTGTACAAGTTCTTCTCTATAAAAAGGTATGTTGGAGGGACAGGGAGGACAAGGACTAAAAAGTGCACATGGAAACATCTAACAATAATATCAGGTGTTCAACAACAATTCAATTAACCTATTAACTATTTTCAAATGATAATACATGGCATGCTGTCCTTGAGTGTATCTGTGAAGCTGCTACTCTCCTGTATAAATCTCTTCTCAAAAAACAAAAAAAACCCAACAACTTGTAATCATGATGCCTACACTGCATCCAAACTCAGACAATATGATGGCTAAGCTGGGGACATCTGGAAAAGTGGATATTTATAAAATTAAGAATACTCAAATGTATATAAAAGTGTAGGTACTTAAGTATAACAGAGGTTTCTTTCAAAATGTGTGGCTCCAGTCTGTGTTCCACACATGGGCAAGCATGTGCACCATGCACCCAAGGCTGGAAATTCTTTAAAGCAGTGTCCATTTATCCACACATGCGCAGCAGCTCTCCTCATGCTACCAACCAAAGGTGTAAGAGGCAGTGTGGGTTCCTGCCTCCCCAGTTCTACTTTTTAACACAAATTGAACAGGACCAAATAAGAAGGAGAAAGTGTGGGTAGTGGAATAAACATAGGGACCACACATCTTGAAGAATGTCCAGTTACAGTAAGTAATCTTTCCTATTTCTTCAGGTGCTGTTCCCTATTTTATTCCACATATGACTGACTGGCAAGCAGTGTTCAGACTGGAGGTGAATGTGAGGAATCTGGATCATGCCCCGAATGCCAGCACCAGTGCCCCAAGTCCTGGCACAGCCCCTGCCTCTCTGGCCAGAGATCCAGGGCCCAGCCATCCGCAGCGGTGGCTGCCGCTCTCTGCCCTGCCCCCAGCCAGGAATCTAGGGCCAGGCTGGTGGCAGCAGGCGCCCAAGGCCGGGTCAGTCCCGAGCACAGAATCAGGACTGGGGGCTTGGCCTGGGCCCATGCCCTAGGTCCTTCTGTGGGGTAGCAATGTTCCTGCTTAAAGTACCTGTAGAATGTTGATGGAGTTGTGCCCAGGCTGTAAAAAGTTCCATTTAACTAGATACCAGGTTCTACTAAAATTCTTCCTAGTTTGATTAAGGATCTTCTGGACAGGGGACAAGCATGAACACTATTTCTCATGTCCATTCAAACATCAGGCCATGAAGTGGAGTAAGCCTGAACTGGGACACTTCATTCCCCCCTCCCTCCACAGCTGAGTTAGGGTATTGAAGAATGGGTAGCTCATGATGTGGGCAGGCACTGTTAAAGTTCCATGAACCAGAACTGTCTGGGCCAGTAGGGAGGTTGCTTATGTCACAATGCAACTTCCCCACAAACTGTGCCGGTAGGGGAATGGGAGGAAAAGCTTGTCTGTGGCTGTTGATTTAAGACAGCAGAAGAACATAGGCTTGAAAGTCATGACCACGACCTCTCCAGAACAATATAGGGGAAGTCTACTGTTTGTCTGAGATGCAAAGAGGTCCAACAGTGGTGTACCCTGCTATATAAATATCTCGCTTAGGACTATGTCATGAATCTCTCAATCACGGTCTGTCAAGATGCTTCTGCTTAGTTTGTTTGCTAGGGAGTTGTGAATACCAGGGAGACATTCAGTCTGTATCATGCTGTGATTCTTGCGACATCAGTTCCAAAAAGTCTGAAGGCTTCTAGGTTGAATGGGCAAGATCCAGCTTCTCCCTGTTAGTTTATATAGGAGATCTGTATGTGGAGCGAGCATATGAGAAGGAAGGTTTTGCAGACAAGACAGACCACTCTCCGTTCCCATACATTTACATGTAACCTGGCCTTTCACAGGGTTCTGGTACTTTGAAGAGTGTATTGGCACAGCTGAGTACTCCACCCTAGGAGGGAGGCATCTGTCACAATGGTGGCGCTGGGCATAGGAAGGCTGAAGGGAACCACGGTCATAACATTTTCCAGGTTTGACCACCAAGAAAGAGAGCTGATACCATCTGCAGGGAACCAACATTGTGACACTGATCTGGTCCTTTTCTGTCAGTAGGGC
Organism: Podocnemis expansa; assembly: GCA_007922195.1. Taxonomy (NCBI): domain Eukaryota; kingdom Metazoa; phylum Chordata; order Testudines; family Podocnemididae; genus Podocnemis; species Podocnemis expansa. The sequence continues at coordinate 7,378,580 of ML682038.1, read as the reverse complement.
AAGATGGGAAAATAATTATTCATCTCGTAGTGGATTACCACAGCTCCTCGCTCTTCTGGGTGGTCTCTCCACCTTCAGTAACTGGATTCATAGATGTCACCCTCTGCAATCACCAATGCTAGTTTACTTACAGTGCTCTGAGACAGTTCCCACTCCCCAGATCAAACTGCTTGGCCAAAGGCCCTTGGCCGGGGTAGGCAACACCTGGCACAGGTGCTCACAGTGGCAAGCAAGCCCATTCACAGCAGCACATGGCACCCTCTGCACCATAGAAATTGCCATTCCTTCCATCAAAAGCCACTCTGGCAGCTTCTTTCTGGGGCATTCCAGGCTGCCAAGAGGAACTGCTTCTTTCCAAGGCATGCCTGAGAAGTGCCCTCTCACCCTCACTCCATCTGCAGCTGCAATCAAATTTTCAGGTGGCTGCCACATTTTGCCAGCATAGTGGGCCGAAGGTACCAGCTGAGGACTGGCAAACAGCCAACAGACACAGCTTTGAAGAATTTCTGGAATCGGGAGTATGTTGCACCATGAGTACCCAATGTGTGGAATATACATGGGAACCAGCACTGAAAGAACTGTGTCTTTATTTACTCAGAAGTCATAAATATTTGGTATTCTTCTACTACCCTACTCATTCTGTATTGTCTGTCTTCTTACAGGCAAGTTTGTGGGGCAGGAAGCTTGTCTACCTCTGTGCGAGTATACCATCTAGCACAAGGCCATGATCTTGACCTTGCCTCCTCTGAGCACTCATAATATACATAATAAGAATGTTTAAAGCCTTAAACCTTCCTCTCACACAAACCTTTTCATTAAAATCAGTGTCTGCAGTATTTCCATTAACAGTGCAAACAAAACATAAAAATTAAATTAAAATATGCTAATCATATAGCCCAAGCAAAGGAGTCCATCTCTAAATTACAGCACCCTGAATTAGCATTCAAATGGAAAGTTAACCTTCTCAGATATGTCAGAGAATTCAGATTAGTGTATCACTCTACTACAATAACTGATTTCTATATTATCAGCATTTTTGTTTTCTTGTCTCACTCTTCATAAATTAAACAGAAGTGTTTTACTTATCTTTAAAAAATCGGGAAGTTTAAAAAAATGTGAAATCTCAAAGGAAAGCCATACTTAATAGTCCATTAGTGAGTAGGCTTTAACAAACTTCAAGGTATAAAAATCTATCTGACTTGAACAGTTACTATATAAATAATCTAACGGAACATAGGAGCAATAAAGGAATGCTTGGGGAGGGGGGGGTCTGACCAGGTATGGGAAATTTAACACCAGCCACTAAAACTAAACCAAGGATTCTTGAGAATCCTCGTATAAATCTGTAAGTTAATTAAGAAGAGGCAGTTTATCTGATGAAAAAGAGAATTTTTATATACATATTTTTTCAAATGAATAATGTCTGTGAGAGGAAGAAGATTGACAACACTGAAAAATAAAGTCCTCTACACAGATGCATAACAAAAGAGTATGGCATACAACAATACTAACTCTCCCATACTCCATTACTAACATCCTGATCCAGACTTCCACTGAAGTTCCTGTCTAAACCTAATTTTGATTCAGAGACATGACCACTAAAAACTGGCTGAAGATCATCAATGCATTTCAGATAAGCCACTGAACAGCAACTTTTGATCACTACCAAGCTTGTCCAGATGTGAATTAAATAGCCTGAAGTGAAAAGAGCCGTATTTACTATATAACCCCCAAGGTTTAGTCTCAACACACTTTTATTTCAATAATTATGTCTTTCTTCCATTTGTCCCTTTTCAGATTTTTTGTTGAATAGTACGCAACAGAGAACTCTCCTCCCAGTGAATCAGCTTGCTTCCTTAAATGTACACTTGTAAAGTTCCATACATATGAAGAGCTCCAAGAGATTTACAAGTACCCCAGAGAGGTATTATCCCATTTTACAGAGCAAGAAAACTGAAGCAGAGGTTAACTGATATTCTCAAAGTCCCACTAACAAACCAATGACAGAGCTGGCCACAGAATGCTCAAATCCCAGTCGTACCTAGACTCTCAAGGGACAATACCACCTTCTTCCTGCATTTGAATCAATGAAAGAAAAAAAAACGTCTTTTTAGGGATGCCTATTTTAACATCAATTTTTAAAAAGATTCTTCTGAGTACACTACACATAGAGTTAAAATATTGTGTAGACAAAGCATACAATTGCAAGAGCTTAGAGAGAAAATACTTTTCAGCTTATTTACTTTGTACATTGCCAAACACCTTGGATACACTCAATTTCACTTTTGCCATGGAAAGAGTCTCTCCTGCTAGAGTGGACATGTTTTTTCAACTCCCTCCCACCCCCAAATGTATTTTTCAGGTCCTGAAATGGCTAGCTAAATTCAGGCTGAATTTGGCAAAAGGCTTTGCACTGGAAAAAGACACACACAGAGTTTAAATGTTTGTTTGTTAAGTTTTGGCTATGATTTGAAATGGTCTTTTGCTTACAAGATTGGCTTATCTAAATGCCCAAAAGCAAAGTCAAAACAAACAAATCAAAAAATCTTTCAAATTGACTGAAACATTCATTAGCAAATTAATTTTTTCCAGTTTTTTGATTTGATGCAATTATTTGGTTTTGGTTCAAATCAAATGGGATTTCTATGTGGGTGATTTTTGCATTTGTCCCTTGAACAGAAAATCCATTATTCACTCAGCTCTACCATTTGTACAGTATAATTCTTTTACACAGCAACAAAGGAAAGGGAAAAAAATAAAAGCAGGAAAGATGTTGCAGAATGACAAAAACTAGCAGGAGTAAAGGACAAATGTAGCATTGAAACTAATTTTGTCAGATGTTCAGAATTTGTTAGTTTCTAGAATTATGATGCCACTAACATTAAAAAAGTTCCCAAGGGGCAGCCATGTTGGTCTAGTCCAGAAAAAAAAGCAAAAGCAAGGAATCCTGTGGCACTTAAACACTAACAGATTTATTTATCGCATGAGCTTTCATGGGAGAAAATCCCACTTCGTCTGACTCCTAACATTTAAAAAGTTTCTCTGCTATTCAAAAACAGGGAGGGAAATACAGTAATAAATGTATATGTAAAGAAAAGTTATGCCCTACTCCACTTTTTTTTTAAATCTGTTGCTCCACCAGCATCATCAGCATAATCTCTATAATTAATGTAAAAATAGGTTGGCCTTTGCCTCTGAAGGCAACAGCAGGGTGATTCTCACAATCAAAAAAAAAAAACCCAAATGTCACTCACTTCTCTTCCCTTTAATGAGACAATTAGAATCATATCTGATCCATTGTCACTTGAGAAAAAAAGTGTAGAATTTAACTCTCATGAAAGTTAATTGGGAAAAGAGACAGAGATTGAAAGAGAGATGGGAATGAACTCAAATTTCTCTTGCCCACTACTACAGAGTAGGAAGTGATAGTAACATAATATATAACAAACAAGGACTCCTATGGAACTTAAAGATTAACAAATTTATTTATTGTATGATCTTTTGTGGGAGAAAATCCCACTTTGGAACTTGGTAACACACTATAAGTAAGTTTAACCCAGAAGCTAGACAAAACTGTGGCCCGTGAGCCGCATGCAGCTCTTCAAAGAAAAAGCGTGGCTTGCAGAAGAGCATGGCAGGGAACGGCGGCATGGTGGGAGACAAAGGGAAGAAGTGTGCAATGGACAGGGACAGCAGAGAAGCAGCCGCATGGTTTGAGCCAGCGAGGAAAAGCGGCCGCAAGGTCAGAGATGCAGGAAAAGCGCAGCAAGGTCAGAGCTGAGGGAGAAAGTGCAGCAAGGTCCCAGCTGGCAGGGAAATGCGGCATGGTCAGAACTGGCAGGGAAGCGGCAGCATGGTCGGGAATGGTGGGGGAGGGGTCATTAGTGCAGCATGGTCGGGGAGAGCAGAGAAGCAGCAGCATGCTGTCTTAACACAGCAGGGATCTGGCAATGGGGGGGGGAGGTTGGGGGAAGCAGGGCATGTTTAGATATTTCTCATAGGCCCTAATGCAGTTTACTCAGTGTTAAAATAAAATCTTGTTTTACAAATCCTAAACATGACATGGAATAATAAGAAATGAAAATACAAAGGAGATGGGTTTAAAACTGAATGTAGATTACTTTCACTTTTTGGCACAACTTTCTGCTGTGAAGCATTTGTATTCCACAGTGAAATTTGCTAAATCGAAACATTGTGCAATACTTGGAGATCAGCACCTGAGAGAGCTGTCATGTACTGTATTGACAAGTTACTGCCCAGATATTAAAAAATCTGCCACTAGCCTGCAGTGTTCTCCATCCAGTGACAGCTAAGTTTTTACTGTATAGTCTTAGTTTTCTTGGTGACCTTAAGTAATTATTAGAATCTGACATCTGTAGGATCAATATTTGCCCTATTTTTAGGAAAATTAAAGTGCGCAATGAATTTTAAGCTTAGCAATTTTGGAGTGTGTAAAAGTATGTGGTTACATGCCTCAGTGTGGCTCTTAAAGGTTTAATAATGGAGTTGTATGGCTCTTGAGTTCCATAAGTTTGGCCACCCCTAAGCTAGACAATGAAAGTCACAAGACAAAAGGAGGACAAAGAATTAGTGTGCTGTTGGAAGAGTCTTCTAGATCAGTGGTTCTCAAACTTTTCCGCACTGCAACACACTTGGTGGCATATTGTGACCTTATGGGACACACCAGCCCACCATTCCCAGGACATATTCAGGCGTCTACGCAGCTCTCCGCTACACATACCGCAGTGTGGCAACACACTATTGTGTCCCAACACACTTACCACCATGCAGCGACATAGTAATGTGTCATTTAAAACCCCATCGCTTTAGAGCAGTGTTTCCCAACAGGTGTGCCGTCAGGTCAGAGCAGGTGTGCCACAAAATTGTTTGAAAAACTACTCAAAGAGCTCTGGATTGGCTCATTAGGTCATGAATATTCATGAGTTCATTCAGCAACTATATGGTGGTGTGCTTCAAATTAATCAAAGGTAGCAAGGTGTGCCCTGGCAGAGAAAAGTTTGGGAACCACTGCTCTAGAAAGACCCTAAAAAATATTAACAGTAAAACTATTTTCCACAGTGGTACCCATAGTTCAGCTACTTGTCTGCCAATCTAAGCTGCTCTGGCAAAGGGAACATCTGTTGTTGTTCAGATTAATGTTATTGAGAAATGTAATATCCATTCAGGATTAGCAAGAGATGAAGTTGGTAGACTGTACTCAAATTAATGTAATGAGTCAAAATTGTTTTTCATAATTGGCAAAGCACACTTCTACAGATAAGTGAGTATTACTCACCCTTGTGCAGTAGCCGAGGTTTTTCAAGATGCGTGTCTCCAACACGGTCCACCGTAGGTGTCTTCGGTGCCGTAAATCAGAAACCTTCACAGCAGTACCCTGAAGGGAGGGGGGACGTGTGATGAGGAGCACTTGGTCTCTTCTCATCACTAGTGACTCACATGCACGCCCCCTCCCGCTCCTCAGTTCCCTCTGTACTGCAGAGTCATAAAGGAAATCATGCTCCTAAGTGGGGAGGAGGGCGGGTCATGGAGTATGTTGGAGACATGCATCATGAAGAACCTTGGCTTCTGCATGAGGGTGAGTAACATTCACTTCTTCTTCGACCAGTGTCTCCGACTGCTCCACCATAGGTGTTTACCAAGCCGTTCCAATCATATGGAGGTGGGTACTTCGGAGCTTGGTAAGTGTGCAGACTGTAGGACAGCAGTGCCTACTGAAGTGTTATTAGTGCCTAATTGCTGAATAGCATAATGCTTGGCAAAGGTGTCCGCTGAGGACCACATCGCTGCTCTGCAAACATCTAGCATGGGAACATTTTGGGGAAAAGCTTTGGATGCAGCAGTGGATCTAGTGGAGTGGGCGTGGGTGGTGGCTGTCATCCAGATGTCTGATATGCTATCTAAATGCAGGGCAAAATCCAGTTTGACAATCTTTGTTTGGACACTGAGTCTCCTTTGGAGCGCTTAACTGAGGAAACAAAAGGTCTAGGAGATTTTCTGAAGTGTTTCGTTCTGTCTAAGTAAAAGACTAGAGTTCATCTGATGTCAAGCATATGCATAGCTGTGTGATGAGGAGTGGAGTGAGGTTTTGGGAAAAATACCAGAAGGTGTATTGTCTGGTTAAGATGAAAAGGTGGTAAGGTTTTCAATATCCACTTCGGATGTGGTCTCAACACCTTATCTTTAAAAAATACTGTAAACGGTGGGTGGGCCATGAGCGCCACCAGCTCACTAACGCGTCTGGTGGATGTGACTGCCACTAGGAACACCACTTTCATAGAAAAGTGTAATAGGGAACATGTTGCTAGTGGTTCAAAGGGTGGGTTAGTTAGTACTTCAAGAACCATGGTCAAATCCCACTGGGGTATAGGAGGTCATATGGAAGGGTAAAGGTTTTGCATTCCTGACATAAATCTTTTTAGTATCGGGTGCACAAATAATGATGAATTTTCTACAGTTATATGGAAGCAGGATATTGCCACCAAATGAACTGTGATTGTGCTAGTATCAACATTTGTGGGTTTTAGGTGGAGAGGATAGTCAAGGATAGTTGGAATCAACAATGTTACAGGATCAGCATTGCGCTGTGAACACCAGGTGGAAAATCTGTGCCATTTTTGAAGGTAGGTATATCTGGTAGCTGGCTTTCTATTGTCTAGGAGAATGTATTTGACTGGATCTGAGCACACCAACTCTGCTTGGTTGAACCATCCAGAAGCTACATTGTTAGGTGTAATCTGTTGAGGTCATGGTGCAAAATCCTGCTTTTGTTATGAGAGAGGTGGTCTGGAGAAGAGTAATCAGGGTTGCTACTGACATGGTTCGTAGAAGGGAGTTCCATGGTTGTCTTGGCCATAATGGTGCTATTAACATCACTTTGGCCTTGTCCTGATGTATTTTTGATAGTGTCTTGGTAATCACTGGTATCAGGGGAAAAGCATAATGTAGTGGCTTGTTCCATTTGATGAGGAAAGCATCCCCTAAGGATTGTGAGTCTGTCCCTGCTCTGCAGCTGAAGTGGGTTCATTTCCTGTTCTGTATTGTAGCAAACAGGTTGATTGTGGAGAATCCCCACAAGGTGAATATTTGTTGAAGGATCAAGCCCTTCAATTCCCACTTGTGATTGTGGTGGAAGAACCTGCTTAAGGAATTGGCCATCATGTTGTCTTTGCCTGGTAAGTATATTATTGAAATCTGGATGTGATTGGCAATGCACCTTCTAAAAACCTTCATGGCCTCTATGCATAGAGATGGAGAGTGTGTTCCTCCCTGCTTGTTGACGTAATACATGCAGGTTGCGTTGTCTGTGTGGATCTTTATCACTTGTCCCTTTGTAAGTGGAGACAGTGACAGCATGCGTTCCGCGCTGCTTGAAGCTCAAGGAGATTTATGTGAAGGGTTGATTCTTGAATAGACCATCTGCCCTGAACCATTTTGCTGTGCAGGCAGGCTCCCCAGCCTAGTCTTGATGCATCTGTTGTAATGTGCAAGGAGGGTCTTTGTGATATGAAAGGAACGCCCTGGAGAAGATTGTCGGGGCTTGACCACCAATTTAAAAAGTCCTTTATTGTCTTTGGGACAGAGGGAAGATGGCAAAGAGTATATCTCCTGGCACTGAAGGTTCTGAGGAACCAGAGCTAGAGCAGTCGCATATGGAGCCTGGCATTGTGAACCAGGTAAGTAGAGACAGCCATGTGACCTAGTAGTTTCATACATGTGCGTGCCATCACCGTGGGGGAAATCTGTATTGTGTGAATGAGATCCTTTATAGCCTGGACTCTTTCCTGTGAAAGAAAGGCAGTGGCCGAGGGGGTATGAATTCTTGTTCCTATGAAGAGAATGTCTTGTGATGGAGTTGAGGATTTTTCGTAGTTTAAAGTTAGGCTAAGGTGGAGGAACAGGGTTTCTGTGACTCGTATATGGTGTCAAGCCTCTTCTGGAGATCGAGCCTTGATAAGGAAGTCATCCAGGTACGGGAAGATTATGATCCCTTTTTTCCTCAGGTAAGCTGCCACTACCAACATGATCTTGGAGAAGACTCTTGGTGTCGTGCAGAGACCGAAGGGGAGCACGGTGTACTGATAATGGTTGCCCAGACATGTGAATCTCAGAAGTTTCCGGTGGGCCAGATGGATTAGGTCGAGGGATGCCAACCAATCTCCTTGATCAAGGGCAGGAAGAATCATTGAGAGTGTGACCATTTTGAATTTTTGAGTGTAAACGAAAGCGTTCAGCGCCCTGAGATCTAAAATAGGCCTCCATCCTCCTGTCTTCTTGGTGATGAGGAAGTAACGAGAATAAAACCCCTTTCCCCTGTACTGATTGGGGACGTATTCTATTGCTCCCAGAGAAAGGAGATTGTCTATCTCCTGCGTGAGGAGCTATATGTGAAGGGGGTCCCTGAAAAGGGATGGGGAAGGTGGGTGGGGAATAGACTTTGATATGAATGGGATGGTATAGCCATTGATAATGATGTTGATAACCCATTTGTCCATTGTAATAGCTTTCCCATTGGAGAAAAAAGGTAGTAGTCTGCAGTTGAAGTAGGGGGCGAGCAGCGAGATGTCTTCCTGTCTTATCATGGACTGGCTAGACTACCCCTCGACCAAGCAGTCAAAATGATTGCTTCAGATTTGTAGCTTGATTGTTAGAAGATGACTGGTTGGACTGTCTACGACGGTGTTGATTTCTGGGGTCTGGAGTGAGCATAATCACATCTCTTATTCTGATTATAATGAGTGCTTGTCAGGATAAGGGTGATATTTGTCTGTCTTCCCTCCATGGGGTTAAGGTGTAAATGCCAAGAGTGCGGAGGGTGGCTCTGGAATCTTTCAGAGTGTGCGTGATGTCATTTGTTTTTTCTCCAAACAGTTTCTTTCTGTCAAAAGGAAAGTCCTCGATTGTGGTCTGTAATTGTTTCAGGAGACCAGTGGAATGCAGCCACAATGATCTGCACATGACAACTGCAGTGCCCATGGCGCTTGCTGCCGTATCAGCTATATCCAAGTATGCTTGGAGGGATGTCCTTTCTGATAACTGATCTTCCTTGATTTATGAGTTGAATTGTTCTTTTTTGTCTTGTGGAATATAATCAATAAATTCTGACAACTTAGTACAACTGTTGTGGTCGTAATTGGAAAGAACTGCCGTGTAATTAGTTATTCTCAATATTAGAGAGGTGGAAGTATATACTTTGCTGCCCAGTAAATCGAGTTTTTTGTCCTCCTCATCTGCAGGGGTTGATTTACCAGTGGTTTGCTTAGATCTTTGACTTGCTGCTTCTATAACCAAAGAGTTTGGCAGAGGGTGAGTAAAAAGGAATTCATTGTCTTTTGGGGCAATGAGGTACTTCTTACCAACTTTCTTAAGTGTGGGAGTTGCGGAAGCTCATCTTTGCCAGATGGAACTGGCCGGTTCCATAATACCCTCATCCATAGGAACAGCAACCTTTTGTGACACAGATGATTGAAGAATTCTGTATAGCTTATGTGAAGTAGTTGAAGTATCCTGCAGTGAGATTTCCATTGCATCTAACACTCTCTTAAACAAGTCTTGAAATTGCTTACTATCATCTGACTTAGTTTGTTTAGAGGTCTCAGCAGGTAATGTATCATTCCATATTTCTGATACAGCATGGTCATGCTGTTTTTGTGTAGATGGAACTATCGTCTGTACATTAGCCATAATTTGAGGAGCAGGGGGAACTGGCTGCATTGCTCCATAGTGAGGCCAGGTTCCCCAAGGCATCCACTGAATAGGTAGTGGGGCATCACTATACGTAGGAGTATGTGCCCAGGTATATCCCAGATATGGGTTCTGTGGAGCTAGTATAGAAGATTGCTGAATTGGAGGTAGATCTTGGATTGCAGGCTTGGTAATGTCAGAGCATACACTTTCTGAAGATGAGAATGACAAGGATCTCATCAGTTCCTGTGATGAATCCATCTCCAATAAGGGGACAACTGGAGAGGAGGTGAGAGAGATTCTCACTTTGGATGCAGTAATGGCTTTTCTGCTCCGGTTTCTTAGTGGTTCGTGGAGATTCAGCTCCCTCTAGTGTATCAGGTGGGAGTTGCAGGGTTTGAGTCAGAGCCTGATCTGTCAGAACGGAGTGCTGTTGAGCCCCTTGTGCAAAGTTCATTGGGGCAGGAGGAAAAAATGCCTAAGTTGCATTCTCTGTCAGCACCAAGGACTGAGCAGAAGGCTGCGCAATCCCTGATCCTGTTGGGAAGAAGGTAGGGATTGGTGCCGATGATGTTGCCTGTGCTGAGAATGGCAGTGCTAGAAAAAAGGGGGGGAGGGGTCAGAACCCCTGCCACTGCCGGTGCCATTCCAGCTACATGCTGAGGTGTTCCAGCTGTCAAAAGTGCTGGCAGCACTGATGACTAAGCAGCTGCTGAATTCTCTCGCCTCTGCTCTTTAGATGAGCTTGAAGGGCGGCTTCCCTTAACAGGGGTACAATTGCCCAGGGACCTTATAGTTTCGTGGGCATTATCTTCCCTGTGGCTGCTTTTAGATTTTTTGGCAGCCTGAGGGGACAGCTCTGAGGAGTGTCTCTTCTGTGGCTTTGCTGAGGCACGCTGGGAGCAAGTGGGCTCTGAAGACGGCTTGAGAGAGCCCTACATCATAAGCAGCTTAAGTTTCAGCTGCCTATCCCTCTTGGATCTTGATGTAAGGCTTTTACAGTGAGGGCACTTGTGAGGCAAGTGTCCCTCACCTAGGCATTTGATACAATCATTGCGGCCATCAGGAGCGGGCATCGCATCTCTGCAGGAGGTGCAATGTTTAAACCCCGGCAGTGTTGGCATTGTTGTTTTCTATTTTTCTTGTTTTTTTTCTTAGTTTATTTATGTCTGTCCAATTGTTGTTTGTTGTGGTCTTGTTTGTTTGTTTATTTATTTATTTATTTTCTGGGCACTAATTCTGGTCAGACTGGAGCTGTGAGGAATCCATCCACAGCCAACGGCAGAAAGGAGGGAACTGAGGAGCAGCAGGTGACACATATGTGAGTTACCAGTGGCGCGAAGCGACCAAGTGCTCCTCATCACGCACATCCCCCCTCCCTTCAGGGTACTGCTGTGCAGGTTTCCAATCTACAGCGCATGGCGCCGGAGACAACTGTGGTTGAGCAGTCGAAGACACTGCTCGAAGAAGAATACCTTAAATCAATACCTTCTCAAAAGGCACTGTGGCCTATCAATCAGAAATGTAATCTCATTGGAAAAAATATTACAATTCAAAAGGTCCCCTGCCCCAAGCAGCTCACAATTTAAGACAATGTGGTATGTGCACATGAGATCCTGTACCCCATCTTCACCCCTTTTACAAGACTATGATAAATTCTGTACAAAACAGGTCTTGGGAGGTATCATTTGAAACTCGTAAGTTGCTGATCATTATTATCCCAGTAAAATATGTCTGGTAACACTGTGGTAAAGTTATAAAATTCCACTCTATAACATTGAGACATATTTTAAGTTTAGAAAAATAAGCATAAAAGTAAACTAATGCCTCATGGGCAGGGAGGTAAACCCAGTGAACCATCATGCTGGGCATAAGCAATAAATTTGCACCTTGGTAACAAAACTGCTGAAGATTTCCATCTCTACAGACTGGTTGTCTCCAGAACCTCATTTGTATGTGATTTTCAAAGAAAACAAGGGCTATGAGAAAGTGGAACAGAGATCCCAAAATCTCTCTCCCTTCACCTCTACACTCATGGCATTCACAACATGTTAAGTCCAAAGAAATTAACAATGAACTTGGGGAGGGGTCCTGGCTGAAAGGATGCCAGCCAGTAAGACTGCTAAAGTATGTGGTGAAAGAAATCTTTGCTTTGATTTTTCTTACCTTGTTAAGTTAGGTGTTAGATGCATTTTGCTTATATTTATTTCACAACCAATTCAGACTTTAATGCCTCATTACCTGCAATCTCTGAAAAAACAATCTTTCTGGAGCTAATAAACTTGTTTCTTCTAAACAAGTGTGTTTAGATTGCACTGCTTGAGGAACTTCATATGGGATAATAAGATCTGTGTATTTCATTTTCTATTAAAGAAATGGACTTGATACGTGCTTGTCTTGTCTAGCAGACAACTTGGCAATACAAAAACAAAACAAAACAAGAGTCTGGCAGCACTTCTAAAGACCAACAAATTTATTTACTGTATGAGCTTTCATGGGAGAAAATTTGTTAGTCTGCCACCCAATTCCCTTCTTGTTTTGCTGGACTAGACTAACACAGCTACCCCTCTGGAACTGGGAAGTACAAGACACGCATTTCTGAGAGAAAAAGTCTGGGACTGACAGCCAGCTGCTTTACCCTTCAATGTAATTCAGGAGTGGTTGACTACAGCACTCATACAACACAGCTCAGAGTTATTTACACGTTAGATGCTACAATTTAGCAGATCAGGAGTGGTTGCTCTGACAACAAAGAAGTGTAAGGGCATCACAGATTGGCGAATAGAGGGCACACACCTGTCCTTCAGTCCAGACCATACAGTACCCTGGGTAACATCACAGTGCATTTTTATAAATATCTGTTATTTTTATATTGTATATAGAAATAACGTACATGCTAAAGCCTGTGACAAAGAATAAACTGAAGCAATATTCTTCTCTCTCATCCTCATTAACGCATAATATATTTTTAGGTCATCAAGTAATAAACACACAGCTTTTATTCTTTGGGATCAATTCCGTCACCCATAATCACATTGAGATGTCTTGCAGAGTAAAGTACTATTGAATATAATGAAGGGTAACAGAATCAAGCCCCAGAGTATAAGTTGTTAATACCAAAAGGGCAACAGTTGTCCTAGGACAGTTACAAAAGAACTCTTTTCCCCACAAAAGCTAAAAAATGGCAGAAATACATCATCTTTAGCTGCTTTCATTCCAAACTCTCAGTAATCCACAGTTCTAAGTCAGAAAAAAACTCCAAATAGCAATTTGTATTAGAAGGGTTTTTCCCCAGGAGCTGAGTTGGACAAGTTTGGGCTGACAAGCAAGCAATCAACTATCTGTGATCATGCATCTTTCACTACTAAATCTGAGTGTTCTTGACAACAAAAAGTCTCTTGCTTTTATGGTGGCAAAAATAACCTTCCAAATTGTGAAGTGACTGCCATAATGTCTACCCGGGTCTTCAGAGATCCTGAAACAGCAGCTCTGGCAGAGGTGAGAACTTGTCCCTGGTTCACCTGAATAGGTATCTTTTCTGAACATTACTGATAGTTAACATTATTGACATTCATTTCTACTTAAAACATGCAAGAAAGAGGCCACTTAGGTGATGTCACAACATGCAGCAAAGACTAATTATCATTATTATGGTGACCTGTATACAGTCTCCTTTGAGCAGCAATTTGTTCTCGCATTTGAAGTGATTAGAGATTTGGTACTGATGCAGAATTTGTAAGATTACTACTTGTTCACCAGAAAGGTCCTCTGTTTTCCTTTTTCACAAAGGTTTTACCCTGAAAACTACTGCCATCTAGGAAATAAACTCTACACTAATTTAGTCTTTCCAACTTTATGAACCTAGTTATCTTAGGGTTTTCTACAGTGCACATCATTTGCTTCCCAAGTTAATTAAGACTGTATATAGTAAAGCTTTCAGTGGACTTCAAATAAGTCATTTGCTCTTATCACTTCCCTGCTAGAGAATGGTCCGTCTGTCTTGCTTTCCAGTTACCAAGTTAGATGAGGAAAGCTTTGTCAAAAAGGAAGATTTTGCAACACTACCTGAAAATGGTTAGACCCTGAAAAGCTTATTCCACAGGTAAAATCTCTCAGAGTACAGTTTGATTTCAATTCTCACATGCTTTGCCAACTGCTTTGTTCCAGAGAAGGGCAACTGTTTTAGGGTATCATGGAATGAGAAGTGATCACTTATGAACATGAATCCTAACCCACTGACAGCTCTGAAAGTAAGAACCAAGGTCCTGACATGGCAGAAGATTGGCTCAAAGACATTTGTATTATTGCATACAGAAAATGAACAAAGGTGAAAAGGTTAGTTTACCTAACAAGGGGGGGACACACATATCCCCTACTGAATTTCAAAAGAGTTTGACAATTTACACTAAATGAGGGTCTGTCCCAGTGCACCCAATGCTCCAGAAGGAGAGCTGCAGTGTAATGCCATGTAAGTGGCTACATCTGACATAGGGTTTCAATAACAAATGGAGGTTACTCACCTTGGTGCAGTAGCTGGAGTTCTTTGAGATGTGTGTCCCCGACATGCTCCACTGTAGGTGTTTGGGCTCACCCCGCACTGGAATCAGAGATTTGGCAGCAGTACCCCTGCTGTGGGGGAGGAGCACAGCACAAGCGAGGGAGTTGGATTTTCGCACCAGAGTGATGCGTGCACCTCCCCCTCCCATCCCTCTGTTCGCCGTCTACCGCGGAGACCGGATACCATAGTGATATGCTCCAAAATAGAGGGGAGGAGGGAGGGTAGCGAAGCATGTCAGGGACACGCATCTCAAAGAACTCCAGCTACTGCACCAATACAAGTAACCTCTGTTTCTTCTTCGAGCAGTGTCCCCAACTGCTCCACTGTAGGTAAGTATCTAGCAGTTTCCTGCAGAGGTGGTGGGAACTTCGGAGTGTGAGGATTTTGATGTTCCCAGGACTGCTAGACCGACTGCAGTGTCAAGATTGGCGAGCTGATCTACTGCATAATGTTTGATGAAAGTATCAGCAGATGACCAAGTGGCGGCCTGACAAATCATCATTAGAGGGACTTTGCGCAGGAATGCAGTGGATGCAGCTAGAGATCTGGTTGAGTGTGCCGTAACCATCTCGGGTGGATTGAGGCCGGAGAGTGTATAGGCTGATGTTATGCAGGATGATATCCAGTTGGAGAGTCTCTGCTTAGATATTGGGAGCCCCATGGAGTGCTCTGTGGTGGAAACAGAGTCTTGGTGGCTTTCTAAAATCTTTTGTTCATTGTAGATAATACGCTAGGGCTCATCTTACATCTAAAGTGTGGAAAGCCGCTTGTTGTGGAGTGGTATGTGGCTTGGGGTAATAGATTGGCAAGTGTATCGTCTGGTTCAGAGAAAAGGGGAGGTGATTTTAGGGAGGAATTTAGGGTGTGGACGTAGGGAAACCTTGTCCTTAAAGAAAATGGTGTAAGGGGGATGTGACATCAGGGCAGCTAGCTCCCCAACCCGCCTGGCTGAGGTGATCATCACAAGCAATGCCACTTTCACTGAGAGATGTAAAAGGGAGGTGGTTGCTAATGGTTCGTATGGTGGCTTCATAAGTGTGCGAAGAACCATTGTCAGGTCCCATGGTTGCGCCAGGGGCCGAATGTGCAGGTACAGATTTTGAAGCCCAGACAAATTTTTTTACTATGGGGTGGGTAAATATGGAAGAATCCTGGACTGGAGTATGGAAGGTGGAAATGGCTGCAATGTGAACCTTAATGGTATTGACGGATATGTTTGTTTCCTTAAGGGTGGCGAGGTACTCTAGGATGTTGGGAAGAGGAGTCTCCAGCGGACTGAGAGATCTCTGCGTGCACCAGATGGAGAAGTGACACCACTTCTGCAGGTAAGTTTGCCTAGCTGCAGGTTTTCTGCTGTTCATTAGAATATGTTTTACTTTGCCAGAGCACTGAGTCTGTAATTCGTCAGACTATTCAGGTACCATGCTGTCAAGTGTAGTCTCTGGATGCAATCGTGTAATGTCCTCCCATTGTTCCGGGAGAGGAGAGTGGGAGTGTTGGGGAGAGTAACTGGTGGTTTCATTGACATTCGTGTGAAGTAAGTATACCATGGTTGACGGGCCCAGGTGGGGGCTGTCATTCTAACCTTTACCCGGTCATGATGGATTTTCCAGAGGACCTTGGGAATCATGGGTATGGGAGGGAACGCATAGAGGAGAGAAGAGCTCCAGTCCAGGAGGGATGAGTCTCCTTGGAAGCCCTTGTCCTACCCCCGCTCAGGAGCAAAATGTGTGGTATTGTTTGTTGTTGGGAGATGCAAATAGGTCTATAGTGGGCCTTCCCCAAATGACAAAGATGTTTTCATAGAATCATAGGGTTGGAAGGGACCTCATAGGTCATCTAGTCCAACCCCCTGCCAGAGGCAGGACCACTCCCACTTAAACCATCCCAGTCAGGGTTTTGTCCAGCCGGGCCTTAAACACCTCCAAAGATGGAGACTCCACCATCTCCCTCGGCAGCTCATTCCAAGACTTCACCACTCTCCTGGTAAAAAAGTTTTTCCTAATATTCAGCCTCGACCTCCCTAACCGCAACTTGAGACCATTGCTTCTTGTTCTGTCCTCTGTTACTACCGAGAACAGTCGAGCTCCATCTTCCTTAGAGCATCCCTTCAAGTAGTTGAAGGTTGCTATCAAATCCCCCCTCAATCTTCTCTTCTGCAGACTAAATAAGCCTAATGCTTCCAGTCTTTCCTCATAGGGCTTGTGCTCTAGCCCTTTAATCATTTTGGTTGCCCTCCTCTGAACTCTCTCTAGCATGTCCCTGTCCTTTTTGTAGTGGGGAGCCCAAAACTGAACACAGTATTCTGGATGTGGCCTCACCAGTGCAGAACAGAGGGGAATGATCACATCCCTTGATCTGCTGGTAATACTTCTTTTGATGCAGCCCAGTATGCCATTGGCCTTTTTGGCAGCAAGAGCACACTGCTGACTCATATCTAGCTTCCCATCCACCATGACCCCCAGGTCCTTTTCTACACGGCTGCTACTTAGCTGAATGTTTCCCAGCCTGTAGCAGTGCATAGGGTTTTCTGGTCCCAAATGCAGGATTTTACACTTATCCTTATTGAATCTCATAAGATTTCTATTGGCCCACTGTTCCAATTTATCTAGGTCTCCCTGAATCCTGTCCTTGCCCTCCAACGTGTCTACTGGTCCTCCCAGCTTGGTATCATCCGCAAACTTACTGAGAATGCAGTCTATTCCATCATCCAGATCATTGATGAAAATGTTGAACAGAACCGGCCCCAGGACCGACCCCTGGGGCACACCACTCGTGACCGGTTGCCAGCTAGACATGGAACCATTGATTCCTACACGCTGAAACCGTTGATCTAGCCAGTTCTCTATCCACCTTATAGTCCACCTATCCAACCCATACTTCCTTAATTTGCCAATGAGAATGCTGTGGGAAACTGTATCAAAAGCCTTGCTAAAATCAATGTATAGCACATCAACAGTGCTTCCCGCATCCAGAAAACCAGTCATCTGCTCATAGAAGGAAATGAGATTGGTCAGGCATGATTTACCCTTGGTAAATCCATGCTGACTGTTCCTGATCACTTTATTTTCCTCTAAGTGTGTGAGGATGGATTCTTTGAGAATCTGCTCCATAATTTTTCCAGGGATTGAGGTGAGGCTAACTGGTCTGTAATTCCCGGATCCTCCTTTATCCCTTTCTTGAAAATAGGCACTACATTTGCTTTTTTCCAGTCCTCTGGCACCTCCCCCGTTCGCCATGAGTTTTCAAAGATAACGGCCAGCGGTGCGGCTATTTCGTCGGCCAATTCCCTTAGCACCCTTGGATGCAGTTCGTTCGGCCCCATGGACTTGTGCACTTGCAGCTTCTTTAAGCAGTCCCTAACCTGGCCTTCCATCACCAAGGGCCTGTCTTCTTCTCTCCCATCTGCCATACCCATGGTAGTGGGCTGGGAGCTGACCCTGCCTGTGAAAACTGAAGAAAAAAATGCATTGAGCACTTCAGCTTTTTCCTCATCCTCTGTCACAAGGATGCCTGCCCTATTCAGCAAGGGGCCTACACCATCCCTGATCCTCTTTTTGTTACTAATATACTTGTAGAACCCCTTCTTGTTATCTTTTACATCCCTCGCTAGCTGCAACTCCATTTGTCCTTTGGCCTTTCTGATTTTATCCCTGCAGTCCCTAGCAATATCTTTACATGCCTTTTTGGACATCTGACCAAGCTTCCACTTCCTATAAGCTTCCTTTTTATGTTTAAGCTCAGAGCAGAGTTCTCTGCTAAGCCATTCTGGCTGCCTCACATGTTTGTTCTTTCTCCTAATTGGAATGGCAACTTCCTGTGCCCTTAGCAGAGTTTTTCTAAAATATAGCCAACTCTCTTGGACTCCTTTCCCCTTCAGATTAGCTTCCCAAGGGATCCTGCCCATCAGTTTCCTGAGAGCGCCAAAATCTGCTTTTTTGAAGTCCAGGGTTTTTGTTTTGCTTCTTTCTTTCCTTCATTTAATCAGCATCCTGAACTCAACCATGTCATGGTCACTCCTGCCTAGCTTGCCATTTACCTCTACGTCCCTGATCAATTCTTCCCTGTTTGTGAGCAGCAAGTCGAGCAGTGCAAGGCCCCTAGTTGGTTCCTCTAGCATTTGTACTAGAAAGTTGTCCCCAACACTCTCTAAAAATCTCCTGGATTGCCCATGCACTGCTGTATTGGCCTCCCAGCAGATGTCAGGGAAATTGAAGTCCCCCATCAGCACCAGGGCCTGTGATCTAGAAGCCTCCGCTAGTTGTCCATAGAACACCTCATCCACCTCCTGCTTCTGGTCTGGTGGTCTATAGCAGACACCCACCACAACATCCCCCTTGTTGCTTTCCCCTCTCAATGTAACCCACAGACTTTCTACAGGCACGCTTCCACTTCCATAATGGAGCTCTGAGCAGTCATAGAGCTCTTTTACATATAACGCTGCTCCTCCCCCTCTTCTTCCCTGCCTGTCTTTCCTGAACAGTTTATACCCATCCATGGTAGAGCACCAGTCGTGCAGACTATCCCACCACGTCTCTGTTATTCCTATAATATCATAGTTCCCTGTCTGTGCTAATATTGCCAATTCTTCTTGCTTATTTCCCAGGCTCCTCGCATTAGTGTATAGGCACCTAAGATATCCGGCCGATTGCCCTATTTTGTCATGTTGATTTCCAATTCTATTACATAAACCTCCTTGCATTTTTTCTAGGAGTTCTCCTCCCCCACTCTCCTCGCGTACTGGGGCTTCAGTAGAGCCCTTAAGACATTTGTTTGATTCCCCCGCCATGTTCCAACTACCTTCTCTTTTATTGCTGGTGTTACAGTCCCAGCACCCCCCAAGTTCCATCCCTCCCCCCCAGATCACCCACATTCTCACTTACCTGTGGGCTTTGGTCTCCTTCCCCCGATGAACCTAGTTTAAAGCCCTCCTCACTAGGTCAGCCAGTCGGTGCCCAAATATGCTCTTCCCCTTCTTGGACAGGTGAAGGCCATCTCTGCCTATCAATCCTCTGTCCTGAAACAGGACTCCATGGTCAAGGAAGCCAAATCCTTCCTGACGACACCATCTTCGCAGCCAGGCATTCACCTCCAGGATACATCTCTCTCTCCTCAGGCCTCTAGCCTTGACTGGAAGGATCGAGGAGAACACCACCTGTGCTCCAAACTCCTTCACCCTCGCTCCCAGAGCCCTGAAGTCACCTTTGATCTGCTGAGGATCACCTCTTGCAGTATCATTGGTACCCACATGGATAAGGAGCATGGGGTAGTAGTCTGAGGGGCGGATGATTTTTGTCAATCCCTCCGTTACATCACGGATACGGGCACCTGGCAGGCAGCATACCTCTCTAGAGGCCTTGTCAGGACGACAGATGGGTGCCTCCGTTCCTCTCAGGAGGGAGTCCCCAATCACCACAACCCTACACTTCCTCTTAGGTGAGGTGGCTGTGATCTGACCAGCCTTTGGGGTGGATGGCATCTTGGAGAATTTTGACATTTTGGAGAATGTCCCTCCGTAATTGCCACTCGTGGGCATCTGTGAAGGTCCTGCTCAGACCACCTGCTATTACGTTTTGCGTGCCCAGGAGATATATCGTCAATATGAGGATGTTGTGACTTATGCAGAAGTCCCAGGAGTTTCATTGCCTCTATGCAGAGTGCCTGGGAGTGTATGTCGCCTTGGCAATTTACATAATACATTCAGGCAGTGTTGTCGGTACGAATCTTTATTACCTTCCCTGATATTGTGGGGGAGGAAGTGGCTGCATGCATGTCTTACTGCCCTGAGCTCCACGAGGTTTATGTGGAGCTGTTTTTCTTGAATGGATCACCATCCCTGGGCCATTTGTTGGAGGATGTGAGCTCCCCAGCCCATGAGGGAAGCATCCATGGTGAGTACTAGTGAAGCGTCCCGCATGGTGAATGGGACTCCTTGACATAGATTGTTGCTGATCTTCCACCAGGTTAACGATTGCTTGATTGGTGGTGGTATCGAGAGAAGATGAGTGGAAAGACGCCATGTTCACCGAGTCTGGCTGAGAAACCAAAGCTGGAAGGGACGCATCCGGAGCCTTGCGTGGTGTACCAGGCAAGTTGTGGCCACCATGTGGCCTATCATTTGCATGCAGGCCAGTGGGGTCACTGCTGGTGAGGTTTGGAGACTGATGACCCGGTCTTTTATGGTGAGGAACCTTTGATATGGTAAGTATGCTTTGGCTAGGACAGTATTGATGAAGGCGCCTATGAAGTGGATTTCCTGTGACGGCTAGAGAGAGGACTTTTTGTAGTTTATCGTTAGGCCTAGTGAAGTGAATGTGCTTTCTGTTTGTTTTGTTGCTAGGGTGGTTTCGTGGTATGATGTGGCCCGGATGAGGAAATCGTCCAGGTAAGGGAATATTGTAATGCCCTGTTTGCGGAGGAAAGCTACCACTACTGCCATTAGCTTGGAAAATACCCTCGGGGCTATACAGAGTCCGAAGGGTAGGACAGTGTACTGATAATGTTTGTGTTGAAACTGGAACCTGAGAAACTTTCTGTGTGCTGGACAGATAGGCACGTGAAAATATGTATCTTTTAGACTGAGGGACGTCAACCAGTCCCCTTGCTCTAGAGATGGGAGTATCATGCCCAGTGTGACCATTCTGAATTCTGTGGTCAGGATAAACTTGTTGAGTTCACGAAGATCTAGGATAGGGCGCCATCCCCCCCATGTGCTTTTCAGTGATAAAGTATCGGGAGTAAAACCCCTTGCTGATAAATTGAGGGGGAACTTCCTCTAAGGCCCCAATCTGCAAAAGATTGTCTCTCTCTTGCTGAAGGATCTGCATGTGATTGGGGTACCTGAATAGGGACAGGATAGGGATGTTGTGGGATGTAGGTCTTGATGTGAAAGGGATACAATAGCCCCTGGTAATGATTTCTAAGACCCACTTGTCGGTCGTTATCATTCACCATTGGTGAAGGACTGGTCTCAAAGGATCGCAGAAAGACTGATGTTAGTGAGATTGTTTGTGGCATGAGAGTGGGGTGTTGAACGAGCCCTTGATCAAATCTTCAAAATTGTTGTTTTTGATTGGTTGTGGGGGGATTGGAGGAAGTCTGGTTATTTGGTCTGGACCTTGATCTTGTGTTGTCGTATCTCTTGTTGTGTTGAGTTTTTGAGTATTGGTAGGCGTAGGGTTGGTATCTGTTGCAGGGCCGCCCAGGTACAGGCGTGAAAATGCCATGTGTGCGTAGTGTGGCCCTAGAGTCCTTTAGGGTATGCATTACTTCGTTGGTTTGTTTTGCAAAAAGTTTATCTTTATCAAATGGTAGATCTTCTATGGTGCTTTGCATTTGTTTAGGAAGTGAGGTTGCATGGACCCATGAAGAACGCCACATGATGATGGCCGTCACGACTGTCCTGGCTGCTGCATCCACTGTGTTCAAGGCGGCCTGCATGGCGGTTCATGCTACGAGTCGACCCTCATTAAGAAGGGGTTGGAAATCATTTCTTTTGTCCTTTGGAATAAAGTTGGTAAATTCCATAATTTTGGTGTAAATGTCACGATTGTAGTTCGACAATATCGCCATGTAATTAGCGACTCTTAGCTGGAAGGTAGCAGAGGTGTACACTACCCTGCCCAGAGTGTCCAGCTTCTTCTCATCTTTCTCCGCTGGATAGGATTTGGTTCTCGTCTGTTTGGATCACTGGTTAGCTTCATCAATGACTAGGGAATTTGGTTGGGGGTGTGTAAATAAAAATTCGTTGCCCTTTAGATTAATAAAGTACTTCTTCTCAGTTTTTTTGTTAGTTGGAGCAGAGGATGAGGGGGTCTGCCATATAATCTGTGCAGGCTCCGTAATGCCATCGTCCATGGGGAGTGCCATTTTAGTAGATATGGAAGCCTGAAGGATTTTATAAAGCTTGTGCTGGTTTTCGGATGTGTCCTGAGTGGGAATCTCCATGCTATCAGCAGCTCACTTAAATAGCTCCTGGAATTGCTTTATATCATCTGCTTTGAGTCATTGCACTGGGCTAGTTGGAGGTTCAGGCTGCAATTCAAGTGGAGGAGCTTGGTTGGTGGTCACGGACATCTGTGGCTGCGAATGCTGAGACACTGGTGGGAGGGTTGTTGTAGGGGGATGGGCACGTGCAAAGTACTTAGCATAAGTGGCATCATCACTTGCTGTGGCCAATTCGGCCAAGACATCCATGGTAAGTTAAATGCAGGATTCACAGTCCACTGAGGGTATGTGGCTGTGAAGTTTATATTAGGCATTTGAGCTGCTGGTTGAGGCTGCTACAATGGCGGCGTTTGACCAGCAGAGGAAGCTTGAATTGATTCAGATAATAAGCTCTGACTAGACGAAAAGGAAAGCGGTGAAGGGCATTCCTGTGAAGTGTCTGAGCCAAAAATAGGTGAAATTGGGGAGGAATGAGGCGAGAAATCCTCCCTCACATCAAAATGATGCGACTTTGTCATGTTTCTTGTAAGCACTGTCCACAGGGGGAAGAGGCTGTAGCAGCTGCATCGGCACCACGAGGCTGCTGGTGGATTCTGGGGTGTGAGCCAGCTGAGGTATGCTGGTCAGTGCCAGCTGCAGGAAGGGGGGGCATTGGTGCCTGCAGGGGTAACAGTGCTGAACCAAGGAAGGCAGGTGTTAACGGCCCCAAAGCAGGTGTTGACAGCACTGTGGGGTCCATTGGCAGAACCGGAGCTGCTGTCAGGTCCGTGGTCGGCACCGCTCTGCGGTCTGCCAAACTGCTCTTATGCCCCTGCTTTACAGAAGCGGTTTTTGGGCAATCCCCACGTCTCGGGGTGTTGGCATCCAAGGGAGTCCTATCCTCACAGGTGTTAGTGCTGGTCAGATTGCCCCTGGGTTTCTTGGACGACACAGGGGATGATTGTGAGGAGTGCCTTTTCTGGCTTTGTATGGGCTGTGGAGAGGGACCAGGGTCTGAAGCCGGTCTCAAGGAGCCCTCTAAAGTTAGAAGTTTTAATTTTCTCTCCCTCTCCTTACGGGCTCGAGAGGTGAGATTTTTACAATGCTGGCATTTTTGTGTAATGTGCGCTTCTCCTAGGCACTTTACACATTGCTAGTGTCAGTCCGAAACTGGAATCGCCTCATGACAGGAGGCGCATCTCTTAAAG
Source organism: Podocnemis expansa (assembly GCA_007922195.1). Taxonomy (NCBI): domain Eukaryota; kingdom Metazoa; phylum Chordata; order Testudines; family Podocnemididae; genus Podocnemis; species Podocnemis expansa. Next base: position 7,355,186 of record ML682038.1, on the reverse strand, counting down.
CCCAGAGGGCTCAGTATAGTGTACTGGTTGTCTCAAGTTAGAAAAGGGTTTGACATTAGAGTAGTATGTCAGGGGTAAGGTTCAGTCTGAGGGAAAGCTGTTGTGGAGCTGCCGCGAACTCTGTCCTTGGTCGGAGCGGTAAGAAGTGAACTGAGGGATAGGAGGGGGAGGCGCGCGCATCACTCTGGCACAAAAATTCCAACTCCCTCGCTCATGCTGCATCCCTCCCCCCAGCAGGGGTCCTGCTGCCAAATCTCTGATTCCGGCGCGGGGTTAGCCCAAACACCTACAGTGGAGCAGTCGGGGACATTGCTCGAAGAAGAATGTCCGGTTTTGAGAATGAAAGTGAAAACAGTAGAACTTTGTCTTTACTAATCCTCAGCATATTTCTTCTTCAACAGTCAGAGACAGATTAGTAGATAACTAACTTCAAAATAAGTAATTCTTGGTTTCCAAATCTACCTATGATGAGTACAGAAGTAATGTTGCTTTGCAGAACTAATCTACTTATGATGGAAAATCATCTTCAAGCACCTCCATCAAGCTCCTCTTCCACACAAGAAACTATGACTCCTTAGCATTTCTTTAAGAAACAAGGACAGCCCTAAACTTCTGCTATTTTTTTTTAAATAAGCATGAAATAGTAATCAAATTATTTCCAAAGAAACAAGGGAAAGCATTTACTCTAACAATGGAAGTGCTTACAGCTGGGTTTTTTTCCTCTCATTTAATAAAATACAGAGAAACTCGGGCAGTAGAGTGTTTTACTTTTCTGTTTTCCAGCAAAATATTGCGAACATGCATGCATTCTTCAGAATAAGCCACTGAGATGAAGGATATTTTAAACTGCAATTGAGGATTATTACAGTCGTATCAAAAAAGAGCCAATAAAAATACATCTAATTGTCTCAAATCACTCTTTTCTTACCTTCTACATCCCTTCTCATTTTCATTCTGTTAAGTTTCTTTCTTTGCTCTCTTAGCAATGCCTGCTGTTGAATTTCTAAGGTTTGATCATCTTTTGGAGGATCAGGATACATATATCTCAAGTCTGCTCGTGTTTCTGAATCTGTTAAATAGATTGTGAATTTTAACTTTACCACAAAACACTATTTCAGAAACATTTACTTTAAAATGTGATACGCATACATTTAAAACATTAGGGTAATCAATAATGGCAAATGAAGAGAACAATGACATGTAATAAAATCTATGTTAAAATATCACTTCTTAAAAAAATCATATATGGTGGTAAAGCTTATCAAAGTAGGATATACAACTGAAGAATGTAACTATAAGCAACTTCAATCTGCCAAAAAAAAAGCAAACCCAAAAAGACAGTAATAATGTACAAGTACCTAGGATTGCCAATAGAGTGGATAAGGAGTTTCAATGATTCTGCGGTAATGAGAACAACTGAATTAAAGCACTGACATAGTGAATTTTGGTTATGGGTAACAACTCTTTTGGTTAATAAGAAAGCAGATATGTCACGTCTAAACAACTATCAGGTACTGAGGGTGGGATTTCAGAAGTGTCTAAATTATGTAAGAGCACAAGTCGTTCGGACTCTCATAGGACTTGACTCCAAAGCCACTCAGGCGTTTCTAAAAATCCCACTCAGCAGCTCTATACGAAGGGCTCATTGCACAAATAAATACTTTCAAAAGCTGCTGAAATGTTATGTTTTCTTATTTAATGGAAATTAAGCATTTCAGCATTTTGAGGAACCAAAATATTTTGCACTGAAAATTGATACACAAGCTCCACAAAAAGAACACGGGATGTGTTTCGCAATGCCACTAAAAAAATTCCAAGGGGCTACTTCAGCAGCCAGCACCCAGCTAGATGCAATAGTTCTTTGGCCTTACTCCCTATGCCATGCTGAAGGACACAAGGGAATCCTCAGCTCATTAAGTTAAAGTAATGTTTCCATATGAAAGAAGATATAGCAAGGGCTGGAACCTTGTCCACAATGTACATGTGATAAGCAACTCCTAGGAGAGTTTCTGAATTTTCTTTTAAGCACCAGGAAATGATTGGGTGTTTCTTTACATCTCCAGAAAGGAAAAAAATCCACTTGCCTCTGTATTTGAGTTCATTGAAATCCCAGATATTCTGAACATTGACAGGGTCAGCAGCATCCTTTGATGAAGGTCGCCTGACTGGAGCTTGCATTCGAAGCCTGGCCATCTCAAATACATCCATTACATTTTTCTCTCTTTTCCTGCTTGAAAAGTTAGTAAGTCAAACATACATTGTGACTAATAGTTCTCCATTTGTAACTTTTTGCAACATGTCACTTAGTATTATTCAAAGTGGAGACTATTAGGTGTACATTGTATCCTGCCATTTAAAGAATAAAATTAACATTTGAAAATTATTAAATTTCTCTGTGTTACAAATAAAAGTGAGATGGTATGTAAATCTAGTAAGTTAACACTAACAACATGGAAGAGATCTGGATGTTTCTATGCCTGCTAAATGATATGATTTGCACATGATAAAAACAAGAGAAGGATTGTGCAGAATTCATTTATTTCATCTGTGTAGTACAACATGGTACACTCGTGTGTGCACACATGCACAAAGCTATTTGTTGGAGGAACTACTGTCTATATTTAAGATGCACTAATGGAGAAGTCTATTATTTCAATTTAAGTTCAGATAAAATTATAATTAGCATGAACAATGTACAATAATAGATTTAAGACAGACTGTTGGCATTATATTTTCAAATAGGCACAAACAAATGCTTTACTGCAAGAAATGGAAGCTGAAGACCAGCTAGCACCTATACATTGATAAGTTCTGAAAGCCAGGAACACATATACAGCCCTCGTCGGACATTTATATTTATCCACACACGCACACACAAGCAAAAGCATAATTCCTTTGAATAAACACATATTGACTAACAGATTCAGAGTATAATGCTAAAATGGACCACTGCAATCATCTAGTCTGATTTCCCATATAACACTAACTATTGGACTTCCCTGAATACGTCTTTCAAAAAACATAACATTTGAATATTTCCAGTGAAGGAGAATCCACAACCACCATTGGCGAATTACTCTACTGCTTAATTACCCTTATTCTTTAAAATTTGTTCCTTAGTTCTAATCTCAATTTATCTTGCTTCACACCTTCCACCCAGGGGATCTCGTTGACCTTTCCTGGCTAGGCTGAAGAGCCCTTTATTATCAGACGTCTTCTTCCACACATAGGTATTTAGAAACTATGTCAGCCCTTAACCTTCTCTTTGACAGATCAAAAGAATTAACCTCCTTCAGTCTTTCACTATAACACACTTCCAGTCCTTTTATTGTTCTTATGGTTGTTCTCTGAACCCTCGGAAATGTATCTCTTTCTTAAATTGTGGACACAGAACTAGACACAGCATTTCCACAGTGGTTGCACCAGTGCCAAATACAGGAGTAACATAACCTCTGTAATCCTACTAGATATAGCAGGGTGGCCAAACTTATGGAACTCAGGAGCTGCACAACTCGATTATTAAACCTTTAAGAGCTGCACTGAAGCGTATAACCACATATCTTTACCCATTCCAAAATTACTAAGCTTAAAATTCATTGCGCACTTTAGTTTTATCATAAAAACAGGGCAAAAATTGATCCTACAAATGTCAGATTCTAACTACTTAAGGTTACCATGAAAACTAAGACTAGACAGTAAAAGCTTAGCTGAAACTGGATGGAGAACACTGCAGGCTAGTGGCAATTTTTTAAAAATCTGGGCAGTAACTTGTCAATGCAGTAGGTAAATGCTCTCTCAGGTGCTGACCTCCAAGTATTGCACAATGTTTCGATTTACCAAATTTCAGTTTTAAACCTATCTCCTTTGTATTTTCATTTCTTATTATTCCATGTCATGTTTAGGATTTGTAAAACAAGATTTTATTTTAACAATGAGTAAACTGCATTAGGGCCTATGAGAAAAATCTAAACATGCTCCACTGCCCCCAACCCCCCCCCACTGCCAGATCCCTGCCGTCTCTTACCATGCTGCTGCTTCTCTGCTCTCCCCAACCATGCTGCACTTCTGCCCCCCACCCCCACCATCCCTGACCATGCTGCTGCTTCCCTGCCGGCTCTGACCATGCCGCATTTCCCTGCCAGCTGGGACCATGAGGCCACTTCCCCACCAGCTCTTGGCATATGGCTACTTTCCCCACCGGCTCTGACCATGCGGCCGCTTCTCTGCTGTCCCCGACCATTGCACACTTCTCCCCTTTGTCTCCCACTATGCCTTCCCTGCCGTGTTCTTCCACAAGCGATGCTTTCTCTTTGAAGAGCTGCATGCGGCTTGCGAGCTGCAGTTTGGCCACTCCTGAGATATAGCCATGTATGCTTCCAAGGATTGCACTAACCTTTTTAGCCACATCATCACATTGGGAAACCATATTTAGCTGAAAATTCATTCTGACTGCCAATTCTTTTTCAGACTCATTGCTCCCTATGACAGACTTCCCCATCCTGTAAGCTTGGTTCTTTTGTATGCAATTTTAATTGTGTACGTGTTCTCATATTTTTGCTTTTGCTGATGTGCGTTCTAGCAGGCTAATATAGTTTTAGGCATAGTGTGAGAACTGGCTTTAGAAATGTAGATTAAAAAAAATCTCACCTAGTAATGGCTATGTCATCATCACCGGCTACATTAAGCAACTGCTCCTGAAGTCGCCGCTCTTCACTTCGGAGCTGTTTCCTCATCTCTGACAGCTCATTTATCACATTCTTTCTTTCCTCTGCAATTCAACATCAATAATTTTAAAAATACAATGTGTCAGAGGAACACCGCAATTGTTTTGGCCACTTTAGAAATCAGTATTAAAATATACTGATTACTGTTAAATTAAAATAATATAAACTATAAAATTGCAGGAATGTTATTGTGTGTCACTCAGGAGCCTAAACTAGCTGTAGAGTCAATGCAATGCTATAAAAATAGCTACCAGCCTGGTCTTGTTCAGAATACCACTAGGTTCAACCATCACCAGGTTCTGAAGTCTGTTACTATAAAATTTTTAATTTCTGACATTTTGACTGTACTATTTACACATGACACAGCAAGTTATTTATCTATGTCATGCCATGAGTCCTTCAAAAACAGAACACAACGACACAATCAGCATACCCAATAGCCAAAAAACAGAGTCCCTAAAGCAACATACCTTGCTCATTTGTCACCCCTACCAGCTAACACAAAAGTCCTAATACAATCCCTCAAGCATAAATCAACACAACCCAGCCATTATACACAATAACCACAAACATACACAGCATCTCATGGCAGCAAAATACCCCTTATTTGCCATCAACTCAAATTCACACAACTCTCCTAACATAACATATGGAGAGCACAATCCCAAATATCATTCTGAAACCTAGAATGTCTTTTGACTCAGTACGAAGAGATGGAAATAGCTACAAACAATGCTGAGAGCTCTTTTTATTTAGAATATCACCAGACTCAATCACCACCAGGATTTGCAGTCTATCATGGTACAATTTTTAAGTTCTCAGCCATTATCTATATATTTTATTTATGAATAAGCCCATGCAATAACAGATTTCCAACTACTAGTGATTCTATATATCGACACGGTTAAGATCCAGCCTTTGATACATTTAAAGGATAGATCTTCCTCCTTATCCCAAGGAATAGGGCATAGAGTTGAAAGAGGCATCCAAAGCTAACTATCAGAAATGCCTCACCTTGTCTAATCAAAGTGAGGGGTGCACGAACAGTTTGACTAGACCAGCAAGCAGCACCTCCCCCCAGCATCCTGACTGTCTTTGAGGATAGAGGAAAGGACAGCTACTACTATCTTGACAACAAGATGCCCACCTAGCTCTATATGGAGTCCAATTAGTGAAAGGGATGGTGGGAAAGCTGTGCCAGGATGGCTGGGAGCTTGTCTCCAACTTTTCGACTGCCATTGGACAAGCAAGCAGCAAGACTGCCTTTCTGGTTCATCTTGCCTCCCCTCTGGATTCATGAAGACCCTTCAGGTCATTGTCTTGGGTGCCCAGTTTGGAGCATATCTTCTCTGGCCCCAAAAATGATCCTCTGTGAATGCACTGGTCTGCTGTGGATCTGGCCAAACTGTTTGCTCTGGTCAGGAAAGAATTTTCCCACATGCTGAAATGTTCGGTTTGACGGTATGCTAGGTGTCAGGGCCCAACTCTCAGGGTAAACCTGAGAATGGAGCCCAGAAAGCTGCTTGCAGGAAAGGTGTATGGTCATGAAGACAAACATTAGCTCCTATGTACCCACATTTCTCATATGAGGGCTGGGATGAACCTTCTGGCTGGGGACAGCTAAGCTAAGGATAGCACCTTCCCATTTGGCATAGCTAAAAGCCAGCTTATCTCTACACTGTACCCTGTCACTGATGTCTACAGTTAAGGGATCTGTTAACCCCTGTCACTATATTTAATTACTGAAAGCTGTTGGCCAGTACTTAAAACATTCTTCTTCGGTTGTGTCTTATTTGCCTACCTGACCAGAGTAAGAAGTACTCAAAGAAGGAATTTAAGCAGGATGTAGAAGACTATGGACCAGATTTTCAAAAGTATTCAGGTACCTAGATATACAAAGAGGCATACAGGCACCTAATCTCCATTACACCTACATTTCTGAAAATCCCACTAAGTACCTTTCTGCATCTCAAGGCACTTACATATCTCTTAAAATGTGGCACCGTCCTCTTAATATAAAGGGGGGAAAAAAGTCCCTGCAGCTAACAGCTTACATTGGAATACATACACATAAGATGAACAAAGATAGCTAATTATAAAGGAGAACAGTGGACTGACAAAAAAAAAAAGGGAAAGAGAACAGAGCTCTTCAGAGCTAGCTCTTGAATGAGGCCTCATTTACACCCAAAAAACTGTTCTATCACTCAAGGCCATGAAAAATTTCTAGCACTGTGTGTGGCAGTTATGTCAGTCTAACCCCCATTACAGAGAAAACTATGTCAAAAGAAGGACTCTTCTGTTGGCCTCCCTACCTTCTCTCGAGGGGACAGATTTACTACAGCAACGAAAAACCCCTTACCTGTCTGTTCTAAGTTTCTACAACAACTGTGCCACTGAAACACCTGTGGTATAGATCAGTGTTTCCCAGCCAGTGTGCCATGGCACACCAGTGTGCTGTCAGGCTTGAGCAGGTGTGCCACAAAATTTTTTAAAAAAACTACTTAAAGAGCTTTGGATTGGCTCATTAATATTCATGAGTTCATTTGGAAACTGTATGATGGTGTGCCTCAAATTAATTAAAGGTAGCAAGGTGTGCCATGGCAGAGAAAATGTTGGTAACTAGAGGTATAAATCAGTGGTTCCCAACATTTTCTCTGCCGTGGCACATTTTGCTACCTTTAATTAATTGAAGGCACACCCCCATATAGTTTCCAAATGAAATTATTAATATTCATGAGCCAATGAGCCAATCCAGAGCTCTTTGAGTAGTTTTTCAAAAAACTTTGTGGCACACCTGCTCAGACGTGACAGTACACCTCTGTGCCGTGGCACACCAGTTGGGCAACACTGGTATAGATACTACCCCAATACTTATGCACAAAGAATGATGTGGTTATAAAATAATTGTTGGCTTGAGTGTGGCACAGACACATTACTCCAGTGGTGAAACCCCAGTGAGTGGCATAGCTCATCTCAAATGAGAATCTTATCAAATTAGCTTGTATTCTCTATATGCTACAGGTTTTACAGAGAAAAAGCAGATGAGAGAAAGATTTTAGACATGCTATTAAACTATTTTTAATCCTTCCACCTGCAAAGCGATGTGATTTTACATGTAGTAGGCAAAATTCTCTATTGGCCTACACCTTTATAAACCATTAACGTCAAAGCAAATTAGTCGGAAAGTTGTATTAAATGAAATAGTATCAATTCACACCCACTTTGTGCTGCTGCAAATAACTATGCAAGGTGTAGGGCAATGGACAATCTGTCTCATGAACTCCAAATTCTACGCAGCTCAGAAGAAGAGAAAATGTACTGTTTATGAATGGAGAAAGCTACTGGGAACAAGAATCACAGAAATTAGTACCAAAAAGCACTATTCACTGTTAAGCAGTCTAGTCTCCCTCTGGCAGTGCAGGAATCTTCCTACAGTAGTTCTGGAGTGCTTTGCTCACTGATTTGCAACTGTCCCAACTAAGGATTCTAGCACTTTTGTTGGAAGAGTAGTTCACTTTCTAATCAATCTCACTACCAGGAGGATTTCCGTATAAACAGCCCACATTTATTTCCTTTTTTTCCATAAACGTATGCCTTGTTATAAATATCTGTACTACTCTATAAGAAAAAGATGATTAACATTAATGTGGTAATGCCATGAAAACAAATGCATTTTCTTGTATGAGATTTCTGTTGAAAATAGAATGTTCTTATTGAAGCATAATAAACTTCTTCAAATTAAGGGTGATTTTCAAATATAATTGCCTATATCTAAATAAAGATAAATGATTTTATCTACTAAGTTACGTGAAAAGAAGTTTTATTGTTAGAAAAAATTCAAACAGTATCTGCTGATATCTTTGGCTTCTAGAAGTACCTAGAGTTTCTCTCACCACAAGAGAACTGCAGTCAATATCAAAAAAAGACGACAACATATATAAAGGTGTGTATATCAGAGGTGGTCTTAGCAGGTGGGCAGTACAAGCACCTGCCCAGGGTCCCCCGGGGGAAGAGGCCTCAAACTGCTGCTGCTTTTAAGTATAGCGCCTTTAAGTATCCCGGTTCCATGCACATTCCTTGCATGCACCAGCCAGGGGAGCAGTGGAGAGCTGGAGTGAGCAGCAGCTGGGAGGCAGATGGGGTGGGGGCTGGGGACTTAACAGGGCCAGGGGAAGGCCACAGGGGCCTGTGGGGGGAGCGGAGAGTCTGCAGGGGGACGGAGGACCTGGTGGAGGCTGCAGGGGCCAGCATGAGTGGCGGGGGGAGGAGGGCACAGGGAGGAAGAGATACCAGTGGAGAGGCCAAAAGTGGGGGGGGAACCATAGGCTGTGGGAGGAGAGGTTGGTAGCCCCGGTGAGGCCAGGGATTGGGCCCAAAAGTCAAGGATGGGGCCCTGCACATGGCATGGAGGACCCCATCTTTGACTTTCACCCCAGGCCCCGGAATCCCTAAGACCACCGCAGTGTATATTAGTCACATTATCAAGGAATAAAGAGAATACTAACCATATGCACGTAACTGGTTTCTTCTAGCAGGGACTGGAGGAGATGGAACCCTGGACTGCGGAATATCCTACCAAATATAACAAATATTTTTATACTTAACAGTAAGCAAGCACTTCAGAATGATGAGAAATTAAAATGTTATTGAACTTCAAATTTCTGGTGCCTGGTCATGCTGAAACTAGTGACAGGATGGGAGAGAGAAAATGAGAATTGACAGTCGCTAACAAAAAAAAAAATTGCTGTTTGAATACATACTAAAATCACCAACATCATTCATCAAGGATCAGGGCCCCATGATAGTATGTGCTGCACAAACCTATAAATAAAAGACACATCCTGTCCCAGAGAGCTTGTAACATTTTTGGAAGAGTAGTCAGGATGGAAGAAGGGAAAGTGTCATAAAATGTAAGAACACATTCAGCCAGTCAAAGTTTGTCTACTACTTTTTGAAAGAGTATTAGAAATACTCACGAGCACATATACAATTTTCATTACCAGTTCAGAGAGACATATTGCTAAAATCTATTTTTGGCAATGATTCAGAGGCATAAACTGGGTTTTAAGGAGCACTGATGACTAGTTTGTCTGTTACTTTAGAGGGGAAAAAGGAGGTTACGACAGAAAAGGTAAAATCAAGTGGAAAACCTGAGGATCTTCAGGACTCTATTATCTTACATAGAAACACTGTAGATACTGTCATGGAGTAAGAATTATTCATAAAGTTTTGGATGAATATTGTGTGTGCCTCAGTTTCCTATAGATTAACTTGGTGGGGGGAAATGGTTATTTACATTTATTATTTGTACTGTTCTGTCAAAACTATAAGGAATTGATTCCTGGTACTGTCACCAATTACCACTTCTACATTAATTATTAAATCTGAAAAATAAAGAACCATACTTGCGCATAATTAGACATATGGCTTTCTACTGAAAGAGGTCTCTCTTCTTTCCATAAGGACTTCTTCTGAAGAGCAGGAATAACAGGAGATGGCTGTCTTGAAAACTGAAAATCAGTAAAGGGTACAACACATTTCCTATTAATGCTTAATAAATTATTTTAAACATGGGAGCTTCTTAAAATAAAAATTAAATTAAAAATTAAGTTAAATTAAATTTAAATTATATTTAAAAGGGGATCTGGCTAAAATAAAAGCTTATTGAATTATTTAATTCTACATAAAATGTTCTCACCAGCTTTACTTGAATACTCTTATTTCCCTGGACTTCCTTTTACTTTATTTTCAGTACTTACATACTTTGCTTTTGACTTTCAACTAACTGTTTTAACAAAACTATTATACAAATAATTTCACTTTTTAGTTTACATATGCTCAAGATAAAGATTTCAGGCTTCATAATTAGTTCTCAGATGCATCTTTGTGTTCTACTTACAATGCTTATTTAAAATGTATATAAATTCTCATTAATAGTCATCGTTTTTTAAACCTTATAATTAGCTATGTCACAGTCTTTTTCCCCTAGTCAATCATCATATTTCTGTACAATATTTCTCTAGTACATACATGCTGTAAAAGTAAGCTATGAAAAATTGAGAATCTGTATAATCTATGAATTGTCTATGAGATCATAGAGTCTCTGTATCTTCAAGATACAAACTCCACTTTGAACGTGCAGCCTTTTGCCTTCTTTATTGTTTACCTCCATGTTGAAATGAAATTCCAGAGGCTGGTAGCAAAAGAATAACAAAAGAGGGTCACTGAGACGCAATTGCTTTACTCAGCAGGATAGCTCCTACTCAGTAGATGTGGTTTGTCACAGGACAAGGTGTCTTGTAGTCTCCTAAGGAAGCAGACCAGACCAGCAAGGGAACTGTATGTCAGAAAAGACTGGAAGCTTTTTAAAAATGGAGGAGCTGATTAACTTCATGGTCTCTTTGGCCATTTTTTTCTAGTTCAAGGGAGAAGCAACCACACATATGGCTGGCATGAGGCAGAAGACACTGCCCTCTCTCCTGAACAGAGATGGTTAGAAAGGGATATTGCGTTAAAGATGTTTATTGTGTTATATAAGACCCGTAGTCGTGGGGTTTTTTTTTTTTTAATCTATTAAAGAGCAATAGCATGATAAGCTTGGGGGAAAGTGTCCTTTGTTAAGCAAATCACACACAACCACATGCTTTCAGAGAGAATTAAACTGCAAAACAGACTGCTCACATACTTGGGAGAAGGTCTGGGGTAACGTATGTTTAAAGACAAGGGTGTGTGAAAGGTCAGCACTACACACAAAAGGTGCTAGACAGCCAGGCATGCTCTCAAGGCACAGACCTGCTATTTAGCATGCCTAGGGATCCCAAGATTGGGGCAGTGGCTGGATTTCTGTTCAAGCTCCAGAAGGCTTAGAATACTTAAGAATTCAAGTCTCGGATTCCTATCATAGGAATCTGACGGGAGGACAGCAAGAGGCACACAACCAGATCTGTGACATAAGCCAACTGTGTCTCATTCGGATCAGGAGTGTCAAACAAGTGGCCCACAAACCTCTTCCATCTGGCCCATAACTGAGCTCTGTGGGACCACGCTCTCTCCCTAACAGGAAAAGACAGTGTGTGGTCTTGCATACCCAGGGCTCCACAATGCTATGGGAGTGTCAGGTCTCACAACATTACAGAACACTGGGTATGCAGGACTGCATTGTGCTTTTTTTTTTTCCCAGGGGCAGGGGAGGGGGCATCATGAAGTGCAGTTTCACATACACAGCACTCTACAATGCCACGAGAGTGCCGTAATATTTCAATGTATGGGACATATGGCCCGCTAGAAGTACATTTAAGTCAAATCTGGTCCACCACAGCCAATGAGTTTTAGATAATGTCCGCTACTACTAAACGTGGATGATTTTTTATATTATTCAGGACAAGGAAAGGAACTTGAGAAAATTTTAGACCCTCATCGGTCAAACCTCATATTTAAGAGGGTTTAAATTATTAGGCCCACAATTTATCAGACTTTGTTTTTAGTTCCATTTGTGTCTCACCAAAAGGATAGCCTATACACATTATGGAAGACTTAGTCCAACCAGAGACCTAAGCCTACAAAGTAGAATAGAGGCATGAGATGTCCAAACTACAACTCTCATCAGAAATCACTGAGGCATTTTTGAATCAAAATATTTTGGTTTTTTATTTTTTTGTTGAAAAAGATCTAAATTTTCCATGAGAGGAGGCATTTTTTTAACCAGCTATAACAGTATGCATACTGTCCTTAACTGTGATGAATACATCAGCAAGGCCCACTGCCAACTCTTTGACTCAAAGGAGAACTCGCACAATTCACTCAGGAATTAAAGGATAGCATCAAACCCTTCCCCAAATAACTCTATGAGATCCTCTACAACTTGATCCCTTAACAAAACCATCCCAGGGATCTTCTATACGTTTCCCAAGATGCACAGACAAGGGAACCCAAGCAAACCTATCAGATATTGCCACAGCACTCTTACTAAAGGAATGCTGGGACTCAGAGAAACCGTGCTCAAACCAGTTACCACACACAAAAGGTCAGTTTTCTCAAAGGCACAACCAACTTCCCCCAGGACGTTCACAGTACTAACAACTTCACTCAGAACATCATCCCTGCAACCATGGATATCACCACCTATTCATCAACATCTCTCACAACTGAGTTGCTGTCTGTCTCAAATAACTGAAAGAGAACAAACAACACACAAATACCAAGCCAAAACACATCACTAAATATATCCATTTCATCCTTACTTATGACATTTTAAAATTCAACCACAAACACTTTGTCCAAACCACGGGAACAACCATGGGTATTAAGGACAACTCCCCATAAGCCAAACTCTTGATAGGCCACAATGAGGAAAGATTTTTAGACAAATGCATCATGCAATCAATTAAATACCTCAGATACGTTGATAATATTTTCATCCCCCAGACAAGCAACCTAAACTCATTCACAGATTTCCACCACAATTTCAGCAACCACCACCCATCCATCAAACATTTCTAGCACATTGTCACATCAGCATCAACTTCCTGAACATACAATCAGCTTCTATAATGGAACCCTACAGACAACTATATAAAAGAAACCAACTGGTCACTGCTACTACTCTAACAAATCTAATAACCACATCAAACACACCAAGAAATATTACCTATAGCAACAGAATATGCTTGGAGAAGAACATCTGAAATATGCCCCTTAACAAAGCTAAAACCCTCTTCACGAAACAAGGACACTATAACAGACACTATTTGCATTAATGAATGAGCTGTCCAAATTTCCCAAAACAACCTGCTTCAATACACTCCCCCCCCCCCCAACTTCTGACCACACACCCTTAACTGTCACCTACTAGCCCACACTGACATTGACAAGGAATATCATTAAACAATTGTAAAGCATATTCAATGAATACCACACCTGGAAAGAAATCTTTCCCAATGCCCACTAATCTGGCCCTTAAATCATTTCCCCAATCTTTCCAAACTCATGATCAGAAGCAGGCTCCTCACAGACCAGGACACAACTTCCAAGTGGCAACAGACCCTGCCAAAATAATAGATGCAAAACTTACAGGCCAATATCCATTGCCAAAGGAACAATACCCCTCCCCCAACACATCTTTCATGATCCATGGGTCTTACACATCCTTATCACATCTGATATACCTCATCCATTGCACTAAATGTCCCAATAACAATCACATGGGTGAAATCAGACAATCACTACGCTCTCATGAATTCATGCAGAAAAACAATAAAACACCAGAACACCATATTACCAATGGGCAAACACTTTTCATGAAGTTATCATTCTACGTCTGACCTATCAGTCCTCATCCTCAAAGGAAAACCATACCATGCAGGTTTCTGTATGTCTGAATTTATTTCACAATGAATCTGTAACCCACTAACCCTCCTTTGTTCTATGACTGCAAAAATGTTAACTGTCCACTTCCCCTGAACGGACTCTTGCAATGTGTTCATTCTTTATGCCAGGCAATCTGTTCCATTTTGTATTTAGTTGTCAGGCTCCAAATGCCTCTTCCAGATGTGAAGAAGAGCTCTGTATAAACTTGAAAGTTTGTCTCACCCATAGAAAATGCTCCAGTAAGACATTGCCCCATCTATCTTGCCTCTCCATGCACATACAAAGCATTTTGGTCAAAAATTCTCCCCCACTGTCAGTGTTGGTAGATATAAAGACAGCACTAATGCTACAAAATCATGCAGTTTCTTGCCATGATTCAATTTTTCTAACAATTATCTTACCAAAAATAAGTTACAGAAGATGTCTTTGGACTGTAGAAAGTCCTTAAAGAATAGTACCTTTTTCTCCTCTTCAATCTTTGCTATTTTTTCTCGCTCATAGTATTGTCTAAGTTGTTCATCCTGTTTCTCTTCCTCCTCTTTCTTCTTTTTTTCAGCCTCTTTTCTTCTTTCTTCAGTTAATCGAATTAGCTCTTCATTTTTCAATCTTTGCTGCCAGGAAAATATTGTTGGTGAATAAAATATTGATTACTTTTTGTTTTTAAAGAGGTTTTTTTTTAATTTTTTTCATGAAAAATTAAAATGGTATCAAAATAGATAAATATGAAAGGAAAAGCAACATTCCGTCAATCTAAGTTTTCAAACTAGCACTTTCATGATATCCTCCTTAAACATCTGAGGTGACTTCAGGGCACACAAAGTCAATGGCAAACCTCTCATTAACTTCAGTAAAGTCAGAATTTCAACTCTGATTCATCAGACTCATTAATGGTTAGACTGAGGCTCAGAAGCTTTTGAGGTTCAATTCCCAAGCACACAGTAGCACAAAGCTACACTACTCTGGCAGAAGCCTTAAAAATAAATTGTGGCTCAGTCATTATTCTTCCCCTGCTCAATAAGGAAAGATGCAACAATACATTTTCCCCTGTGTTAAAACAGCAATAGATGAAAGAAAAATCTTTAATTAGAGTAAGAAAAAACAATCCCAAAAGACCCCCAAAACTGACATTAGACCCAGAGACAGGTTTCATACTTCATACTTTAAGCTTTTTTTTTTTTTTTTAAATGACTAGATTTCAAGTTGATGGTGTTCTTTTTAGATTAAGGAAAGTGGAAATTTTTTGCTGACTACCAGTGGACCCCTCCTACTTTATAGCTTTCCGGTTGAGGTTGACAGACCTTTATCTGGCACTATTTTTTTTGAGCTTCCTTGCACTTTGCAAAACAATTTCTTCCTTCCATGAACTAGAAAATGCAAATACTTTGCTGTGCTAATTAGGGGTAAAGAAAGAAATCAAACTATTATAATTAGATAGCACACCTCCTCCTCTTTCCTTCTTTTCTTTTCCTGTTCCTCTTCATATTCTTTTTGAATTCTGGTCCTCTGTTCAGCTAGTCGTTTTTCTTCTTTTTCTTCTTCAATTCTAATTTTTTCACGCTCAGCCTCTTCCCTGAGTCTCTTTTCCTCAATCTAGAGAACAAAACTAACAATCATATGTGGATAACTGCATAGGAGTCCAATGAACATTTATTTGTGTGGCATTCTGTAGCACTAAGGAGCGTACAAACTACCTACAAGGGAATTCTAGGACCCTCCTCAGCTTCAGCTCATTTAACTATTGATTTGTTTAGATCAACAGTTTGAACATCCTTTGCATCTTTCTGATATGTATAAAAAGACAATGTTCTGGTTTGGGGGTGTTTTTGGACAAATATAAGCAAGGTTAATCATTTCTCCCACACACAGCCATGCTGTACCACAAAACTGTGGTACAATTTTAAATTTTGTTAAACAACATTAATTTCATACATAATATTCTTTTTCTCCCATTCATACAGAATATACTTTTTCTTCTATTTTTCCTTCTCCATCCTTTTTAACTATTATGGCACTATTTTGTTACACTCAAAAACACATTATACAACAAATTGTCAGCAGAACTATCAAGCTGTGCATATGCATTACTGAACAACTGTGTTCTTGTCACCTTCACCTCCTCCCCTTGTCCATTTATGATGCTCATTCATGCCATACCAAATTTAGACTTTACATTCTTAAGTATGAGCTTGTCTCTTCATATTTTTATGAGGTTCTTAGCATTCTTTGGGGACCCCAAAAATGTTTAAAAAAAACACACAATAAAATCTAACCCAGTCACTAACGGCATCAATATTCTGAATCCAGATGGTTTATACGCTTTTGCTATTTTAGGCACAATCCCACAAACACTTAAGTATGTGAATATTCCCATGAAATTCAGTGGGACTACTTATCTGCATTAAATTACTCCCATACATAAATCTGTACAGGGCTAGCGCCATTGAAAGCATGTATTGGATAAAATCCTTATAAGTTGAATTCAAATGTCTGAGGTTTTTTACTCAGCAGATGATACTGGCACATGTATTCACCTGCAAACGAAGAAAATTCTTGTATGCTTCTTGTTGCATAATCTGTTTTTCAGATGGTGGCTCACCAAATACGTTACCTCGAGCATAGGGAGAGGTTTCTGGAAATGTAAAACCTAGAAAAAAAGATAGTTTACCAAATATAATTAAAATGTGCTCTGAGATGGAAAACCAGACCAAAGAAATAGGTACACACAAGTATTTCTCTCCCATGGTAGTTTACAGTATTACAGAAAAAGTTTTCCTATACTGTTTTTATATTTTATGTAAAGAATTTAGTACGAGTTTTGCTGATCATCTGATGAAGTGGGTTGCAGCTCACACCCAAAGAAATCTGTTAGTCTTTAAGCTATCACAGGACTCTCATTTCTGCTGTATACAGACTAACTAGACTAACCCTCTGGAACCATTCAATTAACACGGACGATAAGTTAATTATTTGAATACCTTTGTATAAAGTGTTATAGTGTTTGACGCATCTGACAAAGCGGGATTTTGTCTCACAAAAGCTCAGGCAATAAAGAAATTTGCTAGTCTTAAAGTGCTACAGGACTCCTTGTTTGTTTTGTTGAAAAAAACAAAAACAAACCAGTCCTTCACCATCAATCTATACAGCTGCTTTTGCATGTAAATCAAGGCTTACAGTTCTTTTTTTTTCAATTAGGCAAAAAAAAGTTTCTACGTTCAACACTTTATTGCTTGTGCTTACCATTTAGCAGATTTATCAACTACAACTCAGTAACTGCTCTTAAAACATGCTCTATTTTTAAAAAACAGAACATAATTTAAAAACAAAACAAAACATCTACTAATGTTCAGATAACAGGCCTCATAGAAAATGGACAAATTAGTCAAGTGACACAGAATTCAGTAAGTCAAATTCCTCTGGTGTAAGGAGCAGACAGACTATACCGTGAAGTTTAAATTTGAAGTCTTTTTCATCTTAGTCACTTTGTTAGTCTGGCAGTTTACTCTCAGTCCCAGTAAGGGTTAGCTTAGAGCTGTGCTGCTCCAGGAGCAGCACTAGAAAAGATCAGCTGAGAGAGAGAGACCCACCCATCCAGAGCTGCAGTTCCTCAAGATATTCTGTTCTCCAAAAGTAGGTGGAGAAGAGAGGATACCATGCCTTGACCCTATATCAGATTCACCTCTATTTGCATCCAGCCTGCTCAGCTGAACTATGCATTGAATGTATGTGGAAGAGTTATGGGTCTTATCTTTTTCCAGCCCACTCTCTCAGAATGGTTGAAGGAAATATTAGGCACACAGCCACCACTGTACTTGCATGCTCTCTCTGAACAACTGCCATCCTATACCTATATTCAAGAACTACAAAATTCTGTGAACCTAAGCCCCATTTGTTCCTTTGTGCCTACATATGTAGGCTACACTGTAACATCTCACACACACGTTTTGATGTTAAATTCATATTAAATTTTCCACTTGTGGGAACATAAATAGAATGATGATGAAGGAAGTGTGACGGGCATCACATAAAAACCTATATGCATTTGAATACATTTGATGATTTAACTAATCTACCTGTTTCTCTATGACATTATATTTATTTGATGTGAAATTCACCCTCTGTGGAAAGCCAGAATGAAGCCCACAGACAAAAACAGTACATAAGCACTAATCAGGCTCTTTGCACAGGGGTGAATTTCACCCTACGGCTTTACTTTCAGTACCTCCAGGTAGTATTGTCATAATTAAGAGTGTCATTATTACTTATAATTGCCATTATTATTTATAATTTAGTATAATTATAAAATCTTTGCCAAATTTCCATCCCAAAGTAAACAAATTTAAAACTCAGTTTTTCAAATCTCATCTATAGCAAACAAAATTAGCTGTGTTAAATGTTTCTAAGCTACTGGCTCCAGGAAAAAGTTTTTGTAATTGGCTTAAAAATGGCTCTCTACTGAAATAAATTGCAACTGGCAATTAAATTAATGCAGGACGATTAACTGCTTGATAAAAAACAGATGCAATTAAAACATAATTAAAAAAAAAATGCTACTGTGCTTGAGCCAGAGCTACTTTTCATAATTAGTCACATGCCAAGAAATCAGTCACATAAAACCATACCAATGCAGACTACCTACAATACTAAGTATTTTTACTGAACGTTCTTTAGATTACACAGTGATCCAGACACCTTAATGGGGACTGAAACAGCTCTGAAAGAGTCACTGATCTATCATACCAATTAAACACACAGGACAAGTCTTGAAAATACTTGTAAGCAATGTGATCTCAATTAGGTTTAAAGAAACATGAGAAACAGCCAAAACACAGGAATTCAAACAAAGTTGGCTCTCTGCTTTGAATTCTCACTGGCGTGCCTCAGTGGTGAAAGAATCTAAGAGAACAATAATCAGAATTCCAAGGCACCAAGAAATAAAGTATCTGACAAATCTCACTTTATGTTAACATCTCCTGTTCATCTATTCCAGAAGCCCTCTGTTTTTTTTTCCTTTCTGGGTCCCTTGCCCTCTAACATGCTATAAAAATTCCACAACCCATCTGTGCCACAACTGTTTTTCTGCATAGAAAAGCCAGAGTTAGGGGCTTGCAAGCAAGGCAACTGCCCAGGGTCCCTCACTATACGGGGTCCCACCAAGCAAAGTTGCTCAGGCTTTGGCTTCAGTCCTGAGAAGTGAGGCTTAGGACCCTATGCAATGGGGCTTCGACTTTCTGCTCTGGGCCACAGTGAGTCTAAGGCTACCCATACTTGTAAGACTCCCTGAAACCGGCCTGCAAGCCCCCAGGGCCCGAGATCCCTGGCTGAGACCCACACCATGCACTTCTTCAGTTCATAAAGTAATACCTTCTTGTTAAGGAAGAACACATCACAAAAGCATAAGAGCATTTTAAGAATTTGTACAACAGGAGATTATTTTTTAAAAATACCCAATTTAACTTCTTCCTCTAACATTCCTTACAAAAATTAACATAACAGTGATTTAACAGAAATGGACAGTAAAATTACAGATCTGTAACTTAATGTTTTCATAATTTCCTTTTCCACATCCTGTAAAATAATTCCTTAATCACAATAGTTTTAACCTACCAGAAAGCTGAAGGAAAAAACTGTAAATTATCCCCATCAGAAACGCTGCTGCCCTGGAATAAGACCCAGGGCTTGGGCCCAGGCCTCGCCCCCTAGACCACGATCTGGTGCCCCTGCCTGAACGATCGTCGGGCTCCTGCTGCCTCCAGCCTGGCCCCAGTTCCCTGGTTAGCTTTGGGGCTGGGAGAGACAGGAGCCGCTGCAGGCATCCAGCCTTGATCCCACACCAGGGAAAAGCGGGTGCCGCTGCAGGTTTCCTGGCCTCAATCCTGGCTGGGGCTGGGGCTGGGGCTGGGAGAGGCAGGTGCTGCAGAGGGCACCTCAGCCAAGGACGAGGCCGGCCTGGACGCTTGGAGCACGGCGCCGAGACTTGGGGCATATGACCCATGTGCCAGGCGACAGCAATGCCCCTGATCCCCATTATATAAGACTCAGCTTTATGGCTTTTCTCTTGGTCAAGTGATTTCCCAAACAACAAAAGAAACCAAACACATATTAAAACAAGAGGGAAATACAAGAGAGCAGCAGGTGATTGTGCGACTAGGGCTGGGAAGACAAGTATGACAATTACTTTTAAATAACTTCCCTTTGTCGTAAAATTTCTCTTTACCCATAACCTATGAAAAAGGCTTGTCTTGCCTGCAGTCCCCACAGTTTTGGCTAAAAAACAACTTCAGAGAAATCCCACCTAGCAAGAAACAACTGAATATAAGGAGTCAACACCACTGTAGTCTCCAACCTTTTATTTCCTCAGGGTCTTTATGGGAATGTCTACATTGCCACTAGACACCCACAGCTGGCCTGTGCCAGCTGACTTGGGCTGAGTGGGTTCAAGCTGCAGGACTTCCAAGCTCAGGCTGGAGCCAGAGCTCTGAGACTCTCCAACCTTGCAAAGTCCTAAAAACCCTGCTCCAGACCCAGCTCAGAAAGTCGGAAGTTTATGCAGCAAAGAAATAACCCTGTAGGCCAATCCCCATGATTCTGAGTCAGCTGGCACAGGCCAGTGCAGGGTGTCTGGTTGCCGTACAGACATACCTTTAGAGACGAGAAATGATTCTTTCATCATCTTAGACACAGTGCTCCTCAGAGTATTAAGTTACAAAGGCATACCATTAACTTAATCTTCCCTGTCTCATTTTAACATACTACTGTTCATTAACTACTAAGATTACCATCAAAAGTTTACAGAAAAACATTTATTCAATTTTGTTTTCATTGTGCATCTGACGGCACTTTCTGCGCTCTTCGTTCTCCCTCATTTGCAACAGTGTTTTACAAAAGAAAGGAAAGAGAAAGATTTAAAAATAGGAAAATACTATTATAGAATCCCAAAACGCCTGCCAAGGGACACAGGGACAGGGTTAGAACCTAAAATTCCCTGTAACTTGTTTAAACTGACTAGACTCTAAGTGACATTTCCCTTTAAAAATGTGAGACTGACTGTTAGTGAAAGATTGAGTTTATCTTTTTTTTTTTTTTTTTTTAAATTCCAAAACTTACTTCTTTATACGAGTTCCCCATAACCCTTATAGACTTCCAGGTTGCTTACTCTCCTTACTGCCTAAAATTAGGTGGACCCCGATTATGGGTTACTACAGTAACCATGAGTTCGAATGGGAATCATACAATTATAGATGACCATAATGCATATGAAGACAGGAGTATAATTCAGCTCTAAATTAAGCTTTTCCTGATCTCGGTATTATATCTATCTAGATAAGTACGTACGTACGTATGCGCGCGCGCGCGCACACACACACACACACACACACACTTATTACAAGATCCTTCCATAGGCTTTTCCTCTTCCCATTGTTTGTTATTTTTTATTCTATCATCTTATTTCTCTGTAGGCTTTAAAAGGAAAGTACAAATACAGGATGCTCTCTAGGGCAAGCATCATCTCTGCTTATTTTGTACAGTCAAGTACAACTGGACCCTGAAACTGATTTTGGCTGGTTGGCACTACTAAAATATTGTTAATAAAAAAATAAGCCTAATTATTAATGAGGAAACACAAAATGAGTAAACAAATGTGCTGTGCTTCCAGAGACAATAAGGCAAGAGCAATGTTGCAACAGAGACTGTGCCTCACAAAGCAGGCATGACTGACAGTTTTGTATGGTGACAGAACAGAGATGTACAAGAACTTGAGAATTTTGATCATCGAAACCTAACAATTTTATAACTGATAATATAATATTCTTAAAACCTGCTATTTTATTTGTAGATGCTTCTGTGTTCTCCAGTCTTGGGAAGGCCAAACTTTGGTCAACCGATACAATAGCCCTTTTATCTTCATAGTGTCTTGCCTCTGGATTATGATATGCATCTTCATTTTGCTTGTGCATCATGTTCAGGTCAGCTAAAGGAGAGGGGAAACATCAATTTATAATATTTTATTCCCACCAGAGGCACATGTACTGTACAGTCTCCAAAACAAGAAATATATCACCAGTTCTATTTTCAAATCACACCAACAATGGGAACAAATGATTAAATTTAAAAAAAAAAAAAGAATTACGTGAGCTAGAAGCAAGAGAAATGTTCATCTGCTATTTACCGAAAAGGGAAATAAAATCACAAACAGCTTTTTATCCAGAAATGTTTCATCAGCAATCCCCCTTCACAGCAAAAAGCAGAAAACACCACAAAAAGCAAAGGTAAAAAGCCTGACGCACAACACAGCTGACAATGTGTTGCAACTGTGTTTCCAAAATCCTCCTCTGTTAGGAAAAAAAGGTTCTAAAATATGATGTATTATTACTAAATATCTATAATGCTTATTTAATTTCTTCTAAGAATGTTAGCTGTGAATTTGTTCTTCACACCTTTATTAATAATTCAGCTATTTCTATGCGATATGAAAACAAATATTCACAATAGGTGGTATGCTCAAACTTACAGCAGGACTGAAACTTAACTAGTGATTTTTTTTAAACAGATTTTTCAACATAATTTGCTTCTGCTATATTCATTACTCTGAAGACACCTGACATCTTTTCATAAGTTACAATTATCAGGTGCCAAATAAAGACACACTTAAAAGGTCCTGATTTTCAGAAAGTGCTATGCCCCTAATCTCTGAAAACTAGCCCCTATAAGATGTCACACAAAAGCCTGAAGCACTAAAAATTGTTAATCACTTTTATTAATCTTGACTATCATTGCATTTCTGGCTCAAATCTTGCCACCATGAAGAATTACTAACAAAAAGACTCCACTAATCATAGTACAGTAGTACAATAACAAAGCTACTTATTTGAACTTTAGTTTGAGTCCCACTGCTGCAAACCAGAACAGATCATTATGCTACAGCTCAAAGGGCAATCTTTTAGTAGCAACAGGTATTAACTTCTGCCAGTTATGTCTAACAAAGGAAGATTTAATTCAGACTTTAGTTTGCCAATCAATGGATTATCTCCGTAACTAACCAGATTAAAATAATTTCCTTTAAAGAATTATGTAAGGAACACTCCTGATATTAATTCGAGACATCAAAAATACAATATAAAAATCTCCAGCTACTTAAGGATTCCTCAAAGCAGCCTATCACCCTATGAATTCATGATTTTCTTCAATGTTTTTAAAAGGAATCAGTTATTTGTTACAAAATATTTACAAAGCAAAAATGAGAAACTGTCAAGGTAAACCAAAACCTATAATGTGCTATGAGAATGCCACAAGTCAGCAATTGTTATACTTACCAAATATCTTGAAAAGAATAATAGATAAACTAAACCAATTTTAAGGGCAGTTGCATATGTGTTACTGACAATTTTTAATTTGCCTGGATATTTAAAAATGCATGCTCCCAGAACTTTAAATTATATTCCCCTCTTAGAGGCAGCCTTTTACAAATTACTATACACATAGTACAACACAAACCAAGTCAACATATATTTTTACTAGAATAAAAAAAGAACATGATAATTCACAATAGAAAGTAATTCATATACATGGGAGTAATAACTCATGCTTCCATAGAACATATTTCTTGTCATTTCACACAAAGCTGTGGATGTAAAATCTTTAGGCCAAAATTTTTTTAAACTGGATGCCTAAAACTCCAATATTTTAGGCACACAGTTTTGAAAATGTTGACCCATGAACTTCCAAATGAACTGCTTTCCTCTTGACTTTAGCAGTATTCTATATTGATGGCACCATGTACTTTAATTCAGTATTATATTGCAGTTTCTTATAATGAAAGAATGCATATACATTTCAGAAATTTTCCCATCTTTTTATTGTGCCCTCACTTCAAATTCTATATTTACAGTGTCAGAAAGAATGTGATTCAACTTAAACTAAACAGTTATGTCAATGTCTTTGTGCACCAAGAAACAAGAACTGTAAATTCAAATCACATGCACTGTAAAAATACTAATTTAGATTAAGCTAGATAGCATGCTCTGAGCCACAAATACTAATTTTTTCTTCACTGTGCTGTGCTTTCCATCAGGGATTTCTCAGCACTACGTATTGAGCAGTCCCAAATCTTTGAAATAACTGAGGGAATTGACTTGTTTATGGTGAGACTAGGATGTTACTTATAGTAGAACCATCAACTTTCCCTTTCCGAGGGTTATCATCAAACATTCAGTTTTTTGAAGATTCATGAGAAGCATCCAGATTCATGACAAAAAAGAAGAGAAAACCACAAATCCTCTACCTTTAACTGGCTTTTTTTACACATTAGAAAGACACCAAGCCACGTTGCTAACAGTGCTACTAGATTGTTATCCCCTCGGTTAAATAATCTACGATTAAAGAAGCATGGAAATATGTTATTGGAATTAGGCTTCTTCGACAAAAATAACTTGCTATAGTAAAATTTACCCATGGAAGGCCCACATAAAGCTTTATGGATCACTAAGCTTGTAGAGACAAATACACCCACCTTCCTCAGGCTGTAGAACCAGCACAGAGTTCAGCTAGATACAAGTTCACTGCACAATAAGGTACAGAGGGGAGGAAAGAATGGTGCATAGGTGGGTCAATAAGTAAAAGGAGAGTGTGATTTCATAAAGATCTTTCCAATCTCTCCTCACACAGAGGACCACAAAGACAACTTCACCTTTTGAGGTAAAGTAGCTTGCACAAAAAGGCTCCCAAGTTGCTCTGCAGTCTTGTGGGAGGAAGACATAATGTAGCAGACTTTTTGTACTGAGATGAATTTGACCTTATTACATTTATTTCAAGGAAGACAAATCTAACTGGTTCTGGTGGTGGGTTTTTGTATTTTTTGTTTTTTGTTTTTTTGTTTTTTTTTTTTACGTACAGAAACTATTGTTCATGAGATCATGAATGACAATATAAATTGTGTACTTTCCAAATATTCTTGGACTAGCCCAATCTAGTGGACTAAGCTCAGGACAGGGAGAAAGGAACTTGAAATTTAACTCCAGACTTCCCATGACTTGTTTTGTGGCCTCGGATAAATTATTTCCCTACCTAATTCCTTCTCTCTCTTTCAAAGGTACTGTGATGATTAAGTAATTGATGAGTACACAGCATTTTGCAAAGTGCAAAGCATAAATAAATGCTGAATATCATTAGGATCTGACAATTTAACAAGGTTGTAACAGTGGCCACACTCAAATAATATTCCACGTTCCATTTTGGACCTATTCATATTTGTTCTTAGTCTACTTGTCCCAGGTAGATGGTCCAAGATTAAAAGTGATATTGTTTGAACATTCTGGTCCTACAGAAAGGTTTAAAATGAAAATCCATCAGAATCTACAGATATAAATAGCAAGGAGTCTTGTGGCATTTAAAGACTAAGATTTATTTATCACATGAGCTTTCATGGGAGAATGTCCCACTTCGTCTTACACTTCCCTGCATTTATTTTCATCCAATTCTGCAAGTTCTCCCTCTTCAAAGCATCTAACGAAGTGGGATATTCTCCCATGAAAGCTCATGCGACAAAAAAAAATCTATTAGTCTTTAAGTGCCACAAGACTCCTTGCTTTTTTTGCTTTACTAGACTAACACGGCTGCCCTTTGGAACCTGGCTAGATATAAATAGATATTACACAGCATAATGTCTCAGAAGTCTTTTCAATCTGCAATCCCTTCAACTTAGTTTTCTGTTGGCTCTTCTTGCCCCTCTAGCCTATAGCTATTTGCTAGGTAAGTCATGGATGTAAGTTAAGGCAGTAATGTAATGAATTTACAAGACCTGTAAGACAATAGCTAAACAAGGCACATGGCCCAAAAGCTTTTCCATAAGTAGCTAACAAGGAATAACCCTAGAACCTAGATCAGTGGTTTTCAAACCATGGGTCAGGACCCAGTAGTGGGTCACAGACCCTCAGGTACTGCATCATGACACCCCTGCTGACGCCACCAAAAAAGACAGTAATGCATTGCTAAAAGAGGTAATTTTTGGGTTGCAGGCATAAATCATTGTTTTTTCTCCAACTGGGCCTAAGGAAAAAGGTCTGAAAACCACAGAGTTAGACTGTAAGATATACAGGATCAAACGCTGTAATGACTAAACTGCCACATGGTAACGACAAAGTGCTAGTTTATATGAGCCTGGGATTTTTAAGTTAGGAACATTAGCAGATGTTAACCGCTGAATGCCATGGTAACTAACTGATGTATATATATTATTAAACTTAAACATATTAGCATACTGGGGGAGAAAGGCACCCCAGAAGTAGTAGGAATGTTGAGGAAACAAATAAGGAAAAGGAGACAAGTCCTTTCTGAATATGCATTAGGCAGGGGCATTGCTCCCCTTAAAAAAAGGGGTGGGGCCTGATTCAGCACCAGTCTGGTTCCTGCTGCTGCCAGTCAGCGGCAGACTCCCTGGCAGGCCCAATCCAGCCTCAGCCGCTGCCTGCCAGCCAGCGGCAAACAGAGTGGGATCAGATCCAGCTGCTGGTGTTTACCACTGGCCGGCAGGCAACAGCTGGAGCTGGATAGGGCCTGCCCGGGCAGCCTGCTTCTGGCCAGCAGCAGCAGGAACTGGAGCTGAGCATGGGCCGCCTGCCACTGGCCAGCTTGGATCCAGCTCCTGCTGCTGCCTGCCAGCCAGCAGCTAACAGCAGAAGTCAGATCCAAGCCTGGGCTGTGTGGTGCTGGCCAGCAGGCAGAGGCTGGAGCGGACTGGGCCCGCCAGAGCCACCAGCTGATGGCTGGTGGTGGCAGGAGCTGGATCCAAATCAGCCAGTGGCAGGCAGCCCAGGCTCAGATCCAGCTCCTGCCACTGCTGGCCATGGCAGACCCAATCAGGCCCCAGCTACTGCAGGGGCTGGGCCAGAGATGTTGGGGGGCTGCAGCCTCTACAGCCCTATGGCAACAACACCACTGGCATCAAGCATAGTGGCATCAGTGTAACTTATAAAAGTTGCATTCTAGCCTGTGTGACTTGGGAAATGCAAGGGTGACACTCACTGGTGGTGATGATGAGAACACTTTTGGGCCTTTGGAAAGGGACAGTGAGAGCACATGGATGCGCATGCAATGCTATCTCTATCTACTTTAATGTATGGAGTGTTTGTAAGATTGCTAACTCTATTAATAAAACTATTACAAATTCAAAAGGCTCTTCCTAAACGTGAGTGCTGCAACTGTGCACAATGGGATTCCCAAATAAACTTTAATTTTAATAACACTGTGCCTGACCTTTGGACAACAACCTACCTAATCTCAGCATTAACTGGGAATTCTCAAATAATCAGTATACAGTACAGTAGAATCTCAGAGACACTGTATGAACACCTATGGAATGGATGATGTTTGCAACTGAAATGCTTGCAACTCTGAACAAAACATTATGGCTGTTCATTTAAAAGTTTACAATTGACCACTGATTTCACATAACGTTGAACCTTTATACGCAGAAAAAAAATGTCATTCTCCACCCCCCCCCGAGCGGTCGTTTTTTTTTTTTTTTTTTTAAGTAGTTTATGTTTAATTATACACAGTTCTTTACTGTGGTTTTTGGGGATTTTTGTCTCTCCTGCTATCTGACTGTGTACTTCCAGTTATAAATAAGGTGTGTAGATGACTGGTCAGTTCATACCTGATACACATAATGCTGAGGTTCTACTGTAATTAATGTATCAGGCAATACTATAGCTATCTGTTGTCATTTCTTGTTAAATAATACATCTAGTTAGGATTAAGTTCTATTCTTCTTCCACATGTAAATAGCTCCATTGAAGCCAGTGAAACGACTCAACAAACGCAAACAAAATTTGATCCCCACGACTGCACACTTCCACGGCCACTGGCTAAGTGTAATTTGCCTGAGAAGTGCTATGTACATCAGATGTTATACAAAGAGTAACTATGTTTGTCAGAATAACTTAAAGAGCAGAAACAAACTGATGTCTTAAAGAGAAAACCCCATTTTCATACATACTTATCAGATTTCCTTTTGCATCTCTGAGAGGAGCGCCACCACCACCTTTTCCCCAAGGGTTGTAGTTTCTCATTTCAGCTTCTAACTTGGCTTCATATCGTTCCTTTTCCTCTCGCTCTCGTCTACGCCGTTCTTCCCTTTCTCTTATCTAAACAGAAGATAAAAGTCAGTTACACAAACTTCTAATAAAAAATGTATATTTGGAAGTAATGAACTCATACAGTAAGCTGAATGCTATAATTTTCCACTGTATAGGTATCCACACTAAATAAATCACAAAACCTTCACCACCAGTTTCTTCAAACTACATACTGTATACATCTCCAGCATACACCTCTCCTATAAGTTACAATCAGATATAGAGAAGACAAATAAATCACACTGACACATGCATTATGAAACTTCCAAGTTTAGGACTGTCACTATTCCTGTCTCATACCAATTACTCAGTTTCATCTCTTCACATGGGTTTTCCACACAGCAACAAGAAAAAAAGACTATGCCCATGCAACTATGAACAGTAAAAGTGCCAGGAGAGCTCAACAACAAGTGCAGTATTTGAATCTACTTCAAACCCCTGTAAAATTGATCAGAGTCCAAGTTGCTGGCATCTGTTCAGTGAAAAGAAAAATCTGTGAAGAACATGCATAGCAAAACCAAAATTCCAGTTCCTTTTCTGGAAGTAGTTTAAGAAAATGACCATGTCCATGGTAAGCACAAGCTAGGCATGAGGAAGAGTCTTCATAGTCTCAGCTTCCTGTCTACACCACAAGCAGACTTTTCTGTGGTTCTCATAACCTCTTTTCTGCCTCTATCAACCAACACAACCCCTTTTTATTAGCATTCTTTACCCTCCTCCACCTTCCACAAACTCATTCCCACCTTCATCCTTTTACAACCCTCCTTCCTTTTCTGCTCTTTTCCTTTCTTCCTTGACCCTTATTTTGCTCTAATAATCATATTCATTCCATGTCTCCCCCTCTTCCATTCTTTCACATGCCTCTCCTGCAAACCAAAAAGCTATTAATACTCTTCTCTCTCTTTAACACCATAGCTATTGATGATAATCTTTTTTAACCAGCAAAATGCACGCAACAAATTCAAGTTACCACAGGCTCTTATTGCTGTAACTGTTGCATCCTTTCTTTCCACTCCTCAGCATATGCTTAATTAGACTGCAAACTCTTCAAGATAAAGACAAATGAGAAAGACATTGTCACTATCAGACCTTTTGTTTCTCTTCCTGACTGAACAACAATAAAGCTGTGTACTATTTGGCCACTACCTTTCACTTCAGAGATGGCAGCTTTTCAGTTGATATATAGCAGGCGTGGCCAAACTGCTGCTTGGGAGCCAAATGTGGCTCTTGAATTAAAAACTGTGGCTTCCGGAAGAAAGTCAGCAAATCAATTTAGGAAAGCAGCCCCAGCCTAAGAGTTCAGGAAGGGGTCGGAACAGTGTGGAGAAGTGCGGCATGGTCATGGATGGCAGGGAAAAGTGCGGCATGATCGGGATTTTAAATAACTCGCCACTAGCCTACAGTCTTCTACATTGAGCAGCAGCTAAGTTTTTACTGTATAGGCCTAATTTTCATGGAAACCTTAAGTAATTATTAGAATCTGACATTAGTAGGATCAATATTTTTCCTCTTTTTATGATAAAATTGAAGTGTACAATGAATTTTAAACTTAGTAATTTTGGAGTAGGTAAAAGTATGTGGCTATATGCCTCAGTGTGGCTCTTGAAGGTTTAATAATCAGCCTGTGTGGCTCTTGAGTTCCATAAGTTTGGCCACCCCTGGTATATTGTCTGTGAAAGGCTCTGGGATGAGGGGAATGAAAAGAGCTCAAAAGCAGCTGTCTGTTTGCTTCAATACCTTTTTCAAACAGAACATCAACAGGGGAGATTTTCCCTTTCTTCCCCATTTCTCCCGTAATTTCAGAAGTATCTGAAAGTGGAGCTGTTTTTGTATTTTTTCAATCAGAAGAGCTTATATTTCAACCCTTCGTGCCAAGTTTTTCACTTTACGAAGTATGTCATGAAACAGAGATGGTGCAAGAAGAGAACTTTCAAAGTGCAAAAGAAGAAAAGGACTGCTAAAGTTAGTGGTGATAGTTAAGCATCTTTTGTACCAAAAGGGATTCTGTGCTTTGGTAAAGTCTGACTGATCTAGAATACTAATTCAATTTAGTGGAGGAAGAAAACAGGAATATATTTTTTTTGCTGCACTGTTGGTAAAAAGGCATATTTGACTACACTATTATATGGGGCTTTTTAATAGCACATCAATAGCAGAACCACCACGTTTCTGGGCATGTTAATATTCTGTCTGTTCTTTGCCACTGCGCATGGAAATTTGCAATAGTAAAGCATGGTTACAGTCCAGAAAAAGCAAAAGGCACCTCTTGTATTCAGAGATATATTTGTTCAACTTTAGTAGCAAAGTTTTATCAAGCACCATAGAGCCCATATATCCAAGGGAGAGTAGGCTGAATTCTATTCCACAAAACACTTTGTCAACCAAACTGTAAGTGAAGCTCCAACTACAGAATATTTATGAATGGTAATGATGCACAAACGAAAATGAACAGTTTTACTTTCAGATGTCAATTTGTACAGCTAGATGTTAAGAAAAACTTTTTACTTGCAAATTGAGTGTGTCTGTTCTAGAGATCTTTTTACACACACCTACACACACACTTTAAAGTTTCAAGAACCTAATCTCTTTAATACCTGCTGTTGCAATTCCTGTTGATAAGATAAAGTTGACTCTTTAAACGGCTTTGATTTTTCTTCAGGAAACACTCCTAGACCTCTTGGTCTATCACCTGTGTTTCTCTGTCCATTGTTACTTCTGAATTTTAAAAACAAAAAAACAGATATGAAGAAGATCAATACAATTTAATGCCAAAAAACTTGTTTCTACTTGAAACAGTAAAACATGAGAATTTTTTCTTTTTCCACAGCCTATCAGTCTCTATTACTCTAAGTATCCATTTATGAATTAATATACTGAAGTATTGATCAGAAACTCACAACCAGTCAAAGATGTATCACAGTCTGCAAAATACACCAGAAGTTAAAACAATACTAAATGAACATATCCAGTACTTACACAGCTAGATCTGCTGGTACTTTTCCTGGAAGATCTTCAATGTTAGGTGAAGGCTGCATTCCCATCACTCCTGCACCATCTAAACAGCAAGACAGTTATTTCAATCAAGCATGGGGGTGGGGACACATTTACATTACCTACATGAAAATATAATTCACTTCCCAAAAACTAAATGTAGAGTTAAGGTTGAGCCCCCTTTCCAGAAAGTCAAATGCACCTAAATCTCTGAAAACTGTGAAATCCGGAGTTACCATACTGTCCTAACCTGTAATCTTAACTCTGATCTCTGGAGCCGGCAAAAGTCACTGGAGATGTACTGTATGTTTCAGCCACGTCTGCCTATAAGAAGAAGATATGAGGAATGCCTAAATGAATGTGCCATTTTACCTGGTGTATTGTGCCTCACGAAACTGTATTCTCTCATTTGTCTACCTGCATGCTGACTGCTCCTCACCATACTAGGAACAGCTGTGATAATAAAAGTTATGGTGTTCACTGAGCAGCAATTTGTGAGCCCTGGTGCTGCCTGGGCAACAGTTTTTTGGCACTGGAAGCATCAAAAGAAATGCATAGATTTTTTTTGCTGGAACTTTAATAAAAATGTTAAACTGAAATACGGTAGTTTTATTAATTTACTAAACAAATGAGACAGTGACACTTGCTGCCTATCTATATCATCATCTACACATCACAGTTTTTGTTGCCTGTCTTTGTCACGTTTCCAGAAGGAAACATCAACCTGCAATATTGCCAGGATACAGAAGGGTAGTTGTGTTAGTCTAGTTCAGTAAAAATAAATAAATAAATAAACAAACAAAAACAGGAAATAAGAGTTCTGGGCACTTAAAGACTAACCAATTTATTTATTGCATAAATCTGATGACATAGGATTTTCTCCCACAAAAGCTCATGCAGTAAATAAATTGGTTAGTCTTTAAATGCCACAGAACTTGTTTGTTTTACAGCAATACTGCATCAGTCTTGGCTTAATTTGTATTTTAAAATGCTCTGCATGGCACTAAATGATTCTCATCTGGCTGTCATTTCACACTCCTCATGCCAGATAGAAGAACGGTGGGTTACTTACCAGTAACTGTCCTTCTTCGAGATGGGCTGGTCGGATTCATTCAGTAATAGGTGCATGCGTGCCGCACAGCACAACTGGTCTGAAACTTTTTGCCCTCGCCTGTCAAGAGAGGGCTGGCAGCCAACGTCCCCACCACCACCCCGTGACTATATATGTGGCTGACACCCAGCCCCTCCTCAATCCCTAAAAGTCGCCAACTCCAAGTTGCAGGGATGGAGGGAGGGTTGTGAATGAATCTGAGCAGCCAATCTCGAAGGAGGACAGTTATTGGTAAGTAACCCACCATTGTTCTTTGAGCACTGCTCAGATACATTCAGTAATAAGTGACTACTAGTCATGCCTGTGGGTGGTGGTGGGGAGTTGGCCCTGGCCGCCTCCAGCACTGCTTTTTCCATGCAGGGTAGCCTCCCCCAAGTGAGCGAGGTCTCCCAAAGGGACCTAAGGCGTCGGCCTCAGAAACGAGAACCCGGAGAAGAGGAGCCTGGGCCAGGCAATCTGACCCCAGTGGGGAATAGACGACCAACTAAGAAGAACCTCATATGTGGAGTTTCTGAGGAAAAGGCCTTCAACACTGAGACCCTTCTAGCCAAGGTGAATGGCTACTAAAACCACCTTCCAGGCAAGGACCAGTAGAGTACCCGAGTCCTACTGCTTTGGAAAGCCTACTGACCTGCAAAGGGCAGCCAGGCCTAATCTCACCTTCGTGTGAGCCTTCAAACGGAGACGCCTATGAAGTTGTGATTGAGGATGCAACTCAGCACAGGGGTCTAAGCAGTTGGTATTAAGGAAACTGCTGAGGTAGAAAAGCCGAAGTTTGAAGGTTACAGAAAAAGGTAGCAGACGCTGGAGCTATCCATCTACTAGCTGCAGATACCGAATACTGCGAGATGCAAGGAAGAGGAGAAAAAGGGGAGGGGGAGGAGACCCCTTTCCTTAGCCCGGCCGAAAAAGGGGCATCGGGAGTACGGGGCAGGGGCTACTGCCAATTAGGATGCGATGCCTACGCTGTCGGCTTAGATCGCCGTAAAGAGACAAGAGTGCTTATGCACAGTTATAGGGATGGTGCGACCAGCCATATCCTGTGAAGGCTATGCCACTATTAAGGTGTCACCTGGCGCTGAGGTGTCTTCGCCGAAGACAACCAAACCTTCCCAGTGTTCTCGTGGAAGGGAGCTGTTAGACACTTCAGGGCATTATGCCAAACTAAAGGGAGCATTTAGCAACCGAGACCTAATGATCAACAGTTTACCGAAGGCATCGAGATGAAGAAATTGGGCCACGGGATGAATGCCCTTCCCCGCAGTCCATGGTCATGGTACTACCTTCTGTATTTCAGCACCTATGCACGTGAAGGCCACAGAGCTGCATACCTAACAGAGTCACCTCCGGCTTCATAATGGACAGAAACTGGGGACCCCAGTTCGAGGGGGGCAGAGAGAGAGAGAGAGAGAGAGAGAGAGATCGATCTCAAGCAGAAGGACTCCCTCTGGGTGGATGGGTCGGGGTGGGGCGTGTCAGCATGATGAGGTGCAGCTCCAATTACCCCTTTTTCTGACTGTTAACTCTCTCTCCACCTCTTCCTTCTCTCTTTCTCTTTTTTTAATATTAAGAAGGGAGCGGCAGATGACCAACGGTGAGGGTCATCTGGCTTACCAAGATCCGAGGTCACCACTCAGAGTCTGAAGGACAGGGCTGATAACATGCTCCCGCCGTCCATGTGGGGACCCATAGCTGACTGGCACCAAAAACCCCATGCATGTCAAGGAACTATCCCTGCTAGAAAGAAGGCCTGGGTGAAGAGGCCCAGTAAGAAGAGCAGGAAAACTCCACCTAGGCCACTTTCCAGATTGAGTATTACCACTGGCCTGAGGGTCAGAATCGAGGGCCCAACAGTCTGAGTTGGGCAGAAATTTGGTCCTGCCTGAGGGGAAGGAAGGAGGGATGGTCCATGGGGTACCCTAACAATGGGTAATCGACTGGAAAATGCCTGCCTGGTACACAGGCTCTAGAAGCCGCAACATTCGCCATGAATATTTATAGCAGGCCTCTGGGTCAGCATCAGAGGGGCCAACTGCCAGGGTTGGGCAGGATTTCATCCCATGAGGGGAGAATAGGGAACAATGGTCTCAGATAGTCCAGCCCCGTCCCGTGGAAAGGGGACAGGCCGGGGTAGCGGGCCCATGCTGTCAGTCAGCGGGTGACTACTAGGGACATTCCCATCCCCACTAGGGTACTCAGTAAGCAGCCTTAGATCGCTTCCCAACCCCTTGAAACAATCAAACCCTTCTGAGTACTAGGGGACGAAGCTCTGAGTCACAGGATCCTGGGATATCTGGGACTGCCCGATAAACAGCCTGTGGTCTGCCAGGACACTCAGGCTAGGATATTAGGGGAAGTGAGTTCCTCTTTTGCTAAGAGTAAGAAATCACCTTTTTACTTGGAAAGGGGAGAAAAATATCAGGTCAGGCCAGAGGTCCTATCATGAAAAGATACTCCCAAGCGTGTTCATCCCAGAGCTAGGGATAGGCTATGCGGGGTTGAGGCTGGGGAAAAAAGGGGGGGTGGGTAATAACCCTTAAGGTGTCTGATCTGGGTAGAAGAATCAGGTTTGAGATACCGGGCATCTTAACTACCTGATGCAGCTGTTCCGAGCCCACACCCAGGCAGGTGATGGCAAGTTGCCTGGTCCTGCAGGCCCCTGAGGGTGGATTGTTTGAGGAAGAAAAGAGGTAGGGCCCAAGGCCTGCTGGATGGCCGCCAGATGAAGGGGGCCTGCATTACGGCTCATGGTGAGAGTCACCTGGGCTCGATAACTGTGGGACCAAAAGGCAGGAAAAGGAGAAAGCCTTTGCAAGCAGTAGAAAGGCATGAAGGTCCAGCGTCCAGATAGGGATGAAACCGTTCAGGAACTGTGTGGTCAGGGCGCATGGAATCGGGGGTGTGGCCCTCAAGGCTAAGCAAACACATGTTCAGCCAAGTCACAACAGGGGATATCCGAGGAAGTACCCCTTACTTGTATGAAAGGGAGTAACGCTGCTCCTCCCAAGACTTACAGGGATCACCCTGGTTTTTGCCCTGTGTGCCCACAAGGGGGAGCAGAGAAGCATTGAGCATGAAAGAGAGAGATGGTGGGGGGGGCTTCCCTCCTGGATAGGGGAAAACCCCAGTGAGAATTCACGGGTGGCACCAAGAGCAGAGGAACTTTCGGTGGATGTTTTGCATCCATTACTCCAGGTAATAGAAGGAAGTATGTTGGGACCTGGAGTAGTACATGGTCCCTGTCTAAAGGAGAGACCAACGGCCAACAGCCAGAATGAGAGGTTCCAACCTCTGGTGCAGGGAGGAGTCCCTCTGCAGCAGGAAGGGAGTATGGGCGTGGGACAGGAGAAACTCTCCTGTCCACAAATGGAATCAGGTTGCAGAGGTTAGCATGCCACAACTCGGCCACTCAGCCGAAAAGGGCAAATCAGGGCAGACGAAAAGCGCCTACTGGATGGGAGGACGTTCAGGGGCCCCTGAAGGGAGAAGGCCCAAGTACTTAACCCCCTCCCCCCCGCGAGGGTCTTGGGTGCTGGCGATGACAGCCTCAGTCTCCACTGGGAAAAGAGCCTCCCCCTTGAAGACGAGGTCAAAGATGACCTGCTGGGAGGCCAAGGGTACCCCCACTTCCTCCGCCGCGCGTCATGGCTTAGGGGTCATGGCCAAGGCCACTGTGCAGGAGGCTGTGTCTATTGCATCCCAAGCCGAAAGGAGAAGGTCTTGGGATGCTAATCTGCCTTCCTCCAGGAAGGCGTCAGAATCTTCCCTAGCCACCTGTGGGAGTAGGTGTCTAACTCCCATACATCCACCATGCACCTACCGACCAGGGCTTGGTTGTTGGCCACGCACAACTGAATGGTGGAGGAGAAGTACATCTTCCACCCCAGAAAGTCTGCCTCCCTCGCATCCCTCGATGCAGGGAGGGGGTCACAGAGGATTTGCCCTGGGCCCAGCGCCACCTCCACCACACCCCGAGACGGTGGTGGATGAGGGAAGGCAACTCTGTCCCTGGGACCTGATATTTTAGGCCTGCCATATCCGATACCGGGGAATAGAGCCCAGGCTTCACCACTGTGACAAGGCGAGGTCCCAAATACTAGGGTGGAGTGGGACCATGATAGGATCGCCGGATGAGATCACCAGCCCAAATAGAATCATAGAATCATAGGGTTGGAAGGGACCTCATGAGGTCATCTAGTCCAATCCCCTGCCAAAAAAAAGCAGGACCACTCCCACTAAATTATTCCAGCTAGAGTTTTATCCAGCTGGGCCTTAAACATCTCCAAAGACAGATATTCCACCACCTCCCTAGGTAGCCCATTCCAATGCTTTACCACCCTTCTAGTAAGAAAGCTTTTCCTAATATCCAGCCTTGACTTCCCCAGCTGAAACTTGAAACCATTGCTCCTTGTTCTGTCCTCTGTTATTACTGAGAACAGCCGAGCTCCGTCCTCCTTGGAGCATCCCTTCAGGTAGTTGACGGTTGCTATCAAATCCCCCCTCAGTCTTTTCCGGCAGGCTAAATAAGCCTTGTTCCTTCAGTCTTTCTTCATAGGACTTGTGCTCCAGCCTTGATCATTTTTGTTGCCCTCCGCTGGACTCTTTCTAATTTGTCCACATCCTTTTTGTAGTGGGGAGCCCAAAACTGTACATAGTATTCCAGATGCAGCCTCACCAGTGCCGAATAGAGGGGAATGATCACATCCCTCAATATGCTGGCAATGCTTCTTTTGATGCAGCCCAGTATGCCACTGGCCTTTTTGGCAGAAAGAGCACACTGCTGACTCGTATCCAGCTTCCCATCCAGCAGGACCCCCAAGTCCCTTTCTACGGTGCTGCTACTTAGCTGATCTATCCCCAGCCTGTAGCAGTGCATGGGGTTTTTGCATCCCAAGTGCAGGACTTGGCACCTGTCCTTGTTGAACCTCATCAGATTTCTGTTGGGCCACTGCTCCAATTTATGAAGGTCTCCCTGAATCTTCTCCCTGCCCTCCAGTGCGTCTGCCATTCCCTCCAGCTTGGTGTCATTTGCAAACTTACTGAGTCTAAAATAAATCCCATCATCCAGATCCTTAACGAAAATATTGAACAGAACTGGCCCCAGGACCGACCCCTGGGGCACATCACTCGTTACTGGTTGCCAACTAGACAGTGAGCCATTGATTCCTACACACTGAAACTGTTGATCTAGCCAGTTCTCTATCTGCCTTACAGTCCACGCATCCAACCCATACTTCCTTAACTTGCTGATGAGAATGCTGGGGGAAACCGTATCAAAAACCTTCCTAAAGGTGAGGTATACCACATCAACAGCTCTTCCCACGTCCACAAATCCAGTCATTTCATCATAGAAGGCAATGAGGTTGGTCAAGCACAATTTACCCTTGGTGAATCCATGCTGACTATTCCTGATCACTCTATTTTCCTCCAACTGTTTCAGGATGGATTCTGTGTGTGTCAGCTTGAACTTCCATCCCCGTACGGGCAGCAATACGGGGCAAAAGATCAAAATGCGCCATGAGGTCTCCCGTGTAAGAAGATGGCACGGGGTTTAAGGTTCTGGCCAGTGCTATAGGCGCCAGTGCTGCTAAGCGCTCCGCAGCATCACAAGGGCCCAATACGGTCTTTTGAGGAGACCATTCATGGGGCCAATACCTAAACGGTGCCGATGCCAAGAGCCCAGGACGGGGTCATTTATACCCCCCTGAAGCACCCTCCTGCAGACTTGAAGGAGGGGAACTCCTCAGGACTGTGATGATGGGGCCAGTGACGGCAAAGTGATATGGTGCCGGGGAGAAGGCTCAACAGTACCAGGGCTCTCATGCACAGGGCTTCCGGCAACAGGGAACTTGGGACCGAGACCAGAGAGGGTGTTCAGTGGCCTCTGCGGGACCAAGCCCTGGAGGCAAATGCCAGCTTACCCCTCCTCTTGGGGGGTACCGGAGAGGGCAGTGAAGGCAATAAGAGGAGCGCCTTCGCTGCCTCGAATGCCTCTGGTGTCATGGGCTGTGGCACCTACTCCCCTCGGTCCCTTGGTGACCCCCCCGACAGAGGGACCAGGATCAGCGCCGGCATCGCAGTACCGGGACCAGTATCAAGCCAGCCTTTCTGTGGCCTCTAGGTGAGCAGTGCCAGGAAGGCTCTGGTGCCAAAGAGGCATGTGGTGCCACAGGAGACCCTGAAGCCTCAGGGGTGGGCTGCCGCGCTTTGCTCCCTGTCCCTTATTTTCTTGGGTTTCAAGGACAGGCAGATGGAGCAAGAGGTAACCAAATGGGTTTTGCCCAGGCACCGAAGGCACTTCGCATGGGGGTCGTCCTGTGGGAAGGCCCTGCCGCAGGCAGCACAGGGTTTAAACCCTGGCATGGCGGGCAGCAGAGGGGAGTGGTGTTGCTGCTCCAACAGACACTTGGAAGAGGAAGCGCTCTTCCGTGGAACAACATCCACAAAAAGGTGTTCCCAATCAAGCTGCTGGCTCATAAACCGAGAAGACAGGCTGCTTGCATGATCGCAAGGAGCAGGCTGTTCCACGAACCGTCACTGAGGCGGACAAAATGGAACTGAGGAGGGGCCAGGTGGGGCGGCCACATGTATAGCCATGTGGTGGCGTGGGGGGCGATGGCCGCCAGCCCTCTCCTGACAGGCTAGGGCAAAAAAAAGTTTCTGACCAATTGTGAGCTGCAGCATGGATACACCTATTACTGAATGTATCCAAGCAGCACTCGAAGAAGAACTCTTTATCTTAAGGAATCTTTTCTACAGTGTTTCGAAGAAAGCCGAAATAAAAAATGTACCCAGTTAAATAAAATAAAATTTAAACTTTATTTACTTTTTAAAACTTACTTGCAGAAAGAGGAACAGGGCTGTAATATTTTTTAAAAGAGCTGCCAGAACTTTTACGTATTATATATTTTGTATATTAAAGCCTTTTAGCAACTGAAAAGAAAAGCATTCACCCTTACAGAGATGCTACATGGTTCAATATGATTTATTTTGATTAGCATCTTTCGTGCTAAGTACCTTTCCAGAGTTCTATACAAATATTTCTGCTTCAGTGTAACTTCAGGAGCTAGCTATTGTTTCCTGGGTTTCTTATTCAGAAACCTCAACTAGATAAAAACAAACAAGGAGTCTGGTGGCACTTTCAAAGACTGCCACCAAAGCTTACGCGATAAATTTGTTAGTCTCTAAAAGTGCCACAAGACTCCCTGTTTGTTTTGCTGAACTCTACTAAGCTACCCCTTTGGAACTTGCAATGAGAGAGCTGGCTGTGTGCCCCCCCTACCACAATGCCCTGTTTCACTATCAGGGTGCCAAAACATCAGCTGGGCTACTCCAGCCATAAGAGGCAGAAATCCACAGACATTTTTCCAACTGTCCAGGGCAGATAAAGGGTTAAGTTGCCTCACTGTTCCCAGAGTGTTAGTTACTGCAGCCCAGCACCAGCCTTCCCCAGTTAGAGCCACAGCTGGAGTAAGAAAGGGAGTCTGCCTCTAACAAAGCTGTTGTTGCAAGGCAGCTTGGAGAGGGAGGGGGAGAAAGGCTGACAGGACACTCTGGCTAGTCCCAACACTAGCACAGCCCTGGGAAGGACAATGCAAAGCCATGGGTGATTAATTTGCACAGGAGGGGCCTGGAGCACCCACAAACAAGCAGAAGCTCTCTCTCTTGTTGCTTGCTGAGAAGCCGCTGCTGGCTGGCTGCCCTTTAAAGGGGATCCCCTGCAATCTCCCCCAAGCTTTCTCTGCCAACCCCCCACTAAGGGCCTCCTTTGCCCCTTACCTGGCCTACAGAACTGCTGCTACTGGGCTATTGCTCCCTGAGCATGCTCAGGGCAGGACTTCGGAGTTTGAAAAGCTCCCAACTTGTGGCAAGCTCCCTGCCCCTGAAAGTGTGTGGCAGGCAGAGTTCCCTACGCGGGAAAGGGACGCGGGACGGGGGGGAGGAGCACGGACACTGACTAGCACCACCATGGACCCCTTCTTTCGATGCTGTTAGAGCTGGACAAGGACAAGGGCATAACAGTTTGTTCTTGAGAAGGGATTTGTACCAGTCTAACAACATACATTACAGCGTACTGAAGGGTAGCCGTAAGTGCAGGCAATATTCCAGAGGGAGTCCTCAGGACAAAGATCAAGGGGTGTTAACATCTGGCAATGCTGGATGGCTTGTGCAAAGCAGAAGTGGTTAAGTATAGGTCAGATGTAACCAACTGTTCATTAAGCCTGCCCTAAATACAACATCTGCCTTAGCCAAGGACATGGTCTGACAGTTTTTATTACTATATTCCAGTGCTTTGTCCCTTCAGTGAGCCATGTCCTCTGTAAGGATAGAACAGTATGTTATCTGTTGGGGGTAGGTTGGAAAAAGGAATAATGAAGATTGTAGTTTACAGCTGGCGTGCATCTTAACTCTTTACTTTCTGATTTTCAGAGATTTAAGTATTTATGTACTCTGCTAGAGTGCTGAGTGCATGGAACTGTCTTAAAGTTTATAGAAAGTGAACTGAAGAAGTGGTATTAGGGAATAGGAAGTGAATGGAGAACATCTGGCGGAGAGCACAAGGTTTTCTTGAAAAAAGTTTTCATTGACAGCAGTACCAGCTCTCTCTTCCACCTGGCCTCTCCATGCCCCTCCAATGACTGAAGAGGCAATGCAGTGGAAAAGATGTAATAACTAGCGGCCTGTGAGAAGCACATCTACCATCTGGAGGCAGTAAGAGGGAGTGGTGTCAAGTCCCATATTCCATACTCTACTTCATGTGAGAGTATATGTGGTAGGAGCTCTGTACAATCCTCTGCAGCCTAGGAAGTGTGAAGTGCATTCATTCATCTCAGTGGGATGTTCTCAAGTGAATCAGTATACCCTACTGATGAATGCAAGCTGAAGTAACAGGTCTGAGACATAAATTGATGTATTCATCTCAATGTTTTCCTTCCCCTGCCTACCAA
Organism: Podocnemis expansa; assembly: GCA_007922195.1. Lineage (NCBI taxonomy): Eukaryota > Metazoa > Chordata > Testudines > Podocnemididae > Podocnemis > Podocnemis expansa. The sequence goes on along the minus strand of ML682038.1, from coordinate 7,313,917 downwards.
AGTCTATATCTGTCCCTGTTGTGACACAACAGTATTTGGATTTTAGAGAACAATGAAAATTAAGAGTTTATAATCTAGAGAGATCTGCATAGGGAATCCATTGCTCAAACAACCCCAAATTTGATTCATGAATTGTACCCCAGCCCATCAGGCAGTATAGCAGTCTTCAAGACCACTTCCCTATTAATGTTAGAGCACTCTGATTATTAAAATCAGTTATCTGACAGAAGTGGTCTGCATTGAGGAATCCCCTGAACAAACAACCCCAACTTGCACCATTAATTCTATTCCAGCCCTAATGTGGTTCAGCAATAATTACAGTGGGGCTGTAGCAACAGGATTTCCATTTCATTAGGGTGAAAAGGATATGCAAAAATTTTGCCTTTGGGGTTAGTGATCATTTTTAAGTGTTTACTGTCATATTTGTACTGCTTGATTTTTCTATGGCAATTTATAGTGCAAAATATCATTTCACATTTGATCTGATTCTTGCTCATGTGACTAAAGTTTTCCAGTGTCTGATTTTCCTTTGAACCCAATTTCACAGAAACTCTGAGGGGTGCAATTGATAAGTATGAAAAACTGGTTTATGCTGACTGGATTAATTATGGTAGAAATTTGTTTTTTCTCAGTTTTCATGGTAAGTTATGGTTTAGTGACTTATTTCATAAGTTACTGTTCTGCTTGACAAAAATATTCTGGTGTCACACTACTGAACATTGACCTTATGACACTCCTTAGAATACGTTCTCTATTATAGGTGCATTTCCTGATGTTTAGAAACTCCTTATCAGTAGCAGCATGATCAAAGAATTCCAGCTATTTGCTTTTCTTTGTTCACACCTGTCCCATTGTTCAAGAAACAGATGAGGAGGCATGCAACATGCTTATTAGAGTCTTTCATCTTCTCTCTACTTAATTAAAGCTATTATCCTTGATAATACTTCTAAAATAAAATCTGAGTATTTAGACTTTGAAATACGGTCACTCAAACCAGAAGCTTTGGTCTCAAGAACATCTTCCAGAAAGAGCCCTTACAAAACGTAGTCAAAGAGCGATTAATATACATAACACACATTTTCAGAAAACTGAGAAGTGCAGAACTTGAACGTGTAGTACATCGGTACTGTTGAGCTTCTGTGGGCACACAATGCCAGCTTGAGTCACACACTTACCTCTCACCGCAGGCTGCCAACAAACACATTGATGTGCAACAAACCTCATCCTGTTGCATTTGCACAAATGACTTTCTTTGGCTGCTAGAACTTTCTCAAAGGGGTGGAGAGGGTCTGTACAATAGCTAAAATCAATCCCAAGTGGGTGATAGAGCAGAGTGAGGAGAATAACAGCCACAGTTTGAGTCTCATATATGTACAATTATAAGCACTTCAAAATTCTGAATTTTTTTTAGGTGGTTTGTGTTTTGGGAACCCCTTGCTCGAACAACCTTAAATCTGAACCACTAACCCCACCACAGACCCCAACAAGGCACAGTTGTTTTCAAGCCAATCCAGTTATGCTTGGGAATTTTAGAATGCTTACATAAAATGGCCATCAAAATCTAAACTAGTCTTAACCATTATGTGCTATCAGTCTACAGAATGCCTACATAAATGATAAGAAACTGTGTTTCCAAAATTTTTAAAATTAAAAGAATCTGTAGCCTTAAAGAGAATTGGTTGTCTTTGTAGAAACATCTTCATAAAGAAAAGGCTCATTATTTATACCTAGCTTAAAAACACTCCAAAATGATGATTCATCAACAGTTAGGTTTCACCGTGAGAAGAAATTTACAGTGAAAGTCAATGGACCTGTGCTCCTAAATCCCTCCAGCACTTTTGAAAATTCCCACCCTCTAAGTGAGGCGAATTATATCTAGCAGTGGATTAAATTTGTACAGGAAATTTTTCTTCATTTTATCTATTTTATTGAGATACAAGAGGAATTTGTTCTACTTTAACCTGTTGTTTCTCCCTTTATTCCTTCTTCTATTCAGAAAATAAATTTTGTTTCAGTTTTGATTCTTTGGTTAGACATCTGTTAAGCTGTCAACTTACAGTATGCAAGATTAGGATCCAAAGGATTTCTAGCCCCATAGAAATAATATGCATCATCATAAGGAGTTCTGTAGTTGTCCGTCAAAGTTGGTAGTGGAGGTGGAGGCAGAGGTGCAATCCTGCATCAGAAGAAAGAAACAAGGGCTTTTTATGTTTTATTCTACAATTAAATGAGAAAGCAAGACAAAAACAAAATAAGAGAAGTTGCTGTACAGGAAACTTCTAAATTAGCTCAGTTAAGTCCTCTCTGAGAACTGGATTGCGCCTTATAAGGCACACCCTTGAAGAGCAAGAATTAAGCAGCCCCTACACAACGTACATTCCCATCCACAATGGCTGCGATCTACTGGCTCTTACACAAGCTAAGTGTGGGTAATGGTAAAGGTCCTCATATGCCCCCTATATTACTCATCCATTTAAGGGCCATGCCCAATCTGGTACTCACAATTAGGACTCTTCGGTCCACAATCCCTAAATCAAACACCAGACAGAGTCTCCACTTCTTAAATTTGACATTTATATTCTTTATGTCTAGTGCTCTGACAGGGCAGCAATAATACATACTTTTTGCATTTAAAATACAAAGCTTCAATTGTTAAACTGTACCGCCATAATTTCTCACACAGATCCATCTCAATTCAATTCCCCCCAGTATGAAAATGTATATTTAATAAGTCTACAACTGACTGGATAACAATTCAAACATTAACTAAGAAAGCATTATAATTTTCACCAATATAGCCTCAAAATTTCTCAGTTAATAGACGTCTTAAAAAAACCCAAAAACATATACCTGAAAAGATAAAAGCCATGTCTACAAAATTATGTTGATCAGCCTTGTGTCAGTATACAGCTGCCGCACGCACAGTTAACTCCTTGTGTCTTCAGAGTGCACCCTTACCAGGAGCACTTGCATCAACTATACCGAAAGTGTGGGGCACTCTGGGATGGCTCCTGAAGGCCACCGACAGTCGACATAAGCAACATAGTGTCTACATTGATACTGCATCGACTTAATTACATTGACTGCGACTCTACACTGCTCTGGGAAATGTTAGTAAACTGGCATAGACAGGCACTTTAGTCAGCAGAAGACAGATTTAAGTGAAGATAGTTCCACATCTAGATCAACACAAGACAACTTACATTACTCTAACTGTGCAGTGTAAACTAGGCATAAGGCACAGAGAAAGAGCATGCAAGCATGTGCATGTGTGTGTATATATGAATGAATAAAATGAGCTCTAGAGAAACAAGCATATTCATTAGAAGTTTATTATTTTATTTCATCTAGGTTTTTCCCCTAAATTATGAAATAAAACTGAAAGAATTTGATTTCACTCTTAGGTTGTTATTTGGAGGGAGAGAAAAAAACACCACAATGGTCTGATTTGCACACGTTCTGAAATGTAAAATGCATGTAACCACAGAACTATCCAACCAACTTATCAAAAAAGCAGTCACAAAGTAAACATTATAGACAAGCACCTGGGAGCCACTATTTCACCAAGGGTATTGGATAATCCTCTGTGAAAGTCCTCATTCACTGGTGAAATAGTAGGCACAGGTACAGGAGTTTGGAAAGCGACTCTGGGCCTTTCAGGTGGTACCTTCTCTTCAGAAGCTCTTGCTATCAAACCGAACTGCTTCAGTCTGCTAGGCTAAAGAGAAAAATTGTGGTTAATTTATTATTCCCATAAGTATTTTTAACCATGACTGTATATAGTTCTAAACTCTCCTCCACTCCCCAACTGTCACATTTCTAGTAGTTATCAGCAAACATACACTTATGTTTAAGTGATTTTTGAGTAAATGAATACACTATCTTTTCAAGATGGTTAAAAATACATTTAAATCTACATTTACTCACATACTTCCATAATATCACTAAAACCAACGTCTTGTGGGTTTTCAAGAAATAAATGATCGCAAAATCCAGAACACACATATTTTCAGTGGCCTATACTAGTATCTAAAGTGGCCAGATTTCTGTACTGACAGCATTTTCATTCCTGTTATATTTAGGTAAATTCTTGAATGAATGCTTTAGGGAAAAATACTAGCTCTGTAACAGTTCAATTTGAAAAAGAAATAAATACTGAGACTTTTAACAATAAACAATTCAAAACATCATCATTAAAAGAAAAAGGAATAAAAGATATTCTTTGTTATATTTTATTAGATTTTCCACATCAACAATAATTACAGTAATTTTAAAAAATATTTTTATATTTTTAAATGTTTATTGATAATTGGTAGCCTCAGAAGAAACATGAAAGTAACATGCAAATACAAAAAGCATGCAAGCTAGTTTCAAAATTATAGTAATACACCCAAAAGACATTTTCCTGCAAAATACTATACACATTAGATATATTTTGTATTTTAAAAAAAAAATGAATTAGTAGAAAGTAAAGATTATTCAGCTATTTCTAAAGAAAAATAGATTTATTTATTTAATGATCTGCTGGTCCCTAACACCAAGATGCTTCACTAAACATGCATTTATGGACCAATAAGTACCAGAAGTTGTTGAATGCTAAACACCCAACTAGGTATTATAAAATCAACTTGGCATAAAAGTAAGTAAGATAGCAGCAATACATTAAATGTTTACCTCCTCATCACTTAGCTGCAAGACAGCATATACAATAATGTTAGTATTCTCCTTTACTAGCAAAACAAAACTGGAGAATTCAGGTGCAAAGAAATTTGTTAAATTCTTAAAACCTATTAGAATTTAATATTTAAACTTATCACATTTAACTTTAAAATTACAAGTGTTTATCAAATAGAAGATTTAATTTATACATCTTTTAGTTTAAATTAATTAGAAAGTGTTCCACACACTTCCCTTCAATACTGCTTACCATTTAGCATCTTAATCAATGGCATATAAAAACTTCTTTCCATGCAAGCATGCTTGTTGAGAGTTATTCCCTGTGTGTTCCCAGAGCCCCATATCAATGTGATCAGCTCAAATTTTAACCTAGCAACATATTTTATTTTACTAAAGACGTGGCTATCATATAGTATGTCTGTTGGCCATTCTATCCCTGGAGACCACTTATCAATTCACTTTTTAAGACGCCAGTGCATTACATTACATTATATTTACACTGGAAGTGCTACTGTGATACATAGTATAACCCACAATCAACAGAAAATATTTTTCCAGCTACAAAAGTAAGCTGTCACCCCAAATGATGGTATTCACATCCACACCAGCAGTCAGGTCAGCTTAACTACAGTGCCAAGGTGTGTGAGCCAGATCACTAGGGCAACCAAAATTTTAAGGTGTAGATGAGGACTCAGTTTGCTATTTTAAATGTATTAAACTTACATTCTCTATTTAACCAACAAATATTTTTAACCTCTCTCTGAGAGCCAATTTAAACCTACTAATATTCAATAGCATGGACTGCTACTTAATGAAGATGATAATTCTAATTAACGAGAATGCCATCCATTAAATTACTGATGCTCCACTCATTGCGTATGTATCAGACTCACGCTGATTGTGTCAGTTTGCTCTTTTAAGTACTATTCAAACCTATTTTAACTGTGATACATGCAGGGGGTCTGAAGTGCTTCATTAATGCAATGTTCCCAGCTACTAGCTTCCTCTTTGCACACCAACTATATTTAAAGGCAAAAAACTAGATCAGTGTATAGTCAGGGTTGCCTGATCATATGTTATACCCTTTCAAAAGAAGAGGTTACTTACTGGTAACCGGTGTTCTTCGAGACGTGTGCTCCTGGCCATTCCTTAGTAGGTGTCTGCACGCCTCGTGCACGGTGCTTTCCCCCCAGCTTGTAGCACTCTTTGATGCAGGCTGAAATCCAGGAGGCTATCCTCTGAGTAGATACCGGTTGGCCTTTTTTATTGTCCGCTACTGTCACAAAAAGCTGGGGGGTCTTGCGGAACGGCTTTGTCCGTTCCACGTAGAAGGCTAGCGCTCTGCGCACATCCAGGGAGTGGAGACGCCTCTCCTCTTCTGATGCATGGGGCTTCGGGTAGAAGACAGGCAGCGAAATGTCCTGGTTCACGTGAAAGTGTGACACCACTTTAGGTCTGAAGGATGGATGCGGGCGTAGCTGCACCTTGTCCTTAAAAAACTGGGTATACGGTGGATCCACCACCAATGCTCGCAGCTCGGACACTCTCCGGGCTGACGTGATAGCCACCAAAAACGCGACCTTCCACGACATGTACAGGAGGAAGCAAGTCGCCAGTGGTTCAAAAGGGGGTCCAGTAAGTCTTACCAGCACCGCATTTAGGTCCCACTGGACCGTGGGCGCTTTTATAGTCGGGTATAGCTTAGAAAGCCCCACCAGGAACCTTTTCACCATAGGCACCGTGAACAGCGAGCTACCCCCAGGACCGCGGCGAAACGCTGCAATTGCCACCAGGTGGACCCTCAGGGACGACAACGCTAGTCCACTGGATTTCAAATACCATAAATAGTCTAGTAAGCGGTGAACCGAGACCGACTCTGGATCCTCCCCGTTGGCCGAGGCCCACCGCACAAACCTGAGCCATTTAGTGGCATATGTAGATCTCGTGGCAGGTTTCCTACTACCACACAACACGGCCCCTACTGGGGAGGAGCACATCTGCTCGCTGTCCGTCAGCCACGAAGGCACCATGCGTGGAGGTGTAGGGCCTCCAGGTTGGGGTGGAGAAGCCTCCCGCTGTCCTGGGACAATAAGTCTGGTCTGAGTGGCAACCGAACCAGCCTGCGGCTGGACCACCGGACCAGGGTCAAAAACCAGTGCTGCCTGGGCCACGCTGGAGCGACCAAGATGACCTGCGCCTTGTCCATCTTTATCTTCCACAACGCCTTGGCCACTAACGGAGTCGGAGGGAACGCGTACAGACCTCTCCCCCCCCAGTGAATCTCGAAAGCATCCGCCTCCGATCCGGGGCTGCGACCCTGGAAAGAGCAGAAGCTCCGGCACTTTGTGTTGACCATGGAGGCGAAGAGGTCTAGTCGGGGATAACCACACCTCCGGAAAATTGACTCCGCTACCTCCGGGTGGAGGGACCACTCATGGGCCATGAACTTCCGGCTGAGGCTGTCTGCTAAGCAGTTCCGGAGGCCGGGGATATACGATGCCACTGGCTGGATCTTGTGGCGAACACAAAACTCCCAGAGCCTCATGGCCTCCTGACAAAGGAGAGGCGAGTGTGTGCCACCCTGCTTGTTGATATAATACATTGCGGTGGTGTTGTTGGTACGAACTGACACCGTCTAGCCCCGGAGGTGTTCTCGAAATACCTCGCATGCGAGCCGGACTGCTCTGAGCTCCTTTATGTTGATATGTAGTGCGGAGTCTGCGACCCCCCACAGGCCCTGTGTTCGGAGATCGCCGAGATGCGCACCCCAGCCGATATCTGATGCATCCGTTGTCAAATGCAGTGATGGCTGAGGAAGGCTGAACAGAACCCCTGAGCATAAATTGGCTTCGCAGGACCACCAATGCAGGGTCTCCAGCACTGATGCCGGCACGGTGAGCATAGCGTCCAAAATGTCCCGCACCGGGCGGAACACCGTCGCTAACCACAGTTGGAGCGGCCTCATCCGTAAACAGGCGAAGGGGACTACAAAAGTGCAAGCCGCCATGAGACCCAGTAAGCGAAGGCATTCTCGCGCTGATACCCTGGGAAACCTCACCAGAGTATCCACCGTCTGTCTGATAGTCTGAAACCGGTTGGTCAGGAGGCTCGCCCTTACAGACGTGGAATCGAGGACCGCTCCTATAAACTCTATTCGCTGCGTGGGAACCAACGTCGACTTTTGGATATTTATCAACAACCCTAAGCGATCGAAGACGTATTGAGTCAAGTTTATGTGGGAGAGCACCTCTCGCCGCGACTTCCCCACGATCAGCCAGTCGTCCAGATACGGAAACAGGGTGACCCCTTGTTTCCTGAGATGTGCCGCCACCACTGCCAGACACTTTGTGAATACCCGCGGAGCTGCGGAAAGGCCGAACGGGAGCACGGCGAACTGAAGGTGCGTCCGCCCCACAATGAAGCGCAGGAACTTCCTGTGCCGGGGGTGTATTGCGATGTGAAAATACGCATCCTGTAAATCGAGGGCGGCGTACCAATCGCCCGGATCCAGAGAGGGAACAATTGATGAGAGGGACACCATCCGGAACCGAATCTTGCGAAGGAACCGGTTGAGCCGCCTCAGATCTAAAATCGGCCGCAGGCCCCCTTTCGCTTTGGGAACAAGGAAATATCGGGAGTAAAAACCTTTGCCCCTGCAGGGCAGCGGCACCTCCTCCACTGCCCCTTTTTGAAGTAAAACCTGCACCTCCTCCCGCAGTGCGTGCTGGTGGGCCTGGTCCCGCAGGGCACCACGCAGCATAGGAGGGGCCGGCAGGGGTAATGAGGAAAATTGGAGGGAGTAGCCCTCCTGAACCGTTCTAAGAACCCAGCAGTCTTTTGTGATCTTGCGCCAACGTGGCGCGTAAGGGGAGAGTCTGTTGTTGAATATGGGAGCCTCTGGATCTTTGGCCTTTGATAAACCGCCCTCGTGTTGACCTTCAAAAGGTCTTCTTGCTGCCTGCCGGCGGACGCGAAGATGCTTGTCCGCTGGGGTGGCATCCAGCCTGTCGACGGGGCCCTTTGCCCCTTCGCCTATCATCGTCCTGGCAGCGGAAGTAAGGCCGCGGGGGGGGGGGGGGCTTGAACTGCTTCCTTTGGCTCGCCGGAGTGTGGAGACCTAGGGACTTAACCAGCGCCCTAGAATCCTTTAACGTCTGCAGACGGGCATCTGTTTGTTGTGAAAATAGTTCAGGTCCTTCAAAAGGTAAGTCCTGGATCGTGGTCTGGACCTCTAAGGGCAGCCCCGACGCCTGCAGCCATGAGCTACGCCGCATCGTCACCCCTGTGGCCATGGAGCGGGCCGCAGCGTCAGCTGCGTCTAAGGCTGATTGCAGCAGGGCCTTAGACACAACTTTACCCTCTTGGACAGATGCCGAAAAAGCCGCTCTGGAGTCCTGCTCCACAGAGCCACTGAAACGCTCCATAGCCGACCAAGCATTAAAGATGTAGCGGCTGAGAATAGCCTGCTGATTCGCCATCCTCAGCTGCAGCCCCCCTGTAGAATAGACCTTACGGCCAAACAGGTCCAGTCTTTTATAGTCCTTAGACTTAGGGGTTGACCCCGGGCGACCTTGTCTCTCACGCTCGTTTGCCGCCGCCACAACTAAAGAGCTGGGAGTGGGGTGTGAATAAAAGTGTTCATAACCCTTAGAGGGCACAAAGTACTTTCGTTCGGCGCGCTTGGCTGTAGGGGGGATCGAAGCCGGTGTGTGCCACAGCGCCTTAGTCGTGTTATGCACAGTCTTAATAAAGGGCAGGGCCACACGGCCCGGGGCCTCTGGGAGCAAAATGTCCACCATAGGGTCCGCGTCCTCCGTAATTTCCTCGGCCTGCATATTCAGCCCGCTAGCCACCCGATGAAGCAGCTCCTGATGGGCCCTAGCATCATCCGGGATCACCATCGGCTTGGCTCCCGCCACCGCCTCATCAGGGGGCGAAGAGGAAGATTCTTCAAGATCTGGATCCTTAGACGGAGCTCCAGATGCCACACTACGGTCACCAGTGGCCAGACTCTCTCTATCTGGCTCGTCCCGCAAGGACTCCACCTCCGACACCTCTCCGGTACCGAGGGGGGGAGGAGCACCGAGCGTGGCCGATGGAGGATGCCTAGCCTGCGAACTGGGAATGAGGGGTCCTGAAGTCACACCCGGTCCCTGGACGGCCCAAGGGGTCCAAAATGGCCACTGCCAACCTGACCACTGAGGGTGGAAAGGCGGTACCATCGGCGCCGACTGAGGCTGCGACGTCGAGGTCTTCTGAGGCCGACGCGGTACCGACTCCTCCGCCGAACTTGACGAAGAGCCGGAACGAGGGGACCACGGCGGTGCCGATGACGACGGCACCGGAGACCGGCGCCGACCCTCATTGCTGCGGTCACGGTGCCAACGAGGTGACTCACGGTGCCGGTGAGACACCGGGGAGCCCCAGCTGCTGCTACCACTGTTGGCGGTACCGGAGAGCAATGTTCCCTCTAAGGTTTGACGGCTTGTGTGCAAAATTTTCAACCCGTGTGCAAAACTTTTTCTGAATAAAATTTTTGTGCAACTTCACATGATGGAAATTATTGAAAAATATAGAACAATGAAAAATTAATGTTATTTAAATTGTTTTTATTAATAATTTGAATGTATTCTATGCTTATTTAACATTTTGTCTCATCAGTTCTTCAATCCTGTTTGTCTGCCTTTGTCGGCTTTCCAAAATGTATAAACACATAAAAAAGTTAAAATTAAAGCAATTAACTTGCCTCTCATTTTTCATTTTGCACAGCAGCCCATTTTACAATTTTAAAAAAATGGTCCTAAATTGTTCCTAGCCAGTTCAAATGTGACCCTTTACTTGTTTTACTTAATTGGTCACTATTACTAATCTTGATCACAGTATACTTTATTCCTTCGTTTTATTAGTGTTTGCTATATATTTTTTCCCCAGTTTAACCCTTCCCTAAGGAGCAACAGGCCAAAAGGTAAAAAAAAAAAAAAAAAACCAACCCAGGGCTTGACCCTGTGATTACAAATCTGTTATTCTACCAACTGAGCTACAGGCATTCCATATATAAAAATTTCTAGGCATAAAGGATAACTGTGTACTCCACTGCCCCTTGATCCCATCCCCCCCAAACTGCTCTTTATTCCATGTGTGCATCTGTGCAGCAAACTCTTAACATCAGGATGGTGGGTTCCAGCACTGTGCCCCCCCCCCGTCTACTTATCAGAAGTAAAAGGCTGGACAATCACCTGTTTTTGGAATGCCTGAGGGAGGAAGGACATGAAGGTAAGAAGGAGCCCTTGGATAGCTAGCA